>CM064971.1:5937721-6118550 GCA_032847665.1 Solanum chilense | reverse complement strand
AGATGGATGGAACTACTGAAGGACTACGATATCACTATTCTGTATCATCCGGGAAAAGCTAATGTTGTGGCAGATGCTTTAAGTAGAAAGGCAGGAACCATGGGAAGTCTAGCTCACTTGCAAGTTTCTAGACGCCCATTGACTAGAGAAATCCAAAACTTGGCTAATGATTTTATGAGGCTAGAAGTAAATGAGAAGGGAGGATTTTTGGCCCGTGTGGAGGCATGATCTTCTTTTCTTGACAAGATCAAGGGAAAACAGTTTGATGATGAGAAACTAAGCCGAATTCGGGATATGGTGTTGCGAGGAGAGGCTAAAGAGGCAATAATTGATGAGGAAGGTGTTTTGAGGATTAAGGGAAGGGTATGTGTGCCCCGTGTTGATGACTTGATCCACACTATTCTTACAGAGGCTCATAGTTCCGGATATTCTATACACTCTGGTGCAACCAAGATGTACCGTGACCTAAAGCAACACTTTTGGTGGAGTAGAATGAAGCGAGACATTGTTGATTTTGTTGCCAAATGTCCAAATTATCAACAAGTAAAGTATGAACACCAGAGGCCCGGAGGAACACTTCAGAGAATGCCCATTCCTGAATGGAAGTGGGAGAGAATTGCAATGGACTTCGTGGTTGGTCTTCCAAAGACATTGGGTAAGTTTGATTCTATTTGGGTAATTGTGGACAGATTAACTAAGTCTGGTCACTTCATTTCGGTCAAGGTGACTTACAATGCAGAGAAGTTAGCCAAAATTTATATCTCAGAAATTGTTCGATTGCATGGAGTTCCACTCTCCATCATATCAATAGAGGTACGCAGTTTACTTCTAAGTTTTGGAGAACATTGCATGCGGAATTAGGTACTAGGTTGGACCTTAGTACTGCATTTCACCCTTAGACCGATGGTCAGTCTGAGCAAACGATTCAGGTATTGAAGGACATGCTTCGTGCATGTGTGATAGAATTTGGTGATCATTGGGATAACTTCTTACCCTTAGCGGAGTTCTCGTATAATAATAGCTATCACTCAAGTATTGATATGGCTCCATTCGAAGCATTGTATGGGAGTAGATGTAGGTCTCCCATTGGTTGGTTTGATGCATTTGAGGTTAGACCTTGGGGTACTGATCTTTTGAGGGATTCATTAGAGAAAGTGAAATCTATTCAAGAAAAGCTTTTAGCGGCGCAAAGTAGGCAAAAGGAATATGCAGATCGAAAGGTTAGAGACTTGGAGTTCATGGAGGGTGAACAAGTCTTGCTAAAGGTTTCACCCATGAAAGGGGTGATGCGGTTTGGTAAAAGAGGTAAGCTAAGCCCAAGGTATATTGGACCATTTGAAGTACTTAAGCGAGTAGGGGAGGTGGCTTATGAATTAGCCTTGCCTCCAGGACTGTCAGGAGAGCATCCGGTATTTCATGTGTCTATGTTGAAAAGATACCATGGGGATGGAAACTACATCATTCGTTGGGATTCGGTTTTGCTTGATGAGAATTTGTCTTATGAGGAGGAGCCTGTTGCCATTATAGATAGAGAAATTCGCAAGTTGAGGTCGAGGGAGATTGCATCCATCAAAGTTCAATGGAAGAATCGACCAGTTGAAGAGGCCACTTGGGAGAAGGAGGCTGATATGCAAGAAAGATACCCACACCTGTTTACAGATTCAGGTACTCCTTTTCGCCCTCGTTTTTCTTCTTGTGATCGTTCGAGGACGAACGATGGGTAAATTGGTATCTATTGTAACGACCTGTTTAGTCATTTTGAGCAGCAAATTTTATTTCTGGAAAAACTGTCTGAGGTCGACGGAACCCACGACGGACCGTCATGGGCACGACAGACCGTCGAGGGGGTCTCGTTCCAAAACACTTTGAATTCTGAAATTTGGGTACTGAAATCAACTCTCTGAACTTCGTGACGGAATGGCAGGACGGACCGTCGTGGGCACGACGGACCGTCACACATTTTCCACAGAAAATTAGTCTCTGAACTTTGTGACGGACCTGCAGGACGGACCGTCGCAGGCACGACGGGCCGTCACAGGCACGACGGGCCGTCACAGGTTGCGTAATCCCAGGCTGGGTCGGATTTCTGTTAAGTAATTTAAGGGGCGTTTTGGACTATTCCTGCTTTAATTATAAAGTTAGTGGGTTAATGTTAATAGTTTAATTACTTGGGGGTTAAAAGAGATAACCTTGAGTTAATTAGTGGGTTAATTCCTCATCTTTTATACTTAATTATATGCTAATTAGGGTAAAAGAAAGAGAGTTTGAATAAGAAAAATAGAAAGAACAAGGAGAGGGACAGAGAACGATCGAGAAAGAGGGACACGAAGAGGAAACAAAGCTTTGGGAAATTGCTTGCTTGATCACGAATCTTCGGTGGAGGTAGGTTATGATTTTTATGCTATTCGTAGTAGACTCTTAATAGCGAATGATATGTGTTGGGTAGTATTATAAACCTTCTATATGCTTGATTGTGTGCTTACATGATGTGATTATATAATTGTGATGAATAAGCATGATGAGGCTATTGAATCTCTAATCCTAAATTCACTTTGTTAACAATGATGCCTTGGTATAAAAGAAGGCTTGATGAACTAACATAATGATGTCTTGGTATAAAAGAAGGCTTGATGAACTAACATAAAGGGATTGATGATGCCTTGGTATAAAAGAAGGATTGATGAATTGATATGTCACGAACCGACACGTAGAATTAGGGGATCGGGTGTCACGAACCGATACGTAGAATTAGGAGATCGGGTGTCACGAACCGACACGTAGAATTAAGGGATCGGGTGTCACGAACCGACACGTAGAATTAGGGGATCGGGTGTCACGAACCGACACGTAGAATTAGGGGATCGGGTGTCACGAACCGACACGTAGAATTATGGGATCGGAGTGTCACGTTCCGACACATAGTAGTAGGGGAGCGGAGTGTCACGTACCGACACAAGAGGAATAAAGATAATGAATCTTGAAATATGATAATATACTCAATCTAATGAACCTAATTCCCAAATGAGTATGGTATTGAGGCTTGAGTCCTCATGGGTGAACTTGGCGGTACTTATTAATGATTATAGTACTTGTTGCTGCTACATGTTGAGTATTGTAGTTGATTTATGATATTATCTGATATATACTGTTTTCTATTTTGAGTTGGCCGATGATACCTACTCAGTACTTGTGTTTTGTACTGACCCCTACTTGTATGTTTCTTTCTTTGTTATATGTGGAGTGCAGCAAACGTGTCATCGTCTTCAACTCAACCGCAACTCTAGCCAGTCTTCATTACACCGGATTTCAGGGTGAGCTAATGCTTCTAGCTTGCACTGGATCTTCCTCTTCATGTCTTGATGCCTTGAACTTCCGGCATGGACTAGCTTTTTACTTATTTTAGCTTTCTTAGATACTCTTAGTTTTAGTAATTTGAGGATAGATGTTTTGTGATGATGACTTCCAGATCTTGGGGAATAATAGATGTTGAGTTTTTAGAAGCTATTGAATTGATTTTCATTAATGAGTTTAAGTCTTCCGCATTACTTTCTGTTGATATTATATTGAAATATTGGGTTTTGTATTGGTTGGTTCGCTCACATAGGAGGGTAAGTGTGGGTGCCACTCGCGACTCGATTTGGGTCGTGACAATAGCTCTAGTGTGTACTGAGGTTAGTATATTGAAAAAAGGAAGGTTGAAACAATAACAAAAGCGAAAATGAAGAAAAATACTATATGATGAGCTTTAAATTCTTTAATTAATCGAAATTATCTGAATCATACGATATTGTTTGATTGTTATATCCTGGAGAGTAGACGGGACAAGTTAAGAGTATGACCATTAGATTGATATAAATTATGTCTCAAAGAACTTGAATTTTCTTTAAGCGCGTGAAGTGAGATATTCACACCTCAAACTAAATATATTTTTTATTTATTTTTGTTATTTTAATTTTCAACCATTATTTATTATAATAGTAATATAGACACCAACATTTACTAGGTTGCTTTTGTTCGTAAGATATTTTAAAAAAATTGAACACCATAAAATTATATTTTTTAATAAAAGGATATAATTAAAAAAACAATCCCATATAGTTGATTGTTCACTTTTCATTTTACCCTATTTCTAAGAAAATATCACTAAGATGGATAATAGCTAGAGTGGCACTATGCATATGAATAGAAACCATAAGATAAGTGAACAAATGATTTGAGATGGTAGTAACATGGACAATTAATATAGGACAAAGAAAATATTAATTTTTTCTCTAAAATTTCTAAAATAATATTTATTTTGAGTTTTTTTTCAAGATTTATTTTGAAATGGATAAAAATATTTATGAAATGTACAAAATAAATACTCACCCATCTCAATGGTATTGCATGTTGAACAAACTCCCCCAACACTCCCTCAAATCATTCTCCCCAATTTCTTTTATATATATATATATGATTAAAGAAGGTGAAGGATCTTTTTCTATAATAACATACTGAAATTTAAGGCCGCATATCGGTTGATTTGGTTCCGTTTTGAAGTATACTTGTCTGATTTATTGATTATTGGTGTGTAGAGATTCAAAATTATTATAGAACCATTAAGATATTGGCTTATCGGTGGTTATTGGTTCGTCGATTATTGATCGTTATCATTTCGGTTATCGATTTAACCGTTAAGATTTAATAAAAATAAATTTATAAAAAATCTCTTGTTGACAAATAAAATGAATCATGTCCATGAGTTCACAAGTTGCATCTTGCTCAAAAGCAAACACTTTTACATTGTAGAATAAACAAGATTATGAGATAGCCAAAAATAAAAAGTATGAAAGTAAACTCTATGTCAAAGGACTTTATATACAAAGTGGTATAAATATAATTATTTAATTTACTATTGGATTATCGGTTAACCCATTCAGAAAAATCCTCGAACCGTTAAGAACCAATAACCCGATAACAAAAAAAATTTAAAATCGTTATCTAAACCACTAAACCAATAACTCACTGATAAATCAATAATTTTTTTCGATTTGAATTATCGATTTTTGTTCGATGCCCTACTGAAATTTGCTAGGACATTTGAGTCACACAGTTTGAGAAATAAAAAACATATTAAACCAGAGTAAAAAATAATCTTCAAACATAATTTTCACAAAATTTGTGAATTATACAATTATGCTTCAAATATTCATGAACTCAAAGGTTGTAATAAATACTCCTAATAAGATCAAAGAAAGAAAGAAGATTATCATTATCTTGAGCAAAGGGATTTGATATTTGGATTTGTTTTATTCAAGTGATTGTGAAAATCTTCCAGTGAGTATTGGTGTAATTTGAATATGCCATTTGAATCAACTCATATTCTAGATTGAAAATTGAGCCACATCAATATTTTCCAAAACATCATAGCAAAATATTGATATATTAGATGAATCACAAGCTTTTTTAATTATTAGGGTTATATTATATACTTTTAGTTTTTCACCAAAAAAATCAACACTATATAGAAAAATGTAGGGAATGAAGAAGATTAATATGCTAATTGATCTCCCCATCTTTTATTTTGTCTCACTTTGTTTTATCCTAATTTTTTTTGTTTGAAATTATTAATATGAGTTGATTTTATATCTCACTTTGTTCAACATAGTACATAAATTTTCTTGGAAAAGTCAAACTATTTTAAATTTTTTACGACTTATGAGTTTAATAATATACGATGAAGTTATACTTCATTCTCTCTTGTGCAATAGTAGTCTTCCATGTTTTATTTGACACAAAATTAAGAAGCAGTCAATAATAAGGATAATAATTTTTTCAATATACGTTATTTAAATGTTGAAAAAATAAATAGTATTTAATAATAAAGATAAAATAGATATAAAATGATCAATTATTTATTTGATTTCATAAACGAGACAAATATTATCGAAAATTTTAAAATATTATAATGGACAAATAAAAATAAATTGAGATAGTATAATAATCTAATTCTATCAATAATCAATATCTTAAACATGCATTTAAATTTTTTAAAATCCCGTTTGAGATCTTACTAAGAGGATATATGCAAATCGTTAAAACAATTTTCTCTTAATTTTTTAAAATTCTAATCTTATATCCAACTAATAAAATATGTGGAGAATGAATGTATTTATTGAATCTGACTCCTCTTCATTTTCTTCAAGTTACTTAGATGGAAAACACATTACTTAAGTGAACATTAATTTCTTCAAGTTACTTAGATGGAAAACACACTACATAAGTGAAAATTAATTGCTAAGATATATATATATATTATTTTTAATCTATTTTTTTCCTTGCAAGTATTTATTATTATTATTTTTTTTTAAAAAAAGGAGAGTTAATCCTACACTGCAATAATCTTTGGAGCTCTCTTTTAAAACTAACTATCACACAGAACAATAAGGAAAAATTACTCGTATAGAATTTTATTTTTTAGAAAAAGACAAAGGATAAGAATCGGATGTCCGAATCAACCAAATTCTTGTTTTAATCAATAAATTTTATGAACATGAAAATATATATGATTGAACAATTAATGAAATATTAATTATTTGAATCATAATTAGGACAAAGAACATAAATCACATACTTTTAAAGCAAAATAATCATTTATCACTTATAAGTTTATAATTACAGAAACTCTTCAAACTGATAAAATAATATAAGCGTTTGACACATTAATCTAATGCGCGAGATACACTAATCGTTAAGTAAAACACATTACATTTATACATGATACACTAATCTGATGTATATTTTATACATTATATATTAATATGAATATTTTATACATTATATATTAATATGATGCATAAGATATATTAATTTGATGCGCTAATACATCAATATGACGCGCAAAAATGATGAATTTTGGGTATTTATAAAACTAATAGGAAATAATGGTAATAAAAGAATTTAAATGTGAAATTTCTGTCATTTTCCCTAATTAAAATCTTATGTTAATCAATAAA
The DNA here is from genome assembly GCA_032847665.1 of Solanum chilense. Classification (NCBI taxonomy): domain Eukaryota; kingdom Viridiplantae; phylum Streptophyta; class Magnoliopsida; order Solanales; family Solanaceae; genus Solanum; species Solanum chilense. Next base: position 6,111,555 of record CM064971.1, on the reverse strand, counting down.
TTTTAGACATTAATTTTCACCATTGTCATCTGTCTCGAATCCAAGCAAAAACTTTAAAAAAAAAATGAAAAGAGGAGAGATGGATAGGAATCGGATGTCCGAATCAACCAAATTCGAAACTTAAATCAAAACTTTATATTACAAAACAAGTTAATAATTCTTCAAAAATAAATAAATCCTATTAAAACATAGTGGAGTTTGCTAGGACATTTAGGTACATAAAGAGAAAAGAAATTCAATCATATTGAGTCACACTTAAAAAAATATAAACAAAGGAAAAGTGTCAAAATTCACAAATATACTTTTTTTTACTAAATAAATTTTCATGATTAAATTTGTGAATTTGAAGAACATACACACTTCAAATTCATGAACTCAAAGGTTGTAATGCATACTCCTAAGAAGATCAAAGAATGAAAGAAGACTATCATTATCTTGAGCGATGGGATTTGGAATATTCGGAGAGTCGTAAAAATAAATCATACAATTAGTTAGATGATCCGCTGCGTCTTTAACCTCTCGAACGAAGTTATTACTTCGAAAGAGTAAGGTATTAATAAAACCCTGGAAATATACTTTCATAATTACGTACTCATGAAGACACTTTCTATAAACTTGTTTATATTCTCGATTTGTTTCTTTTGAAGTGATTATCGAAACCTTTCTGTGAATATTCGTATAATTTGAATATGCCAATTGAATTGTAGCAGCTTCGATATTGAACTTGGTACTTGAAAATTGGGCCGCTGGATCATTTCCCAAAACATCATAGCAAAACTTTGGTATATTACATGTATCACAAGCTTTTTGAATTAATGGAGTGATAGCATATACTCTTAAATTTTCACCAAAAAGATCAACACTTGATAAAAAAATGTAGGGAAGAAAAAAGATTAATAAGCTTATTGATGTCCTCATCTTTTTGTTTTTATAAATATGAGTTGATTCAATATGTATATATAATAATAAATAGTAATAATTGGTAACACACCATATTATAATAGTATTTAAGTATTCTTGTAAAAGTCAAACTATTTTAATTCTTTTTCCAATTATAAATATAACTATCCATTTTTTAAAATGATTTCTAAATTTGCTTCCATCGTAATAGTCAATATCTTAAATAATGCATTTAATGTTATTTCCTCTTTGAAATCTCAAAAAGAGAATATATGCAAATCCTCAAAACAATTTTTTTTCTTAATTTTTCTATTCTAATTAAGAAGATTAATGATCTTGTATCTTAATTAATAAGATTATAAACATATGAAGGATGCGTGTACTTAATCGATTCGACTCCTTTCTATTTTCTTTAATTTATTTTCTTAGATCAGAGACACGTGATAGCTTATAAGTGAAAATTAGAGGCTAAGATTTAATGGATTTACACAAAATTTTAATCATGATTTAGATGATTAATTTTTCATTAAAAAAATCATAGTGCCACAATCATTTTAATATATTATTTTCCCATATATATTATAGTTTTTTTCTCCCCTATTCTAATCTTTTTTTACCTTTCTCTTCTTTTTTTTTAGCTTTTTAAAAAATCGAGTTAATCTTGTATTGCAATTATCTTTGGAACTTTCTTAAAAATTAGTTATTACAGAGAACTATTAGCAAAAAAGTTATTCGCAGGTTAAAAAAAATTAGAAAAAAAGAGAGAGGATTTAATAATATATATATGAGCATGATAATATATATGATTGTGACATTACTAAAAACGAAATATTAGTTATCTAAATTATGATTAGAATCTTGTTTAATCAATAAGTTCTAGCCACTAATTTTCACCAATGCTATAGCCTATATGTCTCGTATCCAAAAAAAAATACTTGAAAAAAATGAAGAAAAGAGAAATGAAAAGCAATCGAATTCGTCAAATCCTAAGTTCAAACATATTTTATATAAAGAAGAAAAATCTTTAAAATGATAGACCAAATATTTATATAATGTTAGTTTTCACATAATAAATTAAGATAGATATTCGGTATAATGCATAAGTACCCCATCAATCTATGCCTGAAATCTCAGAGACAAACTTATACTATATTAAGGTCCTATTACCCCTAAACTTATTTTATTAATAATTTTCTACCCTTTTCTGTCTACGTGACACTATCTTGTCGGCCCAATGCTGGTTGACTTTTTTCTTCAAACTAGTGTAACATAGACCGAAGAGGATAGAAAATTACTTATAAAATAAATTCAGGGGGTAATAGGACCTTAATATAGTATAAGTTTGTCTCTGAGATTTCAGGCATAGATTGAGGAGGTACTTGTATATTTTTCATATATATTTTGGTCAAAGTTTCGAGACATATTACTATTAGTGGGTAATTTAGAGATTCTATTTCTATCAAAATAGTAAATTATTATATTATTAAAAAAGAAGATAACTATTTTAGACTTGTAGCACAATGCTTTTTTTAACAAAAAAGAGATCAATGATAATTGTAGAGTTAATTGTCCAAATGATCACCCAAATTAAGGAATTGTCTTAAAATATCATTTATATTTTATTTAGAATTAAAATATCATCCAACTATCACTATTTTCCTTCAAATATTACCTCCGTCCCTAATTACTTGTCCGCTTTTCCTTTTATAATTGTCCCTAATTACTTGTCCATTTTGATAAATCAAGAAAAACAATTTTCTTTTACCTATTATACCCACAATTAAATGACTAATTACTTTCAAAAATGTAGAATTTTTGATCCACTTCATAATTAACGGGGATAAAATGGTAAACTAACTACGTCATTAATTGTTTTTTTAATAGGTGTGTCAGTTCAAAAGTGGACAAGTAAAAAGGGACAAAGAGAGTACTTGAAAATTCAAAAACATCAATGTCTCCTAGTTGGCATGACATGTTATTAAAGTCATATTTTAATATAGACTAATTTAATTCATTAAACTCATTTAACTAAAATAATTATCATATTGTTTCTAATTTTTTTAATTATTTATCAAGAAAATTTTTTCATACTTAAAATCTTTTATCATAATTAAATTTTTTATGTTTTTATATTATGCAGAATGCATTTTTAAAATGTACTATAATCTTATAAATTTTAAATACTAATAAACACATACATTCAAAAAATATTGATATACAAATCACTCATGAACACTTATTTACTTCAATTAGTCATAAATTGTATAATAAATCAATAATATTAAAGATCAATAAATACTTATAATATCTTTTTTTTTTTAAAAAAAAAGAATATAGTAAGTGAATTATATTTATAGAAAATAAAATTTTGATCTTTATTTATCAGTATATTAATCTCATATAATATGTATACTTAAATTCAATTAATTATTAGTTTATTTATTGATGTTTAATAGTATGAAAAGTTATGATATAATATAATATAGAATAAAAAAATAAAAATAAAAATAAAATTAAAAAAAGTTAAATAATAATTTTTTTTCTTACCAATTTTTTTGTCAACTTTACAAATTTATCTAAATACTTTGATTAAAAAAATTATTCAAAATTTTCAAATAATTTAGTTAGTAATTTTAAAATTATCAGGTAATAATTGCACATAGAGATTTTCTCATAGAATTTTATTTGGTGACAATATATAAAATTACTATACTTTTTAAATTACTTTTCTTATAATCTTCATAAATTCTCATTTAATTTATATATTTATTTTGTAGAGACATAAGTTTGATGAATTAAATAGGTCTATTACTTTTTTAAAATGATTATCTAATGAGAGGGCATATCAACTAGAATTTAAGGAGACTTTTGAGGTATTTAGTATTTCTAATGGATAAAAAATATAAAATTATTCACTTTCTTCTTCTTCTTTTTTTCAAAAAAATAATAATATCGGAAGCATGAATTGCAAAATATACAATTAATATTATTGTAATAGTTAATTGACCTTTGATATTATTGATTTATTATACAACTTATGATTAATTGATGTAAATAAGCGTTAACGAGTGATTTTTAGATAATTTTTTTTTTAAATATACGTGTGTATAAGTATTCATAGTTAATAAAATTATAGTACATTTTAAAAATGTATTCTTCATAACATAAAAAACAAAAAATTTAATTTTGATAAAAAATTTAAGTATGAAAATTTATTCTTAAAAAGATAAAAATGGGCAAATTTTATATGTAGCAAATAAAAATTGCACAATTTTATGCTATAGCAAATTATTCAAAATTGCGTTCCATTGCAAATTAAAAGTTTGCTACAGATGTCTTTTTGTGTATAACAATTAAGACGTGATTTCTTTTTATACAATTCAATTTTTTTAAAATAAATTAAAAAATAGGCGTTATAATCTGGTAGATAAATAAGGAATAGATCTCATAATTCACGCGAACCCAGTTGCAGTTTCATTCTGTCTTCTTTTCCTTCACTCGAAATATCTCCATTTAAGACAATTTAAAAAATTGATCAAGCTATTGAAGGTATTAATCTAACAAGTGAGATAAATTTGTTTTCAGAGATAAAAATATGAGGTAATTTCATGACGAAAACATTCTCTGATTTTGTTTTTGTTTTTGTTTTTGTCGACAATGCTGTTTAAAATTCAGATTTCGTTTTTCACTTTCATCAATTCAGTTGAATGTATATTGAGATGTGTATATTTGTCCCTAATTAATTTGACTAGTTAATGTGAAATATAGAAAAAATTGTGATAAATTTGTCGTTAATTTTGAATTACTGATTTGAGATTCGCTGCATTCATAAGTATTTTTTGTGTTTGAAACTGTATAAGTGATCTGATTTGAGGTATGAAACTATTACGTTTTCGTTTTATGTAGTACATCTTCATCTTATTTTTCGGATATTCATAATATGTATAAATGTATAAGTATACGAATTATAAACGTATACATATTTATTGTTTTTTTGGTGAATTGTATAAGTGTATTAGACTTATACATATGTAGTGTTATTTGCTAAACTGTATAATTGTATGGAACTGTTGTATGTTTATATGAATTTGTCTGTTATATTCATATACATATTTAGTGTTTCTGGTGAATTGTATATTTCTATAATGCTATAATTTTGTGTATACAGAGACTTTTGGTATAATTTGAAAATGTGCATAAGTTAAAAACTGAAGTTGCTATAATTTGTATAAGTACATGTTCTGTTTGTTACTACATTTCTTAAGCTTACAAATGTATATGTATATAACTTAATTTTTTATACAGAAATTCTGAAAATGGTGTGACTTGCTGGTGGATGGAATTTCAGAAGCAACACTTTCTTTATCCTCAACATTTTTTTAATGTCTGTACTTGCTGAAACCTTAGCAGGTCTTTTGGCTTGTTTCTTCAAAAGTGGTGCCTTAGATATTTTTGCAACATTGACATTTTGAGGAGACTTTCTTAAACAGCGTTGCTTAGAAATAACACGGGGTAGTGACTTGTTCTAAATATGACTGATTGTCTGCCTTGATTTTTTCTTAGGATGAGACGAACAAGTATCAACCTTTTCATTTTCACGATTATTTATTGGACGTGGAGGATTCTGAAATCACTCGAATCATTTGCAGTTGTTGTTTCTGTTGGCGATTGCTCTGTTTGAACATACTCAGGGGATAATTCAAGAATTTTGAGTTCCATTTCAATTGGAGTCAGATTCAGCTAGCTGCAAAATATAGATATGTTCATATATGTATAATTATACAGTTTATAAGTTTATTTATACAACTAAATCTATGTATATACAGTCCAAACACTTAACTTTTTAATTATACAGTTCACAAACTTATATATATAATAGACCTATGTTATACTATTTCGATAATTATATTTATATTTATACATTTTCAAACATTTAGATAACTAATAATACAAGAAGCACATTTATACATATATTTTTTAATGACATTAATTGATACAATATTTATACAGGTACATATTTATACAGTTATATGTACTACTATAATTATATATAACTGTATAAATATGTAACTGTATAAACAGATCATAAAATTATACAAATATTTCTGCACTGCGTACTAGATTGTTGTCGCTCTGAACATGCCCTTAGCAAAATAGCTTAGACGAGGGAAATCTTTTTTTGTCTTCCAGTGGAGTATTCTAGGAATGTGATCAAATACTTTAACAACAATTTCATCATCAAAATTTGTACAACATTCATAAAATCACACTTGCAAAGCAAGTGGGAAACCATACAACCTAAATTGCTTTACATCATGTTGATTTTAGTGTGCAAATGCAGAATCATCATATCGAAAGCCTTTTTACCCCAAGAATAGTCAATGTATCTGACTGATTCAACTAAATCAAAATCTTTTCTATCAATTACAGTACCAGTTGGTTCTTCAGAAAAGATGAATGAATGAATGTTGAACAATATTGCAAACTTAACAACATCATCATCATTATCCACCCAAACCTGTTTATCAAACTTGTCCATCAATTGACTCTTGGTGACGGATTTTTCGGTTTCAAAATACTGATGAATAATCCTATTTGGTTCTTCAGTATTAAAGATAAAAATTTTCTCACTATTTGAACTTTTTAACCCAGTTATTAAAGCAAAGTCATGATTGGTGAAACACAGAGTATTGCCATTGACATATATCAGGATTGCATATTTTGAACTACCTTCAATTTCTCTCAAAAACATGCGCCTAATAAGTTGTGCCTGAACGTGACACCTACATATGCTAGATAGTTGAGCAAAACATGTATTTCCATAGAATTGTTTGTACTGTGAATCAGTAATCTTTGAAGCTAAAACATTCAGTACTTCGATTTTTGTGTAACACTGCATGTGCGGTATTCGTGTTGGTTCTCTTTGGCCTAAAAAAATAACAGCCTGAAAAAAATGCATATACAATTTTACTAAAAAAGATATTAAAATTAAGACATAAATATAGATACAAAAACATATATTAGAAAACAGACATAACAACAATTACTAAGATATATTATATATTTATACAACCTGAAATTTTATAAAGAGGCATTATGAATCCACTCAAAAATAAAAACAAATAGTAAGATAAATTTTACATTTATATAATCATAATTGTATAGTTTTTATTTGCATTCACGCCTTTTGGATGAGATACTAAGATAAATTATACACTTATACACACAATTGTATAATGAGGCAACAAATTAGGCAGTATAAGATATGAATAGAAAGCAGATAGTAAGATATATTATAAATTTATACAAGCACAATTGTATATGCACAAAAACAGATACAAGAATTTATTATACATTTATACATACACAATTGTATAAAGCATGAATCAACAGAAACACAAAAACATATACTAAGATAGATTACACATTTATACAATCACAATTGTATAAGACATGAATCAACACAAAAAAAAACATATAATATAAAATCTAAACATATACATTGACAATGATTATACAGATACCTTATGATGCTCGATTGACCCAGAACCAACAACTTTATTTTTATCATTATGAACGGTATAAACATCAGTTTTATGTTTCCTCTTGTTACTTCACCCAGCAACAACATCAACACGATTTTTCACACCTCCATCCACAAATTTACTTGGGTCATTATTGAGTTTGGATCTGATCTCTTGCATGACATTAGATTTAGACAATGAACCTGAAATCTCTCCAAAATCTGAGTTAGACCCAAGGAAAAAGATGGGTGTTCAACATGCATTGATATACCTCTTGCGAAACTCTTCAATGGAGATTGAGCATCCATTGTTTGTACCAAAATTCTGAAGGGATTAAGAATTGAAGTGAAAAAGTAGTTTTAAGAAATTAAAAAAAAAATATCCCTTGATGTAAATTTTTCTTAAATTAGGTTTATGAATTTGAAAATATATATATCTAAAAAAAGAATTTGCTAGTCATTCAACATAAATTTGCGATTTAGTCACATTTAAGCAATAAAAAAACAAAGAAAAAAAAAGTGTTATTCTTCAACATAATTTTATTACATGAAGTTGTTGAATAAATTTGCGATTTATATGATCACAATTCACACAGGTGCAACATAAAGATCCCTAAAAAGTTCAAAAAACATTTGAAGATTTTCATTATCTTGAACAAAAGGATTTGGAATATGAGGAGCCCTTATAAAAGCAAGCATACAAGTGAATAAATGATTCGATGCTTCAAGAGCCGTTCGTCCCAAATCACCACTAAAAGTTATTGTATTAAGTATATCCCTAAAATAGGATCTTAGAATTACATACTCATGTTGACACATTCTATAAACTTGTTTATATTCAGTGTTTGTTTCATTCGAACTGATCGTCAAAACCTTCCTGTGAATATTTGTGTAATTTGCTAGCGCTAAATGATATACAGCAAATTCTAGATTCGTCTTTGTACTTGCACCTTGCGCATTCTCATCATCTCCCAAAACATCAAAGCAAAAACTTCGCACAGTAGAAAAATTACAAACATCTCGAATTAACGGGGTAATAGCATCAACTTTTAAATTTTTAACACTACATAGAAAAATGTAGGGAAGAAATAAGATTAATATGCTAATTGATCTACCCATTTTTTGTGATCTATTCCAATTTTTTTTTTTGTTTGAGATTAATTATCAATAAAATTGGTTTGATATATATAGTAATAAGTAACATACCAGAGCATATAATTTTTCTTGAAAAAGTCAAACTATAATTTATTTCCCTATTATAAACTTATTTTATTTCCTGTTTGAGATCCACAAATAGATATACACAATTGATCAAATGAAATTTATTATATTTTCCTAATTAAGAAGATTAATGATCTTATATACAATTAATAGGATCCTACACATATATAGAATGGATTATTTACTTTAATTTTGTATCAATGGTCATATTATGATATTATGCTCAATATAAACTCTTTCTTTTCAACTTTTTAAAATAAGATGTTAAATTCAGAACAATCATCTAATTTTGGAATAAAATAAATTTTATGGTGGTAATTTAGTTTTAAATTTATTGTACTAAAGTCATTATACATAAAAACAATAAAATTCCCCAAAAAATAAAATGCAGAAAATTCCGAACACGTTTAAAAGAAAATAAAATCAAAGATGACTACATCATTTTTTATTTTATTTATTTTATTTGTTGTATTAAATAACACATTTATATTACAGTTCATTTTAATTTGACTAATTTTGAGTTATCATCAATTTATTCTTTAGGAGTATTAATGTATTATTCTTTTATTAAGTAATTAATTATATGTTACTTTTTATTTGTTTCCATATAGGAGTAGTCAACATCTAAAAAATTCATTTAATTTCGTATCCCCTGTGAGATTATTTCACAAAAGGAATATATGCAAATGCTCAAATAATTAAAATATTTTAAAATTATCCTAATTGATTTATTCTTCACAATAAATAAAATCTACAAACCAAAAAAACATTCAATCATAATTCATATCTAGTCAAACTTAAGAATTGAAAGACAAGTAGGAAATTTTATTTATTTTTTAAATATCCCTCAAATTAAATTTAGTTCATGAATAAACTCATGAAAATTTCATGTGAATTAATCATACAATAATTGAAGAATATACATTCTTCTAATTCATGATCACAAAGGTGCAAAGTGAATATCCCTAATAAGTTCAAAGAAATAAACAAGATTTTCATTATCATAAGCAAAAGGATTTGGAATATTTGAAAATTGGGTAAAATAACCCATACAAGTATAGATATGACTTGATGCATTTTGAGCCGCTTGATCCAAATCACCTTGCAAGTGTAATACATGAATCAAATTCTCAAGATCTGATCTCACAAGTAAATACTGATGAAGACAATATCTGTAAATTCGCCTAAATTCTAAATTTGTTTCTTCTGAAGTAATCGTCAGAACTTTTTTTGCAATCTCTGTGTAGTTTGAATACGCTAACTTAATTGTAATATCTTCGAGATCGATCTTAGTTGTTGCCAATTGAGCCCTTGAATCATTTCTAAAAATATTGTTGCAAAAATCTTGTACAGTAGAGAAATCACAAGCTTTTTGAACTAGTTTAGGGATATCATTTGCTCTTAAATTTGTAACAAAGAGATCAACACTTAATAGAAAAATGTAGGGAAGTAGGAAGATTAATGAGATTGTTGAAGAACTAGGAATTGATCTCCCCATTTTTTTTCTTTTATTTCACTTTGAAATTATAAAATATGGGTGGGATTAATATAAGCACAAGAATTAATTAGTAACATACCATAGTTTATATATTTTCTTGATAGTATAAAACTATTAATGTTTTTAATACCAATTGTAAAATTTAAATATCTGATTTCATCTTAATTTTTTTTTTTTAAAACCATATTAGAAGACTCGGTGAAAATGTTGGTATCTACATCCCTGCTTGGCATTTTGAAGGATATTTTAGTTATTTAAGTTGCAATTATCTTTGAGAAAAAATCTATTTTCTCTAGATGTTTTGTTATATTTTGTCTTTGTTGACGTTTTTGCCATTATGATTTGTGTCTGATAAAGTGATGATGAAATAGAATTACTCTTTTAATAAATAATTACTGATTTTAGCAATATTTTTTTATTTATTACTATTTATAGCAATACTATATTAAAATTACAATATGTATTAAAAGTGAATAAGTATGCAATATATTATGATTGTTTGATAAGAAGTAGACATATTGTATTATAACTGTATTAAAATATGTGCTAAATATATTATTCATCAATAAAAGTTATATTATATATGAATAATAATTTCTTTTTTGTAGTATGAATTAAAATATATTATAAATATATTAAAAGTGATAAAATAAAACAAATATTGTTACTATAAATAATAATAAAAATTTATTTATAGTATATTTATGTAAGTTTGCTACTTACCCTTTGTCTGAGCCCAACCTTACTCTTTTGGACAACTAGGGAACATGTCCGCGCTTCGCGCACGGATTAATTAATGTGATAGGAATTTTTTTTTTGTAGATGTATTATATGATTATATTATTTGAGCATATCATTTTGTTTTCATTTGAAATGATGATACATGATGAAACTTATGAACTTTAGTATCTATTTAATGAGAATAATACATTGTTAATGAATAAATTTTAGAATATATACTCTGTTATAAAATTTATTTGTTTTGATTGCTAAAATATCTATAGATTTACATCAAATACGGCATATCATTATTTATTAGATTGATGGTTAGAGAATATATTTTCTGATCATAATTTATATTGATTATTTTGGGGGCGAGGTTGGAAAGTTGTCTCTATTAGTGGTGACAAGCAACAACATGCTCGTACTAAGGCCCTGTCACTCTTCAAGGATGGAAGTTGTCCTCTACTGGTACACACTATTTTCCTATTATCATCTTTGTTTCGACGTCTAGTGATGTTTATTTGATAGGTAGAACTACCAGGATAGAATCTCAAGAAGATGCAAACCATGAAGGCCAACTAATCAAGTATATAAGAACCAAAGAAAATGTGTTTTTAGTAAAGAACCTCAGATGTGTTTTTATACTCTTGACTAAAACCACTGATATTGCTATATTTTGGGTTTTGTTTTATCATATACTAATTTACATCATTTTATTCTTTGACTATAACCTGATCTGTATTGTTGGATTTCTGATTTCTAGCCAATCCTCTTCCGTCCAAGAATAATAGGATGCTTATTTTTTTTCCCCATTAAAATGTTTTGCAAGATTTTGCTTCTTTGGTTCTTCCTCATTCCTGCAAGATCTATTTCCCAAACTTTCCATGACTTCTAGTTGTGTTGCTCTGGTGCTGGCTGGGAAATGTGTTGTGACTTCCATATATATATATATATATATATATATATATATATATATATATATATATATATATATATATATATATATATATTAAAAAATTGAAAACATGAATAGAAAGTAGGAATAATAGTAGTTATAAAGGTAGGGTAAAATCTCAAAACAGCATCAATATAAGTTGTCTAAGGTTGGATAAAACCATACAAGTATGAAAATCATCACTACGGACAACATGGAGCTACTTATTAAACTAAACTTAAAATGGTAAAAGGACGAAATAACTTAACTAAAGTGTAAATTATAATAGGACGAAACAACTAAACTTAGGTAAAAAAAAAACAGAAAACGATCAGAAGCAACAATTATAACTCTACTTCTTCAACTAATTTGTGTGATGCACACTTATTCCTCGTCATTTATGACCAACAATAATCCCTTTACTTCTTGACCTTATTTGTGTCTTGAACGCTTAATTCCTCATCATCTATGATTAGGTTTCTTCGTTTTCTACTCTTAGCAGCATTAGTTACATGTGCTTCATCCTCATAATCTTCCAAGTCAGTAAACAACTCATCAACAGATACCTGATTGTTCTTCAAAAAGGAAAATTATCAACATATTTATTAACCATGTTAATCCTTAAAATGATTTGTTTTTTTTATATTAAAACATTAAATGTAATTACCATCTGTTTGGTCAATCCGTTGGTTCCCTGATCTTTTGGGTCAGTTTCATTTTTGGATAAGTTCTTCCCCTGGAAGAAAAACAGTATGAAAAATAAATTACAAAGTAAACGTAATTGTAAATTACAAACTCATAGTCTATATTGCAATACCTTTTCTTCTTTCCTTAGTTTGTATTGTACTTCCAAATTATCATCTGGAATCCAAAGCTTTGATATTGTAAAATTCTCAAGACCTTCTTTCAAATTATAATGATTTAATCTCAATTTAAAAACAAATTCTTTCCCGCAAAGGCTTTGGACTTGGACAGGCACATCATTGTTAGCTGTAGTAAGCTTGTTGAACAACTTGTGAGCTGATGTATCAAGGAGTTTCTCAGCCACCGCATTAAATAAGATAAAAGTAGTGTCTCCGGTCCTATCTGTCACTTTTAGGTGTATCTTGTACCTATGTTTACATAATAAGTTAGATTCATTCACAACATATACAAACCTAATTCACAGTCCTTCGTAAATGGTTACCTGACCAAAGGAAATTTGCAATCTTTGTTGCAATTGTGGCATCGATAAATACTATTTATTGGTTCAATCTTCTTCGAGCACACATTGCATGAAATGTAGTACCAACCAAAATAGTTATGTATTTCTATTATCTTGCTCTTCACTGTAACAATGTATTCCTGCAATTTTAATTAAATATCATGATATAGTGTAATGATCATGTTTAAATGGTAAACCAATTATATGGGAAGCGTAATAAGAAAAGAACCTGTAGTTCAGAGCTCCACTCAGTCTCCAGCAACTCCTTAATGTCCATACGATTCAAAAACATCTCTTCCTCACGAGGAAGACTGTTAACATTAGAGCTTTTTATAATTTGAACTTCACTGGACATGGAGGAAAATTTTGGAGCCAAAGATCTTATGTAATCTATATCAAGATTCACATATATTTTGCTTGCATAAGTGGTGGAGAAGCTAATCTCACCTATTGGGTTAAAGATGAAAGCATGTCATTTCTTTAAAACGCTTGGAGTTAAATTGCTAGTAAGTACAACTAAATCTGTAACAATTACCACGAAATTCCTTCACTGTTGTAGAAGTCACTATCACTATATATGGGCCAGCATCATTGTTATACAAATAAGGACAAAACTTCTCCCCAAATTCTTCCCATAAGGTAATTTTTGCTTTAGCCAAACTATGCATAGAAACCATAAATCAATGATCAAATAATTTTATGGTAAGGAGATAACAAAGTAAAACAACTTAAAATGAGTTGAGTGACTTACTAATCAGTAAGAATGTGGATATCCCTCTTCTTCCATTTTGAACCAACACTCTCGATATCACCAATTCCATATAAACAACCAACAACATCTAAGAAAATTGAAGAGGAAGATTGATATGCAAGTGTTCTATTTGAATAGTTTAGGCATTTATTTAGCATTTACATTAAATGTAATCGGTAAGACTTTAAATATAAATATAGACCTGATAAGACAATGTTGTTGTTCACCCTTGAGTCAATGACATCTGGATTAATAAATTCAAAACCGTTTACTGGAATTTCAACAATATCTTCAGACAAATTCTTGATTGCAGTTGAGGCAAATAAAATGATTTTTAATGAGTTTTGAACAGGTCTATATCCCCCAATGCTTTCAACAACTTTGAAGTTCTTGATGATAAATACAGAACCTTCATTCAACTTGTCTTTGAACCTGTTAACCTGATTTTTTCTAATTATACCATGCATCAAATTACCCTGATAGAAGAAGTAATTAGTAAGTAATTTGATAAATTGAAACTACCCAAAAAAAAAAATTGGTAAATGAATCAATCAGAAATGTACCTTTTCATCGATAAATATCATATCCATACTGATAAGCTCACCATTTTTCTTGAGATTAATGGCGTTCCACATTCTACAAATTCTTACTCTTATTGCAAAATCATCTGTACCAGTAACCAATTCTGAAAGAAAAGAAATGGTCATTGTTAAAACTCAATTAAAAGAAACAGAGACAATGTAAATTTGAATATGGGAATGATTCACTACCCATATATATATACTACAAGAATTATGGTTATGAAAGGGGAGAGTAAATCAGTAGAGTAATTAGCAGAGCAATTATGACAAGTTAATACACAATTAATTAGCAGAGCAATTATCACAGATTAATACACAATTAATTAGCAGAGCAATTATCACAGATTAATACACAATTTAATACATTGGAGTTACAAATAAGGAAGATGAAACAATGAGTTTTATGAAAACCTGTCTCTTAGATTCTTGGGAACTCATTACAGAAATCAATTTGTGATTTCCATAGATCTGTCAACTTTGTGGAATTGGACTTTACAGAAGCAGCAAAAGGAGAACTTATGATAGACACATTTTGACATGTAGTCCATACTTCAGAGCAAAAGTCATTCTTAGTGTGGCTACTTTTGTTTAAATTTTCTGAAGTTTTGGAGTTGCACAAGATAGGAAGTCGTCGAGGAACAGAATCAGTTCTGAACAGCTCTGCTGAAAATTTATCACACTTCTGCAAAAGGTGAGAAAAATGGATATCAAAAGTTAAATCCTTAAAATTTGTACTATGGATACTAATAATCAGTAAAGATACCTAAAAGACTTACCATGAAGCAGATTATTAAAAGTAAATAGATCATTTTGAGCTTCACAAACAAGAAAGAATTAAAAGGGGTATTTAACTACCAAGGGAGCTTTGAAGAACTTGTGTTAGTTTGCTATTTCTATATGGGACATGAAAACTTTTTTGCGCCAATGCAAATATCACATCCCCAAGAGCAGATAATGATTTGTTTATATGTTGTGCTTCTCGTAAACGATCCCCTGTGGCTTCAGAGCGATCTACTCTTTCACTGCCAGCCAAATCTACCAAATGTAGGCAGCCTCGTAGAATATCATTTGTTTCCAAGTCTATACCGCGCACGTGAACGGTGAGGATACTGCATCATAATGAGTTAAAATAAGCATGATGTACAAACAGAAAAAAAGTTCAGAATTGAGATAAGAAGTGTTAGTATAAGAGATGACCTATGTGACCGACTACTTCTTTCATTTAAAGCAGTAGCGCCAACAGCTCTATTCATTAGGCCAATATTCATTAATTGTAAGACATTTGCAGTTGATTTGACTGGATGCATGCTAGCATCAGGGACAGCTAATCCATTGGGTTGAGTAGTACTCCAAATCCCAAGTGTGCGCAAGTTAAAGAAAACATCAGGAAACATATGGCATAACATATTTCTGACATTTCCACTAACTATTGAAAATGAAAACTTAAAAATATAGCACTAACGATACCATAAGCAAAGATGCAAACATTGTACCCATCCAAAACAGACCTGATTAATGGATAAGTGTCTCGAAACACCTCCTCTGAAATATGATAGAGTTAGAAAACGGCAAGCATTGTAAAAACGTAATGTCTTTCTTTTATTCTCCTTCAAGATGAAAGTAAAGGATGCTTCTATATTAGGTACTTAATCTAAATATCAAGATAAACAAAATTATCAAACCTTGAGTAACAGCAGGTGCAAAGACGTTGTTGAATTTGAAAAGACGGTGACTATCTTTCCCCAGTTTTGAAGGATTAGTAACAACCAGTTCACCATTCTCACCAATGTACTCTATGGTTGTCAATTTTTGGCTTTGACCAGGAAGGAATGGCCTTATCCTACAGTAAACTCTAATGTTACCTAACACAAAATGACATTATGTTAGGGAAACACCATGCTGCACTTAAATAACTATGTTTTTCACATTCCATCTGACTAACCTTTCAAATCTTGAACTTCATTGTACAACTTCCTATTTTCTTCAAGAACTGTGTGATAATTCTGAGCAGCATCAACCAACCCCTTAAGATTGAACCCTATTAATCAAGAATACATGCTTAGCGATAAGAATTCTGGATGAAGAAGTACAGATGTAATCATAGCATTCAGCTCTCATCCTGACCAAAGTGGCTAAGTTCCTCGACGTAAATCTCCTTGTTCCTCATCACCTCCTTCCTTATAGACTCAGATGACATCCTTAATTCCTGAGTTTTAAAGAATGTCATATTAGGATAACTTTTAGTATGAGCTGTTAAAAGAGTAAATTCAGATGCAAACCTGCAGAGATCCAAAATGAGAGTCTATGAAGTGTTTGTAGCCAAGCTCTCTCCTTTTCAATTTCACCAACTTGGATTCTGAAAAGACCTCAAGTTCTTGTACTTTCTTGGTTGATTCACTCAGCAGACACTGAAGTTCCAGTATCTTGTTCTCTGACTCAACTCGAGTTTGCTGCAGTTGTGCTTCCAGTTGTAATCGATCTTTTTCATGTGCATGTTTGGATGATTCAAGCTCAGCATCCAATGAGGATATTTGCATCTTATAGTTGTCATTATCTTCCATTAACCTGATTAAATCTTGTTCTTGAAGTTTTTCTTTCTCTTCCATTTTGCCCTTCTCTATCTATAAAAAAGAAGTAAGTTGGACTACATCTACAGTAAAATAGAACCACATGACAACATTGCTACATTGTCAATTCAAAGTGTTGCCGTTTCAGACATGCTAATTAACTGTCACAACAATAAACAACTGAAGCAAGGGAGAAGAGTTCTATCATATAATGCATCGGTGAATAAATCCCCCATTGCAAAAAGAATGACAAAGTTTGAGCCTCTAAGTTTGATCTAATGCTTGGGTTTATTTCCTCTAGACATACATTCTGTCTTCACCAAAATCATTATATCTCAAAACTATTATAGGAAGTACTATCACACAGTGTTTCCACATACTTAGTATGAAATAGGCTCATAGTACATATTCAGTAAGAACATCCAGTATATTCAGCACCCGAACTTTGTAAAGAGAAAAAAAAAGCACGCCCTTTCAAGTCAGAAATTAGTAACTTATTGATAAATCTATATACGCACCTTTATCTGTTGAAGCTTCTTCATGCTAACTTGAAAGATTGTATGAAAGCAGAAATCGTCAACTGAAGATTCTTAGTCAACCTAGGGAGGTGGGGGACTATTGAATACAACAGAGGAGGAGGAAAAGAGGACACCCTGAATACCTTTAGAGAGCGAACTGTTGCAGTTTCAGGAACCTCTATGTAAAGCTCAGGCACCTTGAAAGACGTGATGCTAAATTTAACTGAAAGGATATATTAGACTCAAGTTAGAAGTTCTATAGAAGATAAAAATGCATGGTGTCAGAGGGAAAATTTAACAAACAGATGAAATCCAAAATCCCTTACCATTAGGGTCCTTCATGTGATGATTGTTAACTGAAGATAATGACTTCCATGTTTCAGGCAAACAACCTTTTCATAATTAAGAGAGCTGGACATAAAGCTTTCATTCATCTAACATCAAGCTTTAACTTAATAATTAGGTACCAAGTACCAACGCGTTATTTTTCAATTTTCCTCAAACTATATAAGAGAAAGTTGCAAAGGCCCCGAAAGAGAAAAGCATTGTTAGGGCAACAGAACAGAAAGCCACTAACAACAATCCAAGGGAAAATTTCACTCACGTGCCTCTGCCATTACCTTTGGGTAATCAACAACCAGTGGAGAATCTGAAATTGATCAATTCAGCTCCTATTATTGAAGTGCCATCAAGACGAGAGACCTGAGCAAGAGCAAATAAAAGCACCAGAAATTGACATAGAGGAATCTTACTTTTTGAAGATCCAAATGAAATTCCTTGGCTTAACTGCAGAGTTCACAAATTGTCATTTCTTCACAGGGTTAGTTAAAAAATTTCTGTTTGTGGTACCATAAGCCAACTTCGAAAGGCACTAATAAGCGATTGTTAGCACAATTAGAAGTTATACACAAAAGGGATATTTGGGTAAAGTATGGAGGAACTTACCAAACAGTTCATGTCAACACGTCAATGTCGTCATTCCGGTACTGATTATCAATATGCAGCTCTATATATTCTCCTGTTACCATTATAATTTAAAGATAATCTACCAGCCGGGAAGAATAAACTCATGTACGTCCTCAAATACTCATATTATTCGCTTCTTTTCCTACAAATCTTAGTAAGATGCAGACACATATTTTTAATTTCTGGTACCAGTCATTACCACTTTAATTTATTGTCTCAGTTCCCCCAAGAGTTTCTGTGTCATCCTGGCTATGGGCCACATCCAGACATCAGAAGCCATTACTGAGTTGATTCATTTTGTGAAAGTCATTGATCATTAAGGTCCTGAGGAATGTTAAAATGGTTAATGTTGAACGATGATATTTTTTTACCTTAGCAACTAAAATAAATAAATCAAATAAAAGACTTGTTTTTGCGAAGGTGAGTACTCTAACTTCTGAGACGGACCAAATTTTTAAGAATCGCTGATAAAATCATGCTTAGTTACAACATTAATCTTCAAGTATACCTATTTGTTCCAAAACAAAACACTGTTAGTTGAACAGTTATGAATTTGCATAATAAAATAAAAATATGGGATGAAATAAGGAAATACCTCATTTCTATTTCAGCTTTAAGGGCATATATTTTGAAATACTTCTGTGTAAACGATATTTTTAATGAACATAGGATCTTCCATGTCTTCGTCAACATTTAGAATAGTTAATCCTTGTCTTTTTGTTACTCGGGATAGTGCTACATATAATTGGCCATGAGTGAATACTTGTTTAGGAAGATATAATCCAACATGGTTGAGAGACTGTCCTTGACTTTTATTAATTGTCATAGCGAAACATGGTGTTACAGGAAGTTGACGTCTGTTTAACTTGAATGGCCACTTTGAATCATTAGGAGACATAATAATTCTTGGTATTGTTACTTTCGAGCCAATGTTTTTTCCGGAGATGATATTTGCACTAATAGACCAGTTACCAAGATGTGTGACAATCAATCTTGTTCCGTTGCATAGTCCTTCACTTTGATTTAGATTCCTCAGAAGCATAATTGGAGTTCCTACTTTTAACTGTACTTCATGATTAGGAATTCCAGGAAATTTTAAGCTATTTAAAAATTCTGTTGGGTACAATAGATCTTCATCATTAGTGTTCACACTTGCTTTACACACATTGTCAGAGCTAAAATATGTTCTTCCTTCACCTTGAATCATTTTCATAATTGTATCATTCAATTCATGGACCATTTCATTTTTAGGAGTAAGTATTGCTCTTTCTTGCAAATATGTTGGGTCATTGTACTTCTGCAAGAGGGACGGGTAAACTGCGTCGACGATTGATCCGATTGGATCATTGGATGGCATTATACATATATCAGTAGGCACTTTAATAAGGTCATTGTCAACATCACTATAAAAGGATCCATCCCCAATTTGTAACAACCATTTGTCGAAAGTAGTAACTTCAGCGGCTTCAGAATCAGATACACTTCCACAACAAAGTCGCATATTTTGTTTCAGCTCATAAATTTTAAAGAATGGCCACAAATATGAAGAGTTGAGTGATGCATCTAAAATATCAGCTCGTGTTCCTTTTGGAATCACCGGTAGTATTTGACGAAAATCACCACCAAATACCATTGTAAGGCCTCCAAATGGTTTGTCTGCGCTGTTTTCATATTTTAATCGAAGGATATCTCGCAAGGTCCTATCTAAGGCTTCAAAACAAAATTTATTTGCCATTGGCGCTTCATCCCAAATGATTAAAGATGTTTTCAAAAGTAGTTCGGCTAACTGGCTTCCTTGTCTTATTTCACAAGTTGATTCTGCACTAATGTCCAAAGGAATATGGAATCGTGAATGTGCTGTCCTGCCATTTGGTAATAACAAAGCGGCTATTCCAGAAGTAGCAACTGGAAGAACTATTTTTGATTCTGATCTCAGCCTGGAAATTATTGTATTCCATAAAAATGTCTTCCCGGTACCACCATGACCATTTATAAAAAATAAGCGTCCTTCTTCATTAACAACTGATTTTATTACTGCTTCATAAGCTATGTTTTGACAATCATTTAAAAGAGCGAATGATTTATCATGTACTTCCTTTAAGAAACCTTTGTCATATTCTAGTTCCTCATTGATAAGGCGATTCCCTGTGTCATTCATCAAAGTGGAATCTGGAAGTGGCATTCCATGTATGTCTTTCAAACTTTTTCCTATCTTCAGAAGTATGGTTTCTATCTCAAACAACGTATATGATTCAAGTTGTTTTTCATTTAACTTTAAATCTTCCAATTGAAATCTCTTTCGTTGTAATGATGTTATATCTTCTGATAAAATTTCATAGTTGCTCCTCCAAAGTTTGGACGAATCAGACACTTGACAGTGAATTAGTATCGTCACAAACAGATTTCTCAACTCATTTCCTGATGCCCAACATGCAGCTTCAGCCAAGCAGTCATTCCATTCTTTATCATCCTCCAATAATCCCAATGCGTAGCATGCCTCCTTATAAGTATCATACCGGACTCCATTAATTGTTCTGATGCTTTCAAAAGAAGTGCTTCCTTTGACAAAATTAAGTAGCATTCTCATGTAAAATCGTTCCCCACTTGCAGGATGTGCGAAGTAAATTCTACCAACTGACTTCCCCTTTTTTCTTCTAGTCCATCTTTTGCATGTTGCATCCCAGACCCAACGTGTAGGAAAATCTGAATATGTTAGCTCTTGCGCATCCTCATATTCTTTGTTTGCCTCAAACCATTCCGTGAATTTTGTTTTTACTATATCGGGTCTGTTTAGTATGCTTTCAGGACACCTTTCTTCTTGGAATACTATGGTGTTTTCTCCTTGTAAATGGAATGGCAAACGCTCAACTGCTGGCTGTCTATGATGTATGTCAAACGAAAAGATCCTCCAGCAAGCTTCTGTAGCTGATATGTATCTACAATCTAGATATCTTTTGATCTCATCACGTACTGTGGGAGTATCTGAGCATTCTATTCCAATTGTTGCTCTATCAGATCCCTTATTCACATATTTAAATAGGTACTTCACTGATCTCGAGTAATTGCACAACTCGACATTTATATGTGCATCAAATTTGACAATCAAATTCCTGTTATAAGGGACGACATATCTGTTATCTAAAAAGACATTATTTTTATTGACTTCAGTACCTGTGTTTCTTCTCCTATAAATTGGGAACCCATCTGCATCAAAAGTTGTTTGATTATTGAACTTCTTTGGAAAATGCTTGGTGCATTTTCCTTGCTTCATACATGGGCATCCTGGATTGAGGTCTCCACAAGGTCCATGCATCATGTAGTTCTTTACAGCTTTATAACCATCCGGGTCTACTTCCATATTGGGTATTTCAGCTGTTATCATTGTGTTGATATGATCTATAGATGGACTTTTTAATGTAGGATGCAGGAAGAGTAGTATATGTGCATGAGGTAGTCCTCTTTTCTGAAACTCAATTGTATATAAACCTGCAGAGTTAAAGGTATAATGTGTTTGTTAGGTTGACGGTAAAGTAATCATTGTTTTTTTTAGCAAAATGTAAACGCTTGAATTAATAACTGGTGTATTCTGTTAGTATGTTGAAGTTTGAACTTACATGCAATTATTTTTCCAAAAGGCTGTTGCTTTTTCAAATCTTGCATTAATTGAAATAACTTGATTTGGAACACTCTGCATATAATGTCCACCCTGTTATCATCACCAGATTGTTCTATTAAGCGAAGCATTTCATTTATTTCGGGCCACTTTGGATTGCATGTGAAAGTGAGGAACAAATCTGGATATCCAGCCCACCTGCAAATTGCCATTGCATCTTGATAATTTTGTGCCCGATAGCGAGGTCCTCCGGTGTGAGATGAAGGTAAGATAACTGTTTTTCCTACCAAAGAACAATCTGAATCACCACGAAGAATGGCATCCATTAAGCCAGAGTAAAGATCAGCTCTGAGTTTTGGTTGATTATTCCGAATATAACGAAATCTTTCTTCCTCGATTGCCATGTAACCGTCAACAATGTATTGTTGTAATAGTCTACCGGCAAGCAAGAGAGTCTTACCCTCGTTAAGTCTTTGTTGTATTCTAAAGCAATAGAAGTCTCTCATTGTTAATTTTTGTCGCTTGTAAGTCTTGTTGATGACATCTCCCAAATTTATTCCAACTCTATATCCATCTTCACCATAAGGGTGTATTAGTGGATATGTCATAGACATAAAACTTGGGTGTAGATCAGAAATTCTTTGAAGTCCATTTTTCCTATGCTCTACAATAATATCTCGCTGGAAGTTTTCTTCCGTAAGATCACCCACTATTAATCCAGCTACTTCAGAAGTTGTGGGTAAATTATATTATCGACCATCCGTTGTCCTATTAGATAGGAGACGTAGGCGAAATTCACGTTCAGGATGCTCTTTATATCTATCTCTAGCCATTCGAAATGTTTTAACCAATATATTATGCTCCTCCAACATTACTGATAAGCCCTGAACAATTTCAGGATCAATGTCTCCTTCTAGCAGACAATTCATTCTGTTGTTTATCTCATTTTCAGTATCATATATATATAGCTGAGCAAATTGGGGTCTTTTACCAATTTCAGGCAATAAAGATCC
The DNA here is from genome assembly GCA_032847665.1 of Solanum chilense. Classification (NCBI taxonomy): domain Eukaryota; kingdom Viridiplantae; phylum Streptophyta; class Magnoliopsida; order Solanales; family Solanaceae; genus Solanum; species Solanum chilense. Next base: position 6,088,543 of record CM064971.1, on the reverse strand, counting down.
TATACGATGATAATTCTGACCACACATCCTGAAAACGTATGGCCCCTTTGAGTGATTGATAGATCCATCAACTCGGCCACCCATGGATGTAAATGCAAACATTGAGTTATAAGCTCTAATATTTTTTCGAAAATTAATACCTAGTTGCCCTGATTCTTTACCCAAAAGATAGTTCAGATAAGGTGGTGGTTCCCTCAATAAAGGAAGTTGTACACGACCTCCTCCCATACAACAAAATAAGAATATCGGTCTTGTTGTTTGTTTTGTTTTTGTTGTTCGTTCTTCATACCATAAAAGAGCTCCACAATATTGGCATGTGTACTTTGGGGGGCCAAAATTCCAAGTTGTTGTGTAATGGCCTGTCAATTTGAACAATTAAATATAAACATAATCATATAGTTAGCTAATGATTTAGTCATTCAGTTTCTTATATGAACAATCAATCAAATTTTGACATTTAGATAATAGATAAATGAGGATGCATATTACCATACCATTTTGATGAATGGGAACATGTCTGCTTGAAAAGTTTATCAACTTCGCCAACTTTGTGAATCTGTTAACAAAACGTATTAGCTGTACTATTAGTCTTTTTGGATGATTCTTGTATTGTTTTACAATCAAAGCAACTTTTCGCTTCAATCTGGAATACTTCCATCTGCTGTTTTTGAGAGAGCCCGGTTCCTTATTCACTCGACTACACTCGCCTGCTGATGCATTTGTATTTTCTTTTTGCTTTAGCATCTGTTCGAGGGAAACTAATTCTGGTAGTAGATGTTGTAGGAGGTTAACTTCCATCGAAATATTCAATGATCCATTGTATTCTTTAATGATAGCAGATAGCAATTCCATTGAACCTGTTATATTTGTTTTGATAGAATATAAAATGTTAGCGGTAGATATTTTTGGCTATATGGAAATACAATATACTCGAGTGATATGTATGTGAGAGTACTTGCTGGAATCGTAGCTTATCTGAAATGCAATATGTGTTCTAAATAATGTTATTCAAGTAGAGTAGGAATGAGTATACCATTCTGCTATTTATTTTCATTCAACTGGTAATTTTTTTAACTCATTTATCATGATCATGGAGTTGTCTGTATTTGTGGGATGGAATTTTTAAGCCATAGAAAGCAGATTGCAAGTATCCTGCAATATATTCAGTAGTTGACCACCATTAGTTGTAGTGCAGGCATGAAGTTTCATCTATTCTAGTCCATGAAGTTATCTTTTCCACCATTTACAAACCCAAGCTTCTTAGTCAGGTAAACTATAAGAGGGTACATATGCTTACAATACTTACTTGAAGCTCTGCTTAGTTTATTGCTTGCTCTTTGATTGTTTCTTTTTGTGTGTGTGTGAATTCTATCTGTATGCTGTTAGTGGAATACTGAAGGGAGAGATCACTTATACAAGGCTTTGTAGCATGTTAATTCTATTAACCAACTACTATATTAATATTTGATAGACCTGTGTAAGAAATTACAAAAGCAGGTCGAGTTACATAAAATTCTGTAAGACATTTTTGCTGGAATTCTCTTGTTGTTTTAATTCTCATCCATTATATGTGTATCCAGATTTATGGCTTTGTTGCGACAAACCTATTTTAGCTAATAATTGGAATTGAAGAATAATTGCAGGTTGACCTTATCAAAAAAGAAAACAAGTAGTTGTAGTTTGACCTTTATCGTCTGTCCATATGTATACAGGATATTGAAGGCATTACAGGTCTCAAAATTCAAGTTGTCGAGGGCATTGCAAGTGTCGAGGTGATTCACATATACAATGCTTCTCTTACATTGACTTATTAGCCTATTCTGTTAAAGGAAATTTCTTTGTAGAAAGTTTACAGCTCAATCAGCATAATGCACCTTAGAGATATATTAAAGTACTAAATTCTGAAGCATGCTTTAGGTTCCTTGTAGATTTCCTACATTCAATATGCAATATAGTGGACAACTTCCGGGTGGACTATCTTGTGCTGCCTTTTTGTGTTTGGAGCTTCTCTATAAATGATAGGAATAGTCTATCTAAATGAACGATATCCTTTAACTTTTCATGGTGAGGGAAAAATAAACTTTTAGTTCTTCAAAAGTAACCTGAAAAATTATTATTTGTGAAAAGAAGGCTGTTTAAGTACTTATTACATTTTAATCTTTAAAATATTCTGTAGAAAATCTAATGTATTCTAAATAATGTTATTCAAGTAGAGTAGGAATGAGTATACAAACCACTGTAAATCAAAACACTCACCGAGATGATCTTTAAGAAATTGAATGGGATTGCAATGTGTGACTATGCTGCAGCGTAAAGTTTTCTCAAATATTAAAAAATTAAATAAATATCGCCCCTTCCTTGAATGTGCACCCTATTTAATTTGAAGATAAAAATAAATGGATGATCGAATGGTTGTAGAATTTTAATTTGATGAATGAATGTTTGAATGGCTGCAAATTTTGAGTGTGATGAATTTGAATATGAATAGAGGGAAGATATGAGAATTGCCTACGCATTTAATAGGAAAGATTTGTATTGATTTTGTGGAGAAAATGTAACTGGATAAGATTGGGAGGATGATTTGGGACTTGGCTGGTCATTTAATAGCATAGATCTACTAAATCATTTGGATGGTAACTGCTATTAGCTATAATGTTTCAGTTAATGCACACCCACGAATTTGATATGGAATGTCATGTGCTGGATTAAACAGATTGATATTATTAACTTTGTTGAAATTTGAGGAAAGCTGCAATCTTGATAGGATTTAGTCCGTGTTTGTTTTTATTGTATAAAGGTTCAAAGTTGTTTCGGATTCATGAGATTAAGCTTTGTGCCATGGTATTTCATACCAGCTGTCCGTTCAAAGTTGATCATCAAATATGAAATGATTCCAAATAGTAATGTCTGCATGAAGATGTACGGTAAGTTGTGAAAAAAAAAAATTAAAACTGAAAAAAAGTTTTCTTGGTTGATTTACAAGATACGAGCAGAAATACTAATGACCATCATGATTCAGTTTTAGCAAGTGCATCTTCTGCATGGGAAATCAAATTTCAACTACATTCTCTGCAGACTTAATTTTGGAAGGGACGGGGATCTGAAAACTGCAATGAAACACACATAGACACACTACTATACCGGGACATCTATTTTAAACGAGACATAAACAAAAGCATAATAGGTTTATTTGAAGTTAACAGGATATGAGTAAAGAAGAATCATATCCTACCATGTTTGTCTATTTATTTATTTTGCTCTCTTTTGCTGTTGGATTTGCACAAAAGACTCAAATACAGGTTAAGTGTGCAAAGATCTCCATGCCTAGAGACAGATTAACTATAACTCTATAAGAGTGGAATTGAAGTCTTAGTTTTCTGTGGCACTGCATCTCAAGCTAAAAGGTCACCTAGCTTTTAAAGGAAAAGAAACAACCATCTTCAGAAACTAAAGCTTTATGTTTGGATTTCTTCGAATCTTTTAGTTTTAGCAATTTTCTCCGCTGACTAATAAGTAGTTTGAAAGAGTCTCTGGGAGTGCCTAAAACTGTTAAGTAAATATAAATACAGTATGAGCAAATGACGTGCAGTGTCCACAGAAAATAAGAATAGATTATCTATAAGAAAATTAGCAGAGTGATCTTACCAGTATCCAGGTAGAAACGTCAATGAGTCAATGACAATGACACAAATAAAAGTGGCTACTATAGATCCCCAAATAGCAACATGAGTAATCCAAGACCAACGAATCACATCCATTGCTAGATGTACATTGACCAAAATAACAACAGCAAGTGTCCATAGATCTCCAATGCTTGAGATATCAATCTCACTTTCCCAGTATGCTAGAACAGGTATAAAGAAGGCCACTATACTTTGCCATAAGGTGTCAATCATGGTTACCCAAAATAATTTCTTGTTATAGCTCTCTTGCCTTTGTCCGGCACCGTAGAGTTGTGGATACTTCATAAGAGTCACTCTACTTAGATCCTTATCGAGAATCCCAACAACTATTGTAGGCACCGCAGTATAGATTATGGAGTATAGCATGCTGCTCCAGTCAGTTAGAGCAGTGGTCAAAGTGAAAGCTGTAAAGAGAGCATACCTGAGCAGAACAATTAAAAAGGGTCAACTGTTGCTGAAAGGAAAATTCACAAAATTATTTCACAAATCCATACTTTACTGTTCTCTATTATGGTCTATGGACCATTAACATTCTACATGAAACTTTAGTCACACATCATTAAGCAATCTGGCTAATGGCCTAACATATATTACCCACTTTGAGAATGTATTACTCATTACTACTTAACTCTTCATAACTATATTCCGATTTGACAACAGCCATTGAGTGAGTATTTTAAGCTATGTTTCTTTTTTAAACTTAGAAAGGTTTAGTACTAATGCCTAAGTGTACTTTCCACTGAATTTAGTCTAACTTACCAAGTCGTAGAGGCTAGAAATAGTGAGAAGCATGAGAGAGACCTCTCGCTACAAGTACACTAACCAGAATAAGACAAAAACAAGGATAGCATTTCTGTAGAAGTTGTATAATATCATGTAACCCATTCGTTGATAGTTACAATGGCCATGAACCAACAGAAGAGGGACTAAGAATCTGAATTGTCCCATTGCAAAATCTGATGCCATCACAGCTTGACGTCCCTCTTGGCCACTGATGCCAATGCCCACATCAGCCATTTGGATCATTGACACATCATTTACACCTGAAGTTATAAAAATGAATTTTAGATCACTATTGCTTATGAAATTTTTTTCTTTTGTCACTTGTCATGTAGATCTATTTCAGACAGTAACAACTCCTAATGCCCCATCAGAAAGAGTACAACACTTACCGTCCCCAATTGCGAGTGTCATGTCATCAGTGCGGTTCTTTATGAGAGCAACAATTCCAGCCTTTTGTAATGGGGCCACCCGACAACAGAGTACAACACAGCAATAATTGGCCAACTGGAATAGCTGCATTGAAATGAAGAACAGGTTTAAGTAAATGGGATATGCAACAGTACTGATGTATTTATGTATAGATACAGAAGCAAAGAGAGAGAGAGAGAGAGAGTTTAAGATCTACAAGCATTACCAGTTCTTCAAGTTCGCCATCAAGGACATAAACGAGGCTTGTTCCATCAATGATTAAAGCAATTGCACTTGCTCCAGCTTCAATATTTTCCTCAGCATTTTGTGGTGTTAGACTCTTACACCTAGTCAGTGCAGCTTCCAAAGACCTTTTACATGACTCCTTAGATTTGTTATTTATCACAATTTGGTTACTTTCTGAACATGAGTTTTCAAGTATGAAAAACTGGTTTTGACATTAACCTGGTGAATTTATGATTGCACGTATTGCACATTCAAGTCCAATGCCACATTTTGCATTTCTACCAATATTTTATGTATCTCGATTGATATTTGGAGTAGTATCTTGATAAATGAAATTAGGATTTTCCTTTGCATTCCTGATATTTTCTTCTTCTGATTTTGAGAAGTGGGGAAAATATTTGGTTGGAACTAAGTGAGGGAAGCAGGATATGTTTGCTTCTACATTTTAATCCCTTTTGCCTGTTGTTGTATGGAGTTTCACTAATGAAATTATCTACCTTATAAAAGAAAACTTACGAAGCTATTAAGGAGATTGTTCAAAAAGGGGACGGGTCAACGAGATAAAAGATGATCTACTACTTGATTGCAATGGTGTTTCTTATGGGGTTTGTAGTGCACTGTTCCTAGGGTGATAAACAATGCTAAACATTTGAGAATCTCTGTATAAAAGGTAAAACTAAAGCCCTATTGATGGATGAATGACGTAAAAAAACCCACTTCTAGAAAGACCAACTTACTATGACTTCATTATTTCAATGTATATCTTTGAGCGCTCAGTTGCTTAATTAAGGCCTCCACTCCCCTAATTTTAAAAAGAGATACAAAGAACTTTGGCACCCTCCAAGCAGTTTTTTATCAATGGTATCAGGAACCGAAGAATCACCAACCAAAATGCAAGACGTCAAGATCAGAATCTAAGATACTTTTGAGTTTTTGTTGGTGCAAATTCTGAAAATTTGAATGAAAATAGAAGGCATGACGGTTCTATCACAAGATGAGAACATAAGCAAGATGGAATTCGAGTGAGACTATGACACTTAGAAAAATGACATTGTAATCTCTAATGCCTTGATGAATATTAAGACTGCAAATATCGAATCTCCCTCCTGACAAGCACTCTCCAGTCAGTTTCTTTGGCTGCAGGAGAAGGAAGCTCAAGAGTAGCTTTGAAACTCTGGGCCCTGCACCTCTTTTTCTTGATCTCATAGTTCACAGGTATACCGGTAAATAGGAGCAGGGAATGGGTTAGCAATAGATGAGGGGAAACTTCCTCCACTCATCAAAGATAAAATAATTTGTCACTTCTTCAGAACCTATTCTAGCTTTTCCCTAATCCTCTCATTCTACTTAATGATATCCAGTATTTGTTAACCCTGTTAGAACATTAGAGTAGTGTTAAATGTTCAAACTAAGTTACTTCCTCTAAGATCAAAGTCATTAATATAGTTCCCTCTTTTATTTTTCAAAGAAGAAAAAAGATACTAACTCAGTAATGTCTAACCTAAAGGAGGTGATACAGCAGTGAAGGAAAGAAGAGGTAAAAGAGCCTTTAGGAGCCGTTTGGACATAGAGATTTTCTCCAAAATAATTTTTAAACATTGTTTGGTTATATATTGGAACATTTTTTTGGTTACTTTCTGAACATGAGTTTTCAAGTATGAAAAACTGGTTTTGACCTCTTTTTCAGTTGTGAATTTTTTTTTCCACTCACAAAACTTCAACTTATTTTTCAAGTGAAATACATGTCAAACACAACATTATTTTCCAACTTCAACATCAAAGACTCTTTTTTTAAAGTTCCAACCAAATGTTTGTCCAAATGCCTACATAAAGCAGTATAGTACCATTGCTTTGTAATAAGTTAACATCCTCTGCTTTGTGACGCCTATCATTCTCATCCAAGCTGACTAAAGAGCCATGATCTCCATCTCTAAATACAACCAGGTGTGGTCCTTTTAGGCCTTCAACTTCTTCCTAAAGAAACAACATACCAACATTAACAAACATAGGTCACGATCACATATGACTTTCCACCAAGTAAGCAGGCTTATCCAAAATTTTATATCACCTGTTGAACTGCACTATTTGCCTGAGCATCTATTCTATGCTTCTGAAGACAAGAATCCGAAACCCCCAAAAATAAAAATGACAGTCAGAGCACTCAACGTTGTAAAGAACAACCTAACAGCATTATAAGTCGGACTTCTCCAATACACAAGATTTTGCTTCCAGAGACAGATCCTAAACTGAGAAAATGCACCTTGACTGTATATGCTGGTGAACTTTAGAGGTTCTGAGTTCTCAGGCGGGACGCTCAGTTGCTTAATTAAGGCCTCCACTCCCCTAATTTTAAAAAGAGATACAAAGAACTTTGGCACCCTCCAAGCAGTTTTTTATCAATGGTATCAGGAACCGAAGAATCACCAACCAAAATGCAAGACGTCAAGATCAGAATCTAAGATACTTTTGAGTTTTTGTTGGTGCAAATTCTGAAAATTTGAATGAAAATAGAAGGCATGACGGTTCTATCACAAGATGAGAACATAAGCAAGATGGAATTCGAGTGAGACTGTGACACTTACAAAAATGACATTACAGTGTTGGCATATTTAATAGGTCACAGTTGTGCTTCCAACCACCAAATCTGAAGTGAGATGTATCCTGAGAGTTTGAATGAACCATCACTTGCATTCAATTTGTTGAGGTTCCTCAAATGAATCCGAAAACCACTGGGCAATAGCGGCAACGGAGTAGGAGAAGCATGTGCGCAAAGCAGGTCATCATCACTGCACACAAACGAACAAAATCTAAGAAACCAGACAAGACATATCCTTACAAAAATTAGCCGGTATTAATAAAGACGGACCTTTCAATATCAAAGATTTTAGAAGTAGACACTGAGATAAACAAAGGCGGTTCTCAGACAAGACACTATAAAATGGAAACAATAAAATTGTAGCACCAAAGCCACAAGAGAAGCTGCTTGGAGCTCGTATAAGAGGCAAATGTTATTACCTTTGTGTCGGAATGGTCGTGGCTGTTTGCCATCTGGTAGTATTAAATTGGATAATTAAGAATATGTTAGTGGGCTGGATTTGAACCGTTTCAAATGAGCTGAATTTGAATAGTTGTGGGCTGATTAATTAATTATGGCTATTTAGTGTGATGTTTTAAATGAGGAGTTACTTTTATTTTGGATAACAACACAGATTTTTATTAATGAAAAAGATAAAATAATAAAAACACATATTTTTATTTATTTAATTAAAAATAAAAAAAAAATAGATTTTCAAATGGTGGCTATTGGAGGCTGCCACATCAGCGGTTTTGGATTCACATTTATATATATATATAGATTTGTTTATCACTTATTTCCTCAAACATACATTATTATTTCTTTCCTCTATATTTTTCAACTTACCATTATTTATTTGTCTGAAATTGTTTAGTTAGATGTATTATTTATTAACATGAACAGTTGAATACTATATTAAAAAAATATTTTAGTGGTATTTAATTAACGATAATAGTATGATTGTCACTAAACATGTATTTTTAGTGATACTTAGCTTTTTTGTAAATGTTCTTAAAATCTATAGTGAAATTGAATCTAATGACAATTAACTAATATCGTTAATATTTGTCTACCAACCAATTAGTTAAGTTCTTTCAAAATAAAAATATTTTGACTTATCATTACTTCACTCATTTTTAGCCAAAATTTTGTTCAATTAATTGTTGAGCTCTATTTAGGGTTTAACCTTAATTATATCATAGTATACATTTTGTTAGAGAAAGAAAAAGGAACATTAAAATTGTAACTAACAATTTTTAAAGAAAATACAAATTTCAAGTGAAAAATTATGTTGTAAGATTGGGTGTATTAAAATTAAGTTAGTCAATAAATGAGTGTTTTTTAAAATTGTCTATAGTTCAGAAATGAAACTAATAATTAGAAATGTCTTCACATACTTCTCTATAAAAGAATATTGTATGATATAATTTGAAATTTTACAAAAAATTTGATATATGCAAGAATTCAAATTCCTACTGAGTGCACATAAAATTTCAATACGAAAAAATAATATTGGATTTAATAGTATGAAAAAATAAAATTAGATTTAATATATATAAAATGAAAAATATTATATTAAGAAGACAATAGTAGTCAAAACATAAATAAATTTGTTCATGTTAAAAAATAATAAATGACATGACTATTTTAGTGTTCTATCCGTATTAACTATATAATGTTTAATATTAAATTTTGAAAATGAGTTAGAGGATAAAAAATTAATGTTAAGGTTGATGATAAAAAAAAATATTTTTCTTAATCGGTTAAAAGTGACAAATAAAAACAAAAAATTAATCTTCTAAAATACAGTAAAAGTGTAAAAATGAAAAAAAGAGTATATCAAAATCAAAATTGTTGGGCCGTGCGCAGCCCAGGCGTTTCATCTAGTAGCTAGAGATTTGTTGACACCCAATTTTGACCCACTCGGTATAAATTAATTATCGAGCTTCCTAGATTTTCCAAATAATTTGAATCAATAATTTTGCGAAAATGTAACGATTTAATGAGTACATAGTTGTGTATATAGCCGGTATATCTTGTGTATATTCGAAACCAACCCAATTTAAAATTAGTCCCAGGCCCACCTCAAATTCTTTCAACCCAACATCCAGCCCAACTCTAATCCAGCCCAATACCCCTTTAATTTGAAAACCAAACCCAATTAAAAGAACAACCCATTTCACACCCTCTTTAATCTTACAACCCGACCCAGACCCGTTTGACCCGACCCAACCTCCCCTTTTTCCCCCTTTCCATCGTGACTCCCAGCAAAATTCCCCAGAAACAAACCCAGAAAAAAAAAACAAACAGCCGAAAATGGAAAACCTCCCACGCGTCCTCATCTCCCACGCTCTCTCCCTCTCTCCCAGAAATCGCACCTCCCTCACGCGATCCTCCCCCTGCAAACGAACCCACGCGACAGCTCTCAGAACAAATGCAAAAGTCCCCAAAAGTGGGACTGTCCCAGTGCGCATTAGCTGTCCATTTTGTCGTTCTTTCGTAACAGCTCTTTCCCCTTTTTCGCGTTTCGTGCAAATCTCGTGAGAATATTCGTTGGTGCGGATAGAATTTGGAGATTTGAAATTCAAAAATGGGGTGGCAAATATGATTATGCCCCCCGTTTATTTTCTTTTGGGAAGATATAAACCCTCTTCCCTTTTCATTAGAGGAGGATTTTTTTTTTTGAGTAAGAAAATTTGGATTAGCGATTTTGTTGGATTTTTCGGAAATAGAACTGGAATACAAAAAGAGGCCGCGTTTCTTGGTTCGAGTCTCTTCGTCCGTTGTTTTTGAACAGCTACATTTCCGATTGTGAAGTCGCCGCCTCTCCGCTCGGTGTCGTCCCTGTTTCGCTGCCGTCGGAGAGGTAAATTCTTTCATCTTCATATGTTTTCCTCATTCGAGTGTATTTATTAACTAATATGGAGAATCTGGTTGTGGCTGCTTGTGCGAAATCATGATTTGTTTTCCGTCTAATCATTAAGTGTTGAAAGTTTGATCTTCTTTGTTGATTCGAATCCATTGTTTGGTTGTTAAGCCCTCAAATGGGTTTTCCCTTTGCTGTTTGCATCCTGTCTCAAACATTAGACGTGATGTAAAGAGCGCTTACGGGTTTCTATATTTTCAACTCTGTTTCGGCCTATTGGTTTTGATTTTTCCTCGTTCGGGTAGCATTGTTCCAGCACTGTTAAAGTGCTTATAGGCTGCGTGGTGTAATTAGTCGCAGAGAGACATATTAGGTTTATTTGTCGTCTTGTTCGTCAGATAGCTTTGTTCTTTGCTTGATTCGTCGCTGTTGTATTAAAATTTGTTTGGTTTGAATGAAGCTAGCCAGTCAGTTAATGCTAAGTGATCTACTCATGCGAGATACTCATCTCCGAATATCCATGAATGCATAGGATGGCACGTGAGCTCGCATTGTGCTTTCTTTTGGTTTTATTCTACCTTACTGTTGGGTTTTCTTTGTGTGGTATCGAAAGCTGTAACTCGATAGAAGTTCATTCCTTCTGATGAGCGTCTCTGGGGTCTGTTGCGAGACATTCAAAGGTTTCAAAGCTGCATTCGCGTTTTATTTTTTTCAGTGACCTAAGCAACTCCATGATTTATTCTTTTTCTTTCTAAAAGTATTAAAGTCGCATATTTCTTTAGTTTTGTTAAATCCTGTTCGCAGAAATATGATTTACGTACTTTATAAGTATGCTTGCTATATTTTAAAGCTCGGTGGGAATGATTTGATCAACTTATCTTGTTTGTTTCTGTTTTAGATAAATTCGTTATAGTTGAAGTAGTTGTTTACAGCATGATTATCATTAGTTCCCTGCCTAGTAGTTCCTTAGGATTTTTTAAGCATAAATTCATTTTAATGGATTCCTCCTCTCGTCATTATTCATACATGTGGTCTGTTCCCATAGCTTTATAGTTGTTCAAGTACTGCAATGAGTTTTATTTGCCTTTGTTCCCTCCATCTTGAAATCTTTGTTGTTCCACTAACTCAATTGACTTTAGTAAGCTTTTGTGTATGTTTTTTTTTTATTTTGTCAAAGTTTGATAAAGAGTTACCACAATCTGCCTTTGGGGAACTTAAACAAATTTGCTATTATTATTTTATTTTATATATATGAGTTTGTTTTGTGGCATTACAGTAAATACAAGAAATAAATATATAATATAGGTTCACTATTGTGTTGTTCATGAGCCAAACAAGGTGTTAAAGTTCGTTTCAATATTTAGTTGTATGAAAAATGTCTCTTTTTTGTATTTATTTTAGTTATTTGGTTAAGGTGTCAATTCTCTTCTATTCGGTTTTTTTTTTATTATTTTTTTTATTTTCTTTGCATGTGAAAACCCCGCTCGAGTTCATCGCGGGACTCCATCCCCTCCCTCGTCTTTTGGAAGAGCCTTGAAGGCTCAAAATTCGTTATTTCGAGTCAACCATCAAGATGGACGAGTAAAGTTCGGAACCGCGAAGATTAAAGAAAGTCCAAAACGAGCTAGAAGACTTGCCTTATTTTATCGTGAATTTATTTTGTAATGGGCCTAGGCCCTTTGTTGATTTATTTTCCTTCGTCTTGTATTTTTATTTTGTATGTGTAGTTTAGGACAGGTGAAAAATGGGACAAAAACACCCAAAAGCAGGTGGGTTCAAGTTTCGGTCAAGGCGAACAGGACCCGAAAACTTGGACCCAAATCTCTCTCTCCCTCTCTCTCTCTATTATTTGCTTATCTTGTCTTGCTTCGAATGACGTTAGTGTTAGGATTAGAAAACTCCAAATCTCCTTCGAAACGCTTTTCTCTTTTATCTAGCTTAAAACTAAGTCTTGAAAGTGATAAATGTTTCAACTCGTAAATTTGTCTAAAACCTTCTTAAGTTCAAAAAATATTATATTCTACAAGTCCGTTTGAACTTAAAGAACTTTAACCTTAAAAAATGAAAATTTGCAAAATAAATGTTTCAAAATTTGTGAAGTTTGGTTAAGTAACTTATGATAAAGTTCACACTTCAATTCGCAAAAAAAAAAAAAAAAAAAAAAAGAAGATAAAATTGCAAAATAGTCAAATAAGTTAATTGCCGGAAAACCGCATTAAGCGGAGTGTCTTAGGTGCCTTAAACACCTTCCTAAGACACTAATAAGAATCCCGAACCCCCTTAATAGTTTCAAAACAATTTTTTCTGTTTAAGTTGTTTAGAAACAAAGTTTTCTTGATTTTTCTTAAAAATTAAGTGGCGACTCCTAAAAAATAAATCCTAAATAAACTCTTTTCGAAAAAATATAATTTTTCGATAAAACAAGATTATAATTAGGAAAACTTTCACATATAACCACTTAAAAATAATTAATTTACATGTTATATGGAGGAGAGAGGCTAGCGAGATTGGGAGAGAGAAGACAGAGGCGAGAGAGAGGGGAAAAGAGTAGGAGAAATGTGAATTGTATATGTATATTAGTTAGATAATAGTATATTATACATATGTATTTTTATATTTGATGAACGAGACTGGGAGAGGGAGGAGAGAGGGTAGAGAGTAGGACAGAGGTGAATTGTATATGTATATAATTGTATATTATATATATGCATTTATATATATGGCAAGCGAGATTGGGAGAAGGAGGAGAGACGCGAGCAAGATTGAGAAATGAGGAGAGAGGGCAGAGAGTGGGAGAGAGGTGAATTATATATGCATATAGGTTAAATAACTATATATTATACATATGTATTTGTATATCGTAGCGGATTATACATATACAAATGTGACTAATTATACAAATTTGAAGACAACCCACGTAATTAATGTATAATTTTAGTCGTGAATGATAATTGTAGCAAACTATAAGCTATGATAAGCAATTAAATAGTATAAGTTCTCTTAGCCGCGTAATTTTCCCTTATAACTATGGGTTGATTTACATATAAAAGGTACAAATTTTATTAAAGGAAAATTTCATAGTTAAGCAAACTTATACTACTTAATTATCTATCATAGCTAATGTTTGTTTATATAAATAACCATTCACAAACATTTAATTTTGATAATTACGTTTTTCAATTCTTCTTAATTTGTATAACCTTGTACTCTTTCAACTTCAATACAAATGAGCCCCATTCTCTCTCTTCAACTACTTTTTCTTATTTTCTCCTTTATTCTTTCAATTAAAATTGATTTCAAATTTTAAATTTCAGTGATTTCCTTCCAATCTTGATTCCTGATTTATAGGTAATTTTTTTTACTGTTAAATTCCCTTAACATTTTTATTTGTGATTTCATCATTTTGCCGATTTGTATTTGCAATATCATTGAGATTTTTTTTTTTAGATTTTCAGTTGGATTATGGATAAAGATACATCCTCTAGGAGAGTCACAAGAGGTATAGAATTTAGTCAAACAAAAATGGATGATTTTTCAACATTTTTTTTCATCTCTTATACATATACAACCAATAGTTTTTGTATAAAACTCTTTATACGTATTCGAATATTTATACATATTCAACTGCTTGTATGTATTCAACTGAATTTGTAAAAGAAGTTTTTTGTATTTGGAAGTGTTATATGTATTCAACTTATTTTGTATATGAAGTGTTTGTATTTGAAGTATTATATGTATTCAACTTATTTTGTATATAAAGTGTTGTATGTATTCAACTGATTTTGTATATGAAGTGTTTGTATTTGAAGTGTTGTATGTATTCAACGATTTTGTATATGAAGTGTTTGTATTTGAAGTGTCATAAGTATTCAACTGATTTTGTATATGAAGTGTTTGTATTTGAAGTGTTATACATATTCAACTTATTTATACGATTGTGGACGTATACAATTTGATATAAACTATGGTAGATTATACAATTGATTTCTACTTTTATACATTTACGTACTCAAATTGTATATATCAAGTCGTCTCTCTCGATCAATTCAAATATAACTGAAAACAAATTCTTCAATCACATCTCCATTTATCAATGGAGTAATTATACAATCACGAATAATTAGTTAATTCTTAATCTATTAAAATACAATTGCAAACAATTGTTCGCATGAAACTCCAATTATTAATGGAGAATTTATACAATTACATATACAAATCAGTTCACTTGCTTTGTTTTTTCAAATATTTCATCTAGATGAATGCAAATAAAAAATACGAATCAATGCAAATCAAATATACGTTTATGTACGAAAATTCGACATACAAATGAGTTGAATCCATAGTATAACCTACTTGCTCGTATAATGATGAAATTGTTGAATTTTTATTTTTGCATGTATGATAATGAAATTGTTTGAATTTTTGTTTGAGTTGCAGATTGGTAAAGATAGCATGAACTCATGATGTTGTTCGTATGAATGAGTCCTATTTAGTAAAGAGATATAATCACGTCAATTAAGTGATCGTTTTTCTTTCCACAATCAAAATTATAAACCTTCCTTTTTAAAAGAATATTCAAATTTTGTATAATACAGATATAATATTAAAGAGAAAATGGTCAAAAGCCCCTCAATTTATAGCCGCATTTCCAACTACACACTCATACTTTACGGAGATCCTATCACCCCTTGAATGTTATAAAACTGAAATTATTACCTCCCTGAACGTCTAGCTGGCAAAGTGAGTGTATCTCACTCTCTTTGAGAGAGTGAGCACAAAAAAATTAATAATAAAACTTTATTTTTAATATCTATTTTTAAGAATATATGTTTTTGTAAAATTTATTTATTGTCTTCTTCTCCATAGCAATAAAGATCAAATTCCTCCACCATTCACCATCTCTAAATCATCATTGCCACCACCATCTTCATCGGATTCACCATGGTTGATTTCACACGAACTTTTAAAATCTCATGTAAGAAATTTTTATAAACCATTCAAATCAATTAAAAGTAAAACGAGATCTATTTATATCAATTATAAATGAGATTTGGATCATATTTGGGGGGAAAAAAAAATCAATTTAGGTTTACATCAAACCCAATTGAATTCTCAAAATTTTTATTTTATTTTATAGATCCTTTAATTATCAATCACAAATCTCAAGCAACCAAAAGTTTCTTCCTCATTTTTTCGGAGAGAATTTGCACTTGTTCTTCCTCTCTATTTCGCTCCCCTCACTTTTTTTAACTTTCCTCTCTCTACTGCTATCAGTGAAAAACTACCATTGTTGCTTCCTCCGACGAAGCGCACACCATTGTCGTCGCCTCCGGCGAAACTCGAAACACGAGCAAAAATCCTCCCACACCTCCTCTCATCTCTCTCTTGTTCCTCATAATCCAATTTTGATGGACTTTGGTATTTAACGTAATGGTGAAGTTACTTTAGAAATTTAAAGGAATTGGGAAATAAATTGTTGTCGAATTTGAAGAAATTGGAAGAGTATATGAAAAAGGGAAAGAAATTATAAGAAAATTGAAAAATAATAATAACTTAATTAAATTTCCACGTGTCTAACGCGTGAAATTCACAGATCAATATGAATGTGGTTTGGCTTTTCAAGGGTGTAACTATTTCAGTTTTAGACAGTTTAGAGGGGTGATAGGACCCCCGTAAAGTATGAGTATATAGTTGGGAATCCGGCTATAGATTGGGGGACTTTTGATCATTTTTTCAATACCAAATATACAAACTTTTTCATTTAAAATATAGCTATAACTTGTAATTAGCAAACTATAACTATAGAGCGTAATTAAATTATTTTGAGTTATTATATGCGAAAATTCCCTTATTGTTAATGACATATCCTAGTGTAGAAATTTTCTATAACAAACTGGAATACTATTAATTGGGGTTGGATGCCCCACAAATTTCTTAAGTTTCTTAAATTAAATTTTAAAACTTCGTTCTTGGTTCACTTTAATTTTTATTAGAATTACAACAAGTCTTTACGATAAATAAAATCAATAAAAATTACTAAAACGTTACTGATTGATTAGTAGATACGTTATAATTCAAAGAATTCAATCAAATCTAACGAAACTTAAGAATTACAAAACAAGTAGGAAAATATCAAAAATATCTTCAACATAAAATTTATTAACTTTAGTTCATGAATAATCTCATGAATTTGTGAATCATACAATTTTATAAGAAACATCATTCTTCAATTTCATAATTCCAGAGGTGTGAAATAGATATTTCTAATAAGTTCAAAGAAATAAAGAAGATTTTTATTATCATTAGCAAAGGGATTTGGAATATTTGAATATTGGGTAAAAATATCCATACATGCTAATATATGACTCGATGCATTTTGAGCCACTTGATCCAAATCACCTTGTAAACGTAAGACGTGAACCAAATTCTCAAGATCTGATCTTAAAAGTATATAGTGATGAAGACAACTTCTGTAAATTCGCTTAAACTCTGAATTTTTTTCAGACGAAGTGACAATCAGAACCTTCCTAGCAATCTTTGTGTAGTTTGAATACGCTAATTGAATTGTAATATCTTCGAGATTGAGCTTAGTTGTGGCCCATTGAGTCCTTGGATCATTTTCAAAAATGTTGTAACAAAATTCTTGTACATTAGAGAAATCACAAACTTTTTGAATGAGCTCATGAGTGTCATGATTTGCTCTTAAATTTGTACCAAAGAGATCAACACTAAACAGAAAAATGTAGGGAAGGAGGAAGATTAGTGAACTTGATAAAGAACAAGATATTGATCTCCCCATTTTTTTGTATCTCACTTTGATCTATCTTAATTTCTTTGTTTGATAGATATGGGTTGGTTTGATATATATAAGGCCACATTGTCATAGTGTAGAAATTTTCTTGAAAAATATAAACTACTAGTATTTTTACCTATTACTAAAAAACTTAAATAGCTGATTTCATCTTAATATTGGTTTATGATAAATTAAATTTGACTCTTTTATAAATTGTAACAGTCAACATCTCAATAAATAAATATATATATATATATATATATATGTTTGTGACAAGTTTTAAATATATGAGAAATAAATTAACCATAAATAAAATCTGAACACACAAGAATATTGATAATAAAACAATGTGTACAATTCTATTTCTCTCTTGATTTTCCACTCTAAATTTCTTCATAATTCGAGGATTGTTAATAGTGTAATTATCGAGCGTAGAATGATATGGACTTGATCTACATGAAAGAATTTGTGGTTCTATTATATATCAAGAAGAGTGTGATATAGCTTGATCTCTTTATGTATAAAATATCAAGACATCTGAAATATTCGAGATGCGGAAAAATAATACCCTTTAATAGACATAAGCTAGGATTTTAAGGTATAGTATCCTCCGAGCAATCTAATTGAAAATTGATACATGTTGTAAAATCTACAAAATTTCAATGCCTATACGATACGGTCGAATTGAACCCCAAATAAACTATAAAAAGGACACATGTTCCTTATTTATGGAACAAGATTCATATCTGTTATGATCGAATCCACACACACACACACTTGATGAATGAAGAACACAAGAACTTTAGAGAGAAAGGGATGAGAGATCTAGAGAGAGAAAGAGAGAAATCAATATTTCGTGGTAACACCCCGTAAGTAAACTTTCACAGCAATGGCGTATATATATTAATTATTCAGAATATTTTAAGTTACATCAAATATTAATCAGGCTCCACAATCTAACAATATCATCATGAATATTTTTAATAAGACCTAAGGAAAGATCCCAAATTATCCATTTCATTAACAAATGAATTAGGAGGAAGTAAATTTCCCATAAAGTAATGGAAACAAGTTGATAAACAATCAAGTGCACCAATTACAAATTGACCAACTTTACCATTTGAAATAAATGTATTATTTATAAACTGAAAATGTGTTGCAATTAGAAGATATTCATCAGCACATGATTTGCCATAAACAATTTTTGTAACAAAAGTTTTGTTCATTTTCACATAAATCACAAGCTTTGTTAACAAAATTTGTGCCTAAACTTGTAATTAAGAGAGGAACAATACTAAGTAAAATTATAAAAGGGGGGAAGAATAGTGAGGTTGATTTTTTTCCCCATTTTTTGTTCTTTTTGATTGATGAATTTTCCTAATTTCTTTGTTAGAGAGTATGAATATGGGTGGTTGGTTATATAAAAGGATCAAGTTTAATTAATGGCATATCCTAGTGTAGAAATTTTCTGTAAAAGTTAAAATACTATTAAATGTGAAATAATAACTATAATAATCTAAAGTTTCCTACATTGTCTAAGTTAAGACAATATGTGTTTTCACACTTAACTTTTTATCCAGAAAAAGGATGCATATAAATGTTCTCAAATTGTGTGTTACGAGGATGATCTTATACAATTAATAAGATTCTAAAAATATACAAAAATCATTTATATACGCATGTTCATAGTGTACTTTTTCTTGCAATGGAAACTTAGAAATTTAACGTAACGATTGGGTTTTGTCATTATAAGAATATCAATGGAAAAAATTTAGATTTGGAAATTTTTTTCGTAGTATTAAGATTTTTTCAACCTAATCCAGATTTTGAGGAAATTAGAGTCCTCAAAATGTAGGGAGATCTTGCAGAAATCGGGTTTGATTACATGAATGAATAGATAACTCGTTAAAAAATTCGTACGACTTTACAGCATCAAATTTGGATAAGTGGATCATCGGGAATTGACTTTGGCGTTAAGGATACTTTTTGAGCTTAGTGGGCTAAGAGTATGTTATGAAAAGGGGAAGGGAAATTTCCTTAATTAAGGAGCTCACTGCCTCGCTTTGTGCAGCTGCAGTGGGATTCTTGCAGTTGCAGCGACACCGCTACTAAAATATCTTTGTTTTAGATTTCTTGCTTTAGTTGGTTGTTAGTAGTGGTTCTTCTCTCACCGAGTTGTAGTGTGGGTGCCAATCACGACGGTACGGATCGTGACATTTAAGTATGAGACATTTTTTGTTTTCAAAATTTAATTTATATAAAGAGATAAGTGTCAAAAACACACCTAAACTATTCACTTTTTTTTAGTTTCATACCTAAACTATTGAAATTGTGAGTTTCATACCTAAACTATCACTTTTTAGTTTGAGAAACACACCTCATTGGTGTGTGTTGTGCACTCTCTCTTTTATATGAAAAAACTTTGACACATGACATTCCACATAGATAAAATATTTTATCTAGATAAAAATTAAATAATAATAAATTAATATTAATTAAAAATTAAGGATTACTATCCATATAAAAAATTAAATTATTTTTCTTATCTCACTACACCACCTCCTCCACGTAGCCCCTTCCCCCGCGACAACCCCATTTTTTTTTTAAAAAAAATCATTTATAAAATATTTATAAAATTTTCATATTTCATCCTCCCCCCCCCCCAATAGAAATTGATGTTATTTTATTTTTAAAAATTTATCCCATTCTTGATTTTTTTTACATTTTCTTATTTTGTGTTAGATATGCACGTACATATATTTTTAGAAAAGAAATTCTACAAGTGTCCGAATATAACATAAACAACTAAAAAAATATAAAAAGTCTTGTGGCGGCAAGTAGAAAATATTTTCGTTATGTATATCTAAACACTGGGGAAAAATTGAAAGCGCAGGGTTAAGTTGGATGGGTAGAGTTATATTTTTAAGAAAATAAAATAATATCTAAATTAGTATTTGATGAGGAGGAGGAGATGAAGTAAAAAAATGAAATACTTTTATACAAGAAATTTAAACAAAATAATTTTTTTTTAAAAAATGGTGTGGGGTATGAAAAATATTTACATTTTATTTTATAAAGAAAATATTATTTTTTTGTAATAGTTTATAATTTTTAATTTTAACTAATACTAATAATTTATTTATTTTTTTGTCAATGTTAAATATTTTATCCATGTGGAGTGCGATGTGGAAATTCTTTAAAATAAAAGAGAGAAAGAGTCTATTACACATACCATCATGAGAGTGTTATAAAAGAGAGAGGAGTGTCTCTCAAACTAAAAAGTGATAGTTTAGGTATGAAACTCAAACTTTCAATAGTTTAGGTTTGATACTAAAAAAAAAAAAGGTATAGTTTAGGTGTGTTTTTGTTTACATTCTGTGTTACTTTTTGTTTAGTTTTTTTTTAATATTTGAATTCAAAATGTTATATATAACTATTTTAGTTTTAACTTTAAAGATTAATCAAATTATCTCTCTGAAAATATGAAAATTAGAGTCCGGAGCCTAAAGGGTACAAAATATTAACAAAAATTTCAAAACGGTATATAAAATTTTATATTAACCAAAACGGTAAAATCGTTGCACCAACCACGACTTACCACACCGGAAAAAGCAAAATCGCTGCCTCTGCAGCGATTTTGCAAAATGTGATTTTTTTAAAAAAAAATAAAATCGCTGCCTAAGTAGCGATAAAAAAAAAATTTAGGAAAGCGCTGCCATTTTTTTAATTAAGGAAATCGCTGCAGGGGCAGCGATTTCAATTTTTTTAAAAAAAATTAAGGAAATCGCTGCTGGGGCAGCGATTTAAAAAATTAATTTTTTTTGTCGCTGCTGGGGCAGCGATTTCCTTATTTTTAAAAAATAATTTTTTTTTTTGAAATCGCTGTATAGGCAGCGATTTTGTAAAAAAAATTGTTTTTTTTATATCGCTGCTTAGGCAGTGATTTCATTTTTTTAAAAAAGAAAATCAAATTTTGCAAAATCGCTGCAGTGGCAGCGATTTTGCTTTTTCCGGTGGGGTAAGTCGCTGTTGGTGCAACGATTTTACTGTTTTGGTTAATATAAAATTTTATATACTATTTTAGAATTTTTGTTAATATTTTGTACCTTTTATGCTCCGAACTCATAAAAATTACCATATAAATTGAGACGAAGAAGTACTTACTCAGTTGATTAGGAAAATGTCTATACAAAAAATGTGTTAAGTATGGAGTATAGTTCATATTTGATTCAAAATCTATTAGTAGATGATTTCTCTCTATGCCTAATTGGAGTAATATGGAGTTACTTGGCTCTCGTACTATTGGGATTACAATCTAATAAATAAGAATTTTGTCCTAATAGTATATATTATTTAGCATATGATATAACTGTCAATTCACTAAATATTTGTTGATGATAATAAATATGGAGTGTTTATAACCAACACTCTATATAAATATCATTTAATAATACTTTAGCGGTTTCGAATGCAATGTCACTGCCCACTGAAATACTAATATTGTTATAAAAGAAAAAAAATGATATATGTGCCTAATAGGGCAATTTTTGTATATATACTCAATCACACCAAATCGATCATTTATAATTATAAATTTAACAATACGATACAATTAACAAAGAAATAACTAAAAGAACCTTTTATATTCAAAATAACAAAACATCACAATACATATACACAATACACAAAGAAGCAACCATTCAATGCAAAGCGGATAGAAACTAAGATATAAGATATAATTGATCGTGCAATCATAATGAATATATGAGTATGCTAGTGCCGCTGGTATATTATAAAAGACTCACTTATGAGATTAGTGTTCGAATCTAGCTAAAACAATTACTATTTTTATTTAAGTTTATTGCCTATAAAATTGAAACAATATCACAGCCTAAGAAACTTCAAAAATATTAAAAGTCACAAAATTTGTTTAGATAGAGAGATTAAAATCATCAAAAAGGACGATTTTGAAATAAAACATTATAAATTTGTCAAAATCATGTAACAAAACAAAGGTATATATGTTAGGATCGAATCCACACAAACTTGATGAATGAATAACACAAGAAGTTTTTAGAGAGAGAGAGATGAGAGATCTAGAGAGAGAAAGAGAGAAACCAATATTTTGTGGTAATACCCCGTAAGTAAACTTCCACGGCGATGAATATATATATATATATATATATTAATAATTCAGATTATTAATCAGGCTCCACAACCTAACAATATATTCATGTAGTGTATCTTAATAATTCAATCAATACCATGACACATGATATAGCAACTAATAAAATTATACAATTATAGGAAGAAAAAAAATTAGATCCTTCTTATTAATAAATTAAACATAATTAAATTAGGGGTATGTAAGCAATATCCCTAATAAGTTCAAGAAATTTAGCAAGATTATCATTATCTTGAGCAAAAGGATTTGGAGAAGTAGGTGATTGCGTAAATAAAGCCATACAAGCAAATAAATGAGTCCGTGCCCCTTCGATAGCTTCACCCATATCACCATTTGTGACTAAAGTTTGAACTATGAAATCGAAAGCCGATTTCAAAAGTACATAATCATGAAGACATTGTTCGTACATTTGTTTGAGGGTTGGATTTACTTCATTTTTAGTGATCGTAATAACCTTCCTCTGAATGTTTGTGTAGTTTGAATATGCCAATTTAATTGTAACATCTTCGAGAGTGTACCTTGTTGTTGCCCTATTTGCCTCGAGATTTTCTCCCAAAACGTTGTAGCAAAAGTCTTTAACTTCACAAAAATTGCAAGCGTTTTTAACTAGTCGAGTGGTTGCACTTACTCTTAAAGTTGTGCCAAAGAGATCAACACTTAATAACATTATAAAAATTAGTGAAATTGATGAAGAAGTGCTAGAGATAAATCTCCCCATTTTTTTTTTCGAATTATGATTCTAATTAATTAATTTTTCTATTGAAAAATTATTATATAGATGTGTGTGGGGAGTGGGGGTGGGGGTGGGGGTAGTTCTATATATAGAAAGTATATTAATTTTCCTTTAGTCAAATATTATGTCCTAGTTTAGAAATTCTCTCGACAAGTTAAAATGGTAATTATGTTTTTGCTTAGTGAACTAGCCTTAAATATGTGATAAATTTGACTTAATATTCATCTAACGTAAAAATTCGTTAAGTTGCATCCTTGGTCAAAGTGGACATCTTAATTTCTTGATATGTGTTTTAAATTAGTTTTAGACGATAAATATTTACGTGCATCGAATATTTTCATCAAATTACGTAATTATTATAATTAGTTAATTTAACGATGTAAAGGTGCATATTTAATTAACTATGCAATTACATCAAATGTTTTTCCTTATACAGAGCCTTAAAAATATATGATTTTTTTTATTATGGGATAAGTATCTAAATTTGCATCCTTGGTCAAACTGAACCTCTTAATTACTTTATTCGTGTTTTCGAGCTATTTTTAGACAGAAAATATAACTTAATCAAATAATATTTACGTCAAGTTATGTAAATTTACTATAATTAAGCTATTTTATAATGTAAAAGCGCATGTATATTAATTATAGTTAAGTTCTAAAAGTTGGTAAAAAGGAAGAAAAATTAAAAATTATGGTATGGTGATGCTCTAAAAGTTAGGTTAAACAGGCACCAAAAGCTTTTACCAATTCTAGTTCTAGACCCTGTAAAGGGAATTATTATATCGAAAGTAGGGGTACAAAATCAAACCAAAAATTGAACTAAATCGTAAATTGAGTTAAACTGGAAAAAAAATTCGACTAGTAATTTGATTTGATTTGGTGGTGGAAATTTTTTTTGATTATATTTGGGTTGGTTTGGCTTCAACTAAAAAAACCAATCCGAGATCAAACCAATCCTATTTTACATATATAATTTTAAAATTTTATTTTATACGTAAAACTATCTATCTTGATTTAATTTTTAAATATCTCTTATACTTTTTCATAGTTTTTATCTTTTAATATATTTATTTCATTTTTGGAAGTTAGATTTCTAATGATCTGATAAAGATTATAGGTCATAATACATGTTGGTAATTATAATAAATAAAAATCAAATTAATATTAATGCAAAAAGATAATCAATTCAACATTAAGAATGACAATAATATTGAATATTTGTTTTTTTTTTATTTTACATAGATTTAGACAATTAGATACATGATCTAATTTTACTTTCTTTTAATATTTAGTCATGTAACTAATACTTGCTAAACTTATTTTAGCATGATTTAGAACATTAAATTATGATCAATTTCATTATGACTTATTAATTTGCAATATTTTTTACATGATTTTATTATTATTTTTTTGTTGGATATTTTAGTGTCATTATTCATATCATATTTTTTGTTATTTTCTTGAGAAATAACTTAGATAGTTGCATTTGTAGGACTAAAGAAATATTTGATGTACAAGTAAATTATATGTTTGTATGATTAATTTATCAAAAAAACCCGAAAATCCAAAAAACCCCGAAGTTGAAAGACCCGAGTTTTATTGGTTTGGTTTGGTTTATAAATTCAAAAACCCGACACAAATGGTTTTGTTTGATATTTAAAAAACCCGAACCAACCCGGTCATGTACACGCCTAATTGAAAGTATTGGAAATATCCTTGAATTTGACAGAAATTATTAATTTCATATCCAAATTGTTGACAACCAGAAAAACGCCTCTCCATTTGAGTAACTAAATTTAGGTACATCCCTAATCTGACACATGACATAACAAGTGGTCTCAAACTCTCGTAGGAGCATAGATCTAGTTCATAATAAAAAATCGAGAGAAGTGTTAAAAGCACTCCTAAATTTGACAAGAATTTATCACTCATATTGCAAGATCAAAGTGCATTTAAGTTCATTTAGTCAAGTAAAGAGATATTTTTAAAGCTAATTCAGAGATAAATCTAATATTTCACGAGGAAGGAAACTACAATACTGAGAAATCAAACTCTCACCAACAAAATAAAAATTCAGATGGTTAACCAGTTAAGCTACTAAGAAGCTTCCAATATCGTAGACTTGCATAGGAAAATAAAATTATGAGTAGTAGTAACTATTTTCACTAGTACAAATATAATTGTAGTAGTAAATATAATTTTCACTAGTACAAACATAACTCTCTGTCTAATCCCCTTCTATTTCACAGCCCAAGAATCAACGCAGCAGTAACTATTTTCACTATTACAAATATAACTTTTCCAATTCTTCTACTAGTTCTACCATGATCAGTACATTGATGTTGTGTATGTGGATGAGACATGTCATTATGATTATGATTCGAATATGGAAATTCATATTCAAAATATTGAAAAGTCTTGGGAAATATTGATGGTGCAACATACTTGGAAATTCCTAGCCATGTTTTTTGCTTTTTGCATTGTACCAACATACATTCCATATGGATATCGAAATCACATAGTGCACACCTATAACGCCATGAAAAAGCGTTACATGCTCCTTTACAAATAACACATGTTCTTGATTCTGAAAAGCTTAGAAGTCTTAAAGGATGCTCCTGAAAATATCATCGTTAATATAATTAAAGTATTGCTTGAAATTTTTGGATAATGATTATACCATACTTATATGTCTGATTTTTTGATTTTTTATTACATAAGGATTAAAAGAAAAATGAGAAATTAGAAAGGGGATAATAAAGTTGGTAAAATTAAATACCTTTTATTTTAATCGATTTAATTTAATTAGATGAAGTTAAAATAATATAATCAGTTAAATAAGTTAATCATGCGAAAAATAAGGTGAAATTGTTTGTATTAGGTATAGAAAAAATAATTTAAAAAATGACTTATGTTTTTTCAGTTTAAAAATAATAATAATAACGATTCTAATAAAAATAGGAAAAAATGTTTTTCTAAAGTCTCCTTCAACATCGCCAGTACACCACACCCTCACTAGCTAATCCACCCAAACACCCCCAACCCTAGTCCATGAACCGACACCTTGCCCCCAACCAACTCGGGACTCGACCCGAGTTTGCCTGATCTGAGACCTGAGCCACCTAGGACTCGAGCCAAGATTCAACCCCAACCCGACCCTAATTTGCTTATCCCATACATAGGACTCGACCCTAGACAATTTTCTTCGTAACGGATACACCCCTAATGTAAATATTATGGCCTAATGCAACGACTATATTTTTTCTCTTCATCATCTTTTATGTCTAAATTTACACAAATTATTAAACTCTCGTACTCCAAATCAAACCAAGTAGATCATAACAAGAGAGTTATTTCAAAAGTAAACACTATGAATATATAACAACAAACCTCCTATAGGATAATATATGAGTTTTAATATTGAAATTTTTGAATGTTTTTAGATTTTGCTAAGTATAAATAATTGGTTACCTCATGTAAGACATGTCGCAGTGTTTGAGGCAATAGAGTACATAGAGGGTGGACATCAAATTCACAAGTCTTACACCTATAAAATAACCCTTCAATAGAATCACAACAAACATTGCAAATGCGGTCCAATTGGCGATTGCCATGTGGCATGCGGGTAACGAGTTAGAGCGAATGGTATGGATGTAAGAAGGAAGAAAGATTCATTGGACATGTTCCACAATATTCGTGTAGATCGAAATCGCATTCAAGACAGTTAAATCGTTTACCTATGCCAAGGGTTTTGCAACCATCACATACATATTTGGTGTTGGAATCAAATAATGTTAATGAATGGTTTGGGTGTAGCAAGTGTTGGATTGGGTTCTTGTGGATAGGTGCCATTTCTTGAAAGAAAAAGATAATAAAAAATAAACACAAGTAAGAACTTGTAGTTGGAAATATTGGGACCTTCAAAGGGCAAGATGACAATATTAGAAGACTTTATAAGTCTTTCACTCAAAAAGCCTTTAACTTGCATTTATTTTTTCTTTCATATAAGTACATAACTACATATATAATACTTAAATAGAGGAAATGACAAAGATGGTTCATTATTTTTTGGTAGAAGCTTACAAAACTTTCCCTTAATAACCATTTGGGAAATTTTAGTCATTTAAATTTGTCAATACTGAAATTTTGGTCTCTTATCAGATATTTATCAAATTCTAATTGTAAAATTTAATTGAAAATGTAAAAGCATAGAAACTTTTAGTGGGAATTCAATTGAAAATGTAAAAACATTGAAAATTTTAGTGGGAATTCACATTTGGAAGTACATTTTTTGTTGGTTTATCTTACTTTTTGGTCATTTTTTTTTAATATTGTGATTTTTGGTTCTTGACAAAAATATCTGCTTGACTTGTTAAATCTTTTTTTTTTTTTGTAACTATTATTAAATTAAATAAACAGAATTTTGTAAATACCAATCAGAGATCAAAAATCTCTTTTTAATAAAATTTGAAAGATCAAAACTATCCAAAAGATACTTAAGAGACTATTTCAAACTTGTTATCAAATACTATGGGCCATTTTTTTTGTCATTTCTCTAACTAATTAGACAATTTGCAAGCAGCTATGAAATTTACTTTAGTACTTCATCAATAAATTGAAAGCTTTTTTTTTATATATGAAAAAAAAAAAGATCTACGTATTCAAAACTTATCAATTAATTTAGATTTGTTTGGCCAATCAAAGGAGGGAGTACTAGAGGGGGTTTATTTATTATGAGGACTCGAATATAAAATGTTTTAACTAAAAATAAAAGAATATATTCATAATATCATACCTTTGGTAAGATGCTTCCAAATTAATCCTACTTGTTGTAAATAAAAATGTTAAAGTTATAATTTGATTAATTTATTATTAAATTCTCGAAAAATGGAGAGAAACCGAATCATCTGTGATAACATATTTGGACAGGGTCTAAGTCTACTTGTCATGACTTTAAAGTGGATGGTATACAAATCACTTCATATTTATTGTCTTAAAGAAAAAAATATATTATGTTTAATTTTTCTTAGGGATCTTATTTTATCTAAATATACATCCAAATTGATGTTGCTTCCTTATAATTTAAGACAATTCTTGGACGTTTTCCCTCGTTGTTAGAAATTGTATTTGTAGTTGGTAAGCAATTGCATGGCATTTTACCAATTTCCTAAAAAGATGACGTTGAAAAGTGATAGGAATCAAAAATTTAACGAAGAATATATAATTTTTTTAAATTTTTTTGTTAAGGGTGTAGATAATTAAATATACATTCATAATAATAATATTTAACCTTTGTACATAACATCACTCTGGTCATGCTAAATTTAGATGTGTTTGGTATGAAAAAAATATATTTTCTTAAATGATATTTACTTAGAAAATATTTTCTTGAAAAATATGAGAGTTTTTTCTTACTTATTTTCTAATTAATTAAGGTGTGATAGATAAAAAATTTATGAAGAAGTACGTTTGATCCTTTTTTTAAAAAAAGAGAGAGGAAATAAAAATTCTCATGTAATCTGAAATCGATTTTATTCTAATATAAACTATTTCCTTTCTTTTTTTCTTTTGAGTTATAAATTGATTTCAATAAATTATATTCCATCCAAGTGTAATATAATATAATAAAAGAAACGTAGAATATGTATGGGAGATTCCATAATAAATATTTTTTTCTTTTAACTTCAGTGGCAAAAGAATATGAAAATCAGATCGAATCGAATAAATGTAATTATAATGAATTATTTTATATTATTTTTAAATAAAATAATGAATTTTATTTAATGTATAACCATCCCGAATAATTAAAATTACTTTTTAATTTATAAAACAAATAAAAAAATCCAAACCAAATCAAATAGCCATTATATGTGAGATGCTTCCAAATTAATTATACTTGTTGTAAATAAAAAGAGATGTCAAAATTATAATTTGATTAGTTTATTATTAAATACTTAAGAAATAAAGAAAAACCAAATCAACGATGATAGACTATGTTTGGACTGGACAGGGTCTAAGTCTACTATTGATGACTTTAAAGTGGATGGTATACAAATCACTTCATATTTAATGTCTTAAAGGAAAAAATTATTTTATTTTAATTTTTCTTAGGATCTTATTTTATCTAATAAATATACATCAATATCGATGTTGCTTCCACATAATTTAAAACAAGGATTGGACGGTTTCCCTCATTGTTTGAAAAAGTATTTGTTGTTGGTAAGTAAGTGCATGGCATTTTACAAATTCTTAAAGGATGACGTCGAAAAGTGTTGGGGTCAAAAATTTAATAAAGGATATACAAGTTGTTGTTTTTTTGGTTGAGTTAAGGGTGTGAATAATTAAATATATATTCATAATAACAATATTTAACTTTTGTACGTGACATCACACCAATCATGCACAATGATAAAATATTTTTTAGAAATTAAATATTGATATTAATAAAGAGTATTAAAGTTTTTACTGAAGTTAATTAAGTGTTATTAAAATTATTATCGCTAAAGGTTTTAGGAACATAAATAAAAAATGTTATTTACCGCTAAAATTATATATTTAGCGGATAATTATTTTTGATGTAGTGATACTTAATTTGGGTGCGTTTGATATGAAAAAATATATTTTCCTTGAATGATTTTTACTTAGAAAATATTTTCTTGAAAAATAAGGAAATTTTGTTACTTATTTTCTAATTTATTAAGTTGTGAAGATAAAAAAATTTATGAGAAAGTACGTTTGATCCTTTTCTAAAAGAGAGAGGAAATAAAAAGTCTCATGTAATTTGAAATCGATTTTATTCTAATATAAACTATTTCTTTTCTTTTTTTCCTTTGAGTTTATAAGTTGACTTCAAATAATGGGATATTTACATAAATATACTATAAATAAAAAATATTTATCATAATGATATTTTTTTTACTTGATCTCTTTTAATATATTTATAGTACACTTTTAATTCATATTATAAAGAACAATTTATTATTCACATATAATACAAGTTTTATCGATGAGTAATATATTTATCACTCATTTTAATACCCTTATAATACAATATGTCAACTTTTTACCAAACAAGCATAATATATTTTAAAAATAGTTATAATACATATATATTGCATACTTGATTCACGTTTAATACATATTGCAGATTTAACAAAGTATTATTAAATGATAATACATAAAAAAATATTGCTAAAATTCAAACTTATGATTTAAAGGCACCAATCCAAATAATTTTTCCATAAATAATATTTCATGCTAGTAAAACTGTTAATATGAGTTGACCCACCTCATTTGGATTAATTCATACAAGTTTTGAAATTTGAGAGGTCAGGCCAGATTAGCCCATTTTTTGTGTGGGTCAAAAAATGGTCGTCCCAACCACAAGTATTGGGCTATGAACTTGTGGGGCTAGCCCTCTTTTCGTAAAAATATATTTTTTTATAATTTTTTAAATTAAATTATAATTTTAAAGGATTATCATAAATATCGACAAGATAATACAACACAGTGTTAGTGTTACTACTTTTTAATCAAATTCTCAAATAAAATTATCATTATAATATTTATTAAGTTTGATTTCAAGTAAAAGCATAAATAACTAAATAAAAATATAAACCTAATTGTTTTCCAATGATCATTAAAAATTACAAAAACAATGACAATATTCCAATAGCTATGACATATGCAATGATTCCTAGAAATTTTAGAAATTTTTTATTTTATGTAATAAAAATTTTATAAACATAATTTGTATTTAAATTATAATATTTTAAACTTTAAACTGATTTTGAGTTTAGACTCTTCTAATTTTTAATATTCTATTTTATTTGACCCACGGATCATCCCTATTCATATTTTTCAAGCCCACAAATCGGCAGGCTTATTCAGGTCGGGTTAAAAAGCTCTTTTCTTAAATGAGCTCTAAAAATTGTAGTCCAATCCTATCAAATCTCGCGTTAGGTCATGCCGACCCAACGGGCTTAACCCATATTGACAGTTCTATATCTAAGTGTAATATAATATAACATAATAAAAGAAATTTAAAATATGTTTTGAAATTTCATAACAAATATTTTTTTCTTTTAACTTCAGTGACAAAAGAATATATTGATTAAATCTAATTTTAATGAATTATTTTATATCATTTTTTTAATAAAATCATGAATTTTTATTTAAGTGTATAACCTCCCTAGCAATTGAAATCACTTTTTAATTTATAAAACAAATCAAGAAAATTCGAACCGAAGCGATCGAATAGCACTACAATAAACATTTTATATCTTAACAATATGTTAAATTTAATATATAAATAAAATTTAAAAATATCAATATAAACTAGGTCCTAGACCTCCGATGTCTAGATTTTTGCTTTTTAGTTAAACTTCAATTAAGTAGGTTTAAAATTGATACTATGACAAATACTCCATCAAATAATACGGCAAAATCTATGCACGCTAACACAGTAACACTCCTATTAAAAGTTTAAGATCAAACAATATGTGAATATGTTAACAAAGTTTTACGTTCTTAACGTTTTCATGAAAAAATTAAGTGTTTCTTCAAGAAGACACTTGCAAAAGAAATACTTTAACAATGGGGTATTTTTTAGGTGATATTTGAAGTAAAAAATTAACCAATTCATTCCGATACGAAAAAAAATCGATATGATAAAGATACTTTTTTTAAAAAAAATTATTTTAATTATACATTATAAAATACTCAAATTACTAAAAATGCTATATTTTTTTTAAAAAATAACCATCAAACTGACTCATCTACCTTCATACTTCTATTTCTTTCTCATTTCTTCTTCCTCTTCCCCCCCCCCCCCCCCTTTATCTCTCTCGTTATCTCCTATAGTTGACTTCAATAAATATTCCATCCAAGAAAAAAAAAAGTCTTTTGATTTAAGCTAGTTGTGATCTCAATTCTTCTACACCATAATCTTTTATATTTACTTTAGATATATGGCCTTGCATACTTTCTCTTTTGAAATTTCTTAAAACTATAAAGTCTTTTAATTGACTTTTAGCTTTTAATTTATAAATTAAAAATTATTAGAAATTTTAGTTTATAGCTTTCAATTTATTTTTAGTATGTATAAGTATTTTTTAAATTTATTCAAGCACTTTAAAAAATCTTAAATTTATTTAGCTGAAAAATACTTAAATTAAGCCAATCAAAATAGATTCTTTAGCTTTTCTCCAAAAATTATAGGAGATGGAGCAATACAAAGTCATTTATTTTGATTCTTATATTCATTGTAATTCCCCAACTATAAAATAGGAGAGGATACCGTATATATAAATCTTATCTCTTTTTTTTGGGGTAGAGAAACGTTTTTGATAAATCCTTGGATCGAAGAAGAATTTATGAAGAATGACATCTTTTTTATTTGAAAAGTATTTAACGAAACTAACAACATTGACAAAAAATCTACAAAGTCCTACTCTTTTATTTAAAAAATTATTTATTTTAATGATAACTTTTAAAACATTAAAAAGTTTTTTCATATTTTTTAAATTTCGTACTTATTAAAATTGTATTATATAAATTGAGACGGATAATTTTTTTAAAAAAAATTACAAAATAAATAAAATTGTACAACTAGTCAACTAGAGGAAACAGTGCAAGCCTTCTCTTAAATTATTAGGAATCATCAAGGTTGGTGATGTACTAAACTAAAGTTCTAGTTGATGTATTTTATGAAAATAAAATAAATTTGCCAAAGACTTTAGCAAAAGCCCTAAAGTCTTACATTGTCCTCTTGCTCTTTGGAGGTACCTAGAGAAAGAAGAAAAAAAATTAACAAAAAATGTCACCACTCCAAAGGAAACACATTACAACATTTCACAGACCCAAAACATTCATCGACATTATTTGATTCCAATACCAAATATTCTTGTGATGGTTGAAAAATCCTTGGCATAGGTAAAAGATATCATTGGCCTGAATGCGATTTCGATTTGCATGAATATTGTGGAACATGCCCTACATCAGGTAGGTAATCCATTTCAATTGATGTGAATACATTATACGGAATTTAAGAAAAAAAAATATTTGAAATTTATAATTTTTATATGTTACATCTGATTATTGAGAAGTTAAAATATATAAATAAAAAAAATCTAAATTTCTAAAGAAATTAGAAAGGGAGTATAATAGGAACCACTTATCAAGAAAATCCATAATCATTTTGAAAAATTGAAGTTGTTCGACAAGATCCCTTTCCACTTGCAAAATAATGTGAATCTGAATTTGTTAGCCTACTTTTCATGTTAGAGAGAGGAGGAATATTACTCTAGAAAACCTTAATAAAGTGAAAATTCAGATAAAGAGAAGGGAATAGGGGCGGGGATTATTATGTAAGGGCAAATTAACCCTAAATATAATCAATATAAAAATTCAGATAATCAGTCAAATGATAATAAAGTTTGTGTTGAGAATAAATATCTCACACATGCTGGACAATAGAAATATAATTAGCTTCCCCTAATTTTGACAAATTAGATTTTAGGTGTTTAATATCTATGACGTGGATCACAACTTAGAAATGGATGTACAATTGTGCAATCATTTTAATTAACAAGATGATTGACATAAATTCAGATACATCCTTTAAAGTTATTGGACTCGACTGATTCAGGAACATGTGTTATTTGTAGAGGAGCATGTAATGCTTCTTCATGGCGTTATAGGTGTATACCTCGTGGATTTGATATTCATATTGATTGTGTGATAACAACCCATATTTTCCTACTCAATTTAACATGCACCACAATTACATGCCACAACCACAACATCAGAACCAAGGGCAAGTGATGTTTGATTTGGTGAAAACACTCGGAGTTAGAGTATTCTCTAACATGATTTATGGGACGGACTTATTTTCATTTTTTGTTGCTTGATGTATTTGATTTCATTCCAAGTCTCATTTATGACAAATGTTTAAGAGAAATCAGTGGTAAGGTCAATAATTTTGCTAAGACTATTATATGAAGAAACACTTCATATAACTTTTTATATATACACGGTATAATTTTTCCCAATATTATATATACGCATACATGGGGGATTAGATTTTCTTTTTGACATTTTAGATCATAGTGACAATATTCAACACTTCCATCGAATGATGAAATTACAAATAGCATTTCACAAAATAAATACTTAGACAGTCTAAACCAACAAAACTCCATATTTAATTTTCTACACAATTGACCTTATTATAAATCGAGTAGTCAATAGAAAATATATATATATATATATATATATATATATATATATATATATATATATATATATATATATATATATATATATATATATATATATATATATATATATATATATATATATATATATATATACATATATATATATATATATATACATATATATATATATATATATATATATATATATACATATACACGTACAATGTCATTATCTTTAATTTTGTTGGTATCGTTGCCGTTTCTTTGAAGTAATGCATGTGTTCATGTGTTGTCACCTCCTCTATTTTATCTGTCGTATTTTTTTGTTTTTTCGAATAGATTTTAATTTAAATAATTTACTATATGATTCACACGATTGATATAATTAGTTGTGATGATGTTTCTTTTGTGGAACAAATAATGAATTTATATCTTACATTTTTTGGTCCGTAAATTTTAGGTTCAATTTTTTTTATCATCCAAAAAGAAACTTTACACAACTAACAACCAACTACTCTTAAAAAAAAAAAGAAGAAGAAAAACTATGACAATTATAAAGCAACAAAAAAATAGTAAAAATTCCAAAACAAGAAAACACCTTTTTTTTTTATTGTCTTAATATATAGACCGAAAAATCCAACAAAAAGTTTTACCACACAAAATGAAATTATTTTTTTCTTTTTTCATAGCATTATACTTTCCATAACTAAGGATGAAAAAATTATACACTTTTACATTATCAAAATCCAAAAATTGGAGACACATCGATCACCCCAAATACCAAATTGGAAATCACCCCAGTTGCAATTGTTTTCACCAAATGAAACATCACTTGATTAATTCGTCCGCCATAATTTACACCATAATGAGTTTGTGCCTGCCCATGATTTTGTTGGTATAGTTGTGGCATAATATTGTTGTTATAATGGTTCATATTAGATGGACCAGGAAAATTATTTGGATTAGGATAACCAAAAAAATTATGTTGTTGAGGTAATATAGATGGTGGAACGTACGTAGAAATTCCTCGATGAGTTGTTTTATTTTGACATTGTATTGGGACGCAACCTATATGAATATCAAAATTACATAGTGCACATCGATAACGCCATGAAAAAGCGTTACATGCTCCTCTACAAATAACACAAGTAATTCCTTGTTCGATCGAGCTCAATAGCCTTAAAGGATGCGGCTGAAATGTTGATGAAAATATCATGATTATCAAATTAAAATAACACTTGTTGACAACCACATATATATGATGGATATTAAACTATAATTTGTCCAAATATTTATATTTAATTTTTTTAAATAAAAGAGAGTTAATTACTTAAATGATCATTTTAGGTTAATATTAATGCATTAAAATCAGTTTTCAATGCATATAGTTGCATTATTCACCTAATTTTTGAATGTCTCTTAAAGGTCACCTAATAAGTTATAATACAAAATCTACTTTTGTTTCTAAATGAACTCCATGAATAATATTTACTTGATAATTCGTTGAGTTAATGGTTAAAAACATATCTTAATTATCATTTTTTTCGAAGTTTTATATCTCAATCATTCAATTACTGGACTAAATTATCACTCATTGTATGAAAATATACCTAGTTGATGAGTCGATCAAATATTTCAAAATCAATCGATCTTACACAAAGCCCATAAATCAACCTCCTAACATCTATAATTGAACTTACTAAATTATTTATTTTTTTTAAAAAAAAAATAGTTCAAATCCTTCTCCCCCTTTCTTCATTTCTCCATGACAATGAACCCTAAATTTTATACAATTCCACAATAAATCTTAAGTTAATTCTTATACAACCCTAAAATTTTATAGAATCCTAGATCTTTTTTTGTTTTTGTTTTTTCAAAATTAAAAGCTAAACTAAAGATATTATATTGCACACTAAAATTAAAGGTTAATGGAAAAAAATTAAACCAAGGTTAATGAGCACTTTCACTCATTTAATTCTAAATTTTTAAAACAAACTAAAAATAAAAAAAACGATCACATAAATTAGGATAGAAAAAATACTAGCTAGGTTACCTGATGTAGAATATGGTTGAGTGTTTCCGGCAATAGAGTACATATAGGATGAACATCAAATCCACAAGGCTCACACCTATAAGATAGGCCTTCAATTAGGTCACGACATATGTTGCAAGCGCGATCACCACTCTGGTGATCGCGCTCAACAAGCTTGAGTGGGTGGTGAGGATGCATAAAAGACGATAGAATTCGAGGACACTTTGCACAATCTTCATGTAGGTTAAAGGTACAAGCATGGCAATGATATCTTGTACCAAAACCATAAGTCATGCAACCCTCACATAAATATTTAGGGTTTATGGTATCATGGTGTAGTATTAGTGAATGTTTGTGAGTGAAATGTTGAATGGTTGTTGGGATAGGTGCCATTTTTTTAATTAAAAAAAAAATTGGTTGCTAGCTTAGAAGATGGAAATTGAATTGTATGGAACTTAATAATTCCAAGAAGAAGAAGACGATTGAAGACTTTATTTATAGTTAGGATTCGAAGTCTTTCACTTGTTTTTAATGTTTCTTTATAATTAAAAACAGTAGTAACAACTAGGATGCTTCCTATATGATGTGGACGGTTGCTTGTTGACATGTCGTCACAGTAATATATTAACTGTAATTTCATAAGCGAGGTATATGGAGAAAATAGAGTATACACATATCTTACTCATATCTTGGAGTTAGAGAGGTTGTTTCTAATAATAACATGACTATAAAAATAGTTAGCATGGCTGAATTAATAAGTCGTAGCAAAATATTATAGAGACTATGTCAATTGTCAAACCATCAATCTGAAAAAAAGCACAATTACAACGAAAATATACGGTAATTAAAATGCAATAAAACATAGACATTGAAGGACAAGAAACTCCATAAATATTACTATGACTTCTATTTATTGAATAATTTGTATGAATTAAATATAAATTAGTGTTTAAAATTTCACTAAAATTGTAATAACTTGTGGATATGAGCTCATAATCTATAAAACTTAAATTCTGAATTTACTATAGCTCTGTCTACGAGTGTTCAACTATAACATGTAAATTCCTTTTTGATTCTTGAAAATAAAATTAATATGTCATACAAAATATAATTGATTAATCTTGATCGATCAGAATCTTTTATTTTGTCTTGTTAATTTTTGGACACCAACATTTCAATACTGCAAAAGAACAAGTCTCCTAATTGATGACTCTCAAGTATTAAATGATAAAAGAAAAAAATGGAGTTGACTTGTATGCATTGACTGGTAATGAAACGTGTCGTGAAAGTTGTTTTTACTATATTTGTTATTTATTATGTAATACTTCTATACTAAGGCATCATTTGTTTCTATTAAAATTAAGAGGTCTGAATCTAAATATACATGTGAATATTAAATTTTATATTAAGATCTGGATGTTTTGATCTGAATATTAACATGTGGTCTTCAAATCTGAACACTAAATAATTAATGTCGTTTGTTTTCAATATTTGAATGTAGGATTGAAATCGAACATTATAGTAATAAAATATTATAAATTTTTCATTTCAACAAAATATATAACTTTTGATAAAAAAAAATTTAAAAGTTTTAATAATCATGATTTGGAGTACTATTTTTTCATTCAAAAACCTTGATAAACAACAATACATCAAAAATATTATTGCAAACAGTGTTCTTAACACACATAAATACAACAAAATTATTAATATAAAAAAATTATTTGAAAGGATTTATGATCAGTTGGGAAAAATGGTGTTTGATTGAGAAAAGTGAGAAAGAAAGTTTTTAATTATGAAATAAAAATGCACCCCCAAAGTAAAGAAACTATGATTTATTATTTGGTAACTTATGAAATGAGTCTGAATGTTGTTAAGAGTCTTCTATAGATCTCTTCAGGCCCATTAAGAAGATTTTTAAAAATAAAACAAATAAACTTAATGGGTTGAATCTGAATAATTCAACTTCAGAGCTAAAAACTAAACGTACTTAATGGGCTGAATCTGAATAATTAAAATTCAGATATCCATTAAGTGTTAACAAATGATGCCTAAATGGCTTTCAAAGTAATTTTTACCATATTAGTGCATAAATAGAAGCTAACTTCGTGCACTAAAAAATGTTCATCGATTATTTTTATAAATATTTTGATTGAATAGTTAAGGAAAAAATACTATTATTTTAATATGGATTGGAATTAAATAAAAAAGTACTGAACCATCAATAACGTCATATTGGTAGTTGATATTATTATTTATTATTATTATTATTATTATTATTATTATTATTATTATATCGTAAGTCAAGTGAGTAGTACGATGTCCTTCCAGAAATCCCTTAGAAAATTCCGAAAGAAAGTATTTAGAAATTAGAGAGAGTCGTGTGGAAAGGAGATTTTGTGGGTTCACGTGAATTTATGTGTTTGGTTTCTTTAGATTATATATTTAAATATAAATATGTAAATTTAAGTGTAAATTATCATATAATAATACGATGATAACTAAGTGTGTCTCTCTAAGTGATGATAGGAATTTAGATCTTATATCTATTTTATTTCTGTGAGTAACACTCTTCAAGTAAATATCGATAACTCTTTTAACAATTTTTTTTTTTGCTTTAATCTTTTAAAATTTTCAGGATCTAAAAAATTTTGCACCGTAGTCTTTTTATATTTTAATATAATTAAATTAAATGTGTATATTAAAATTTAAAATTAATAGTATTATATATTTTGAATCTATAATTTTTAAAATCTAACCGTTCATTTTAAGAAACTAAAGGTTAAACCAATTAAATTTATATTTTAGATTTTTTTCTAAAAACAGTTTATCCTTCTGAAATTCTGAATACTACCTACACAAGTGGACATGTTAGAGTAATATATGTGAACACAATTTAGTTTGGAGTTAAATAGAGTACTACTTCCAGGAGAATACTTGGAAATTACATATAAAGATAATTTCAAGGATTTTTTATTTTTTTTGGTAATAATTTCTAGGATATTACCAAGAAAATGAATGAACTTGATGCAAGTTGGGCACGGTTTTTATTTATTTATTTTTGCCTAAACTTAGAGGATAGTTGGAGATGGCAAATAACAAGCAGAATAATTGATTGAAAAATAAAATATAAATTGTTGAATATAACAAATTAAGCAAAAATAAAAAGAAAACTTACATAAATATATACTTCCTCCGTCTAGTTTACTAACATGGTCAAAGTATACATTACCTATACACATTGATCGTAGATGTTGTGCATATATATTTATACGATATGTATAGAGGGTCAAAATTTGCTTTGAACTATGCGAAATAGATCACTTATACCCTCTATTATAAATTGGAATTAAAAATATCCCGTTGTTATCCTAGGAGACCACAAATATCCTCAAGAGTTAACACACCAATTTTTTAGTGAGGTGGCATGCCACATGAGACTAATCCCTCCACCTAAGTATTGCCAACTGAAATTCACTACAAAAGAACTTGACTTGTCGCCACAAAATCTCAAAATATTGCCACTAAAGGTTATGAGTGACTTTTACTGACGAGTGACTAATAGTAAAACCTATTTTTTCAACAAAAAAAAATATAATAATTAATTTTCAATTGCAACCTAATTTTCTAAAATAAATAACTTGAAATACTAATATTAAAAACACCCAATATTATTACAAAAAAAATATGAAAATTACTTCTCGATTTACATCTCCTACTATATAATGCATCATTGTACATTTTATACATTTACATATAACATAAAAATAAAACATACAGTATCTTCAAACTCCTACTTAATCGATAGCATTTTTGTTGTTTTTTTTTTAAATAATGAAGAAAAAAACACAAAATTAGAATTTAATGTTAAAAACTTTTAGTGACGATTTTTTGGGCTGATGACTATTATCGCCGCTAAAGGTCTAGTTCTTTTGTAATGAATCGTAGTTGGCAATGCTTAGGTGGAAGAATTAGTCTTACATGGCTTGTCAAGTCAATAAAAATATGGGGTATTAACTCTTGAGAGTATATGTGGTCTCTTAGGATAACAACAAGGGTTTTTTATCCCAAAATGTAA
Source organism: Solanum chilense (assembly GCA_032847665.1). NCBI lineage: Eukaryota > Viridiplantae > Streptophyta > Magnoliopsida > Solanales > Solanaceae > Solanum > Solanum chilense. The sequence continues at coordinate 6,047,942 of CM064971.1, read as the reverse complement.
CGAAGGATATAAGTAATCTATTTCACATAGTTCAGGGACAATTTTGACCCTTTCCGTATTAAATATAAAGTTTACTCTATTTGTACATTGTGTACAGATTTCAAGTTTTTGCACGGAATGCCCCTATTTCAAGTTGATCTTTAATTTTTGTCCTTCTAATTTTAATGAAAATTTATGAGTCAAAAAGGATCACTAAGTAAAATGTTGACTCACACATACCACGGTGTATTGTTGTCAACTCACATAGTCGTACCTACAAGCAATAAGACCATGTCCATATGAATGAATCAACCTTTCCACGGAGGTAAATCTTTGCCGCTAGGTAAGAGGATAGCAAGGGCACCTACAAACTCACTCATAAGGAAACGCATCAAGTAGGTTATTCGAGTCCTCATTTACGCTTTTGGTATCGACTGAAAATTTCATCCAGCTCCTCATCTATTGGTTATCTTATTAGAGATGGTTCTACTTTGTAAGATATTTATTCCAATATTTGAAATACAAAATAGATTAAGTAATATTTGAACTATGATTCATACTTAATATTCAGACCTCGTGTCTGGGCTCCAAAAAAGTGTTCCCACTCTATCTTTCTTTGTTTACCCTAGACTCCGTTCTTCAAGGAGACCCACGTGCATTTCCTCTGTGTTGTGCTCGGGTCCAAAACCCGACGACGTAGGTTCTATTCTTAATTGTGACCGAATTTCTGAAGTTCTCTTTAAGGCATAAGGTTCTGAAACTGAATGTATGCCTCTGAGGGCATCATAAGTTGAGTAGGAGCTTAGTTATGCACTTATAAAACATAACCATAATATTCTGAAACTAGACTTATGCCTTATAATACATAACTTGTGCCTGTGATTTATTGATTTCTAATATAATGTGTGTGATTTTGTATCTTTAAGTTGATATCTGTATGTTGCAGCAACTTAAAGAAAGTTGCCAATTCATGCAATAACATTATTGTTTTCATCTTTCATCTGAAGGATACATGAATTGCCTGAGAAAGAAAACTAATCCAGTAAACAAAATCACAGAAATGCTCTAATTTATACAAGGATTGCCTCCACTGATGTTCATTATTATAGCCAGTATTACTGCAAATAAGTTTGATGTGGTTATAACAATTGCTATTTCTTACCAACTTTGACGTTACATCCATCATCGTCTATCGTCTGACATTGGCCCAATGTTTCTTCAGTAAGAACACCAGATCACCATCAACTAGAAAAGTAAAAGATAGAAATCATTGATATATTACTAATAGCTCGAAATGAAAACAGTTAGACTCACCAGGTTCTAAATATCCATGAAAAAAGGGTGCTAGTTTTCGACAAAATTCTTGATGTTTTTAAGCCACCGGATATATTCCTTGGTGTCTTTGCTAATTACATACTCCAGTATAAAGTTAGCAGTGCTGCCTGTCAGCCCTCTGGCTTCAATATATTCATACACAGACTTCTGAAGGCTTTCATTTAGAAATCTGAAAAGAAGACAACAACTTGGATAATCAGTATAAGAAAGCTTTGTTGCTCGGAATCTCTAAAACTGCACTACTTCTGGAGGATACGACACACCCTGCAGTGTTTTTAAAGAGTCCGAGCAGTACGGTAAGAAAGTGGATACAAAGCAACTCAATCATATAATAGGTAAGTACTTACAAGAAAGCAGGCCCTCTATAGTCTAGCTGATTGTTCGAACTTTTTGACTCCTTGATGGACATGCCACAAATTGAAATTTTATTTGGAAAAGCTCTTACATCAAACTCTAGTGACAAGCCATTTTCTTTTGACACAGTGACGGACAATGGAATACAAGGTTGTGGCTCACTCTCTTCTTCACTGTTAACAGCATCATCTTCAATATTTTCACATCTGTAATTAGGCATGTCCACTACTATACTTATGGTCTCTTCACCATAATCTCTCGTAAGAACAATAACTCTTTTTCCTGCTTTATCGTGAACCTTAAAAGGAAAGTCATCCGGGATGTCCACAACCTACATAAAAGGGAAGTTTCAATAACAACTGGTGTCAAATAGGTGGTAAACGTGTTCTGTAACACTCCATTCCAGTATAATTACAGACAAATTGTGGAATGATATGCGCATTTTGCAATGATTTACACTTACAAATAAGCAGCTAAACGGCCTAGGGGACTTTGTTTAATGGTGAGGACTTGTGATATGTGAGTTAGGCTGGGGTCAAGGGCTAAGAGCCCTTCCACAGACAAAAAGGTAGCCACTTTTTGGATTGTTAACTGAAATACAGCCAGCATTTGCGAAGTACTTGAAAGATCACAGCTCAAAATGGAGGCAAAGTAATTGAAAAAGAGCAACATGAATTCCAAAAATACTCCAACAATTCGAAGTGTTCTAAATGAAACTTCAGGACCGTGTCCCGGACTTCCAACTTATGCAAGTAAAACTCAATGAAAGAGTCCTAGAATTCAAACTTATACAGTACAAGCTCCACGATCATATCCTGGACTTTGAATTGACAATAACTAATTATATTCAGGACTATACATTCGATTTTACTCTGATAGATTGTTCTAATAGATGATACCTCCTCTGAATTCTTTAACATTGCAATTTGTTTGTGTCTTTTTTGGTTCTAACTTGTAAAATTAACTAATATTAATAACAAATACATTAGTTACATTGACGTTCAGCAAGCAAAATCTGAAATATGTTCCAAAAGTTTGAAAATATTAGAACATGTATTTGTGCCTTTCATAAATTTAGGTAAGTTGGCGGAGTATAGCCAAAAGGATCAGTGAATGTGGGTTGATCAGAAGAAGTGAAGAACCAATAAAGCTCATCTTCTACATCACATTAACACATATATTACCAAAGAACCTAAAGACTGAAGTTGCCAAGTTTAATCGTAAGAACGTGGGGAACGTACAACTTCTAAGGATAACGCTGCAGAAATTATAATCTTGATGAACATAAGTTATTTTTTGCGTTTGGTATGACAAACTATTTTTTGGGGGGGTCGTTATTCAGAGGATAACTCATTTTTGGTATTTAGACTCAAAATTATTTTCAAGAAAAGCATTTTCCACCAAAAGGGAGAAAATGACTTCCCTCATTTATGATAGAAGTCATTTTCTTTCATAGCTATCTCAGCTCTTCTCTTAATTTACTACCCCAACCTACACTGAAGACACTATAATAAATATTTAATAATAAAAAATTTCATCAAAGTGCACTATCCCATTCAGCTAACATTATTAATGATGTTTTTTCAGAAGAATTTTTCCCCTCTACAACCAAACACCGGAAAACATTTTCTCCGTCTTAGTCTTTTAAAGAGGAAAAGTTTTCACAAGTTCAAAAAATTTAAGCTCCCTATGTTTTGTTTTACTGGTGGTATCATTTTCTTTTTTAGCTTGTTTAAAAAAGAAAAGGAAGTTTTTTGACTTAGGAAAAAAAAATTAAACATAAACTTCCCCTAATCCTTAATAACAAACACTCATAGTCATACAAATGAAATGTTTAAGACTACAAGTTTCAAAAGTCCAGTAGCCACACAAATATTATCCAATGTGATTTTTTTATTTTTTCAATAAAGGCAACATAAAATTTCAAAAAATATTATGTAATGTTTAGAACCATAAATTTCAAAAGTACTCTATCTTTCCTTATACCATACTCAGTAAAATTATGTCAAACAAATTGAAACAGAGGGCGCATTTGGTTTGATATGAGCAGCTACTTAAACATGATAGAGTAATTAGTTTAGTACTATTAAGCACCTGACAATGGATTAGCTAACGATGTAGTTATTTCAAAGAAATGGCTATAAGACTCAACAGGGGACGACTAGGGATAATGTCATTTGGTAGGCCAGAAAGTTTTAACAATCGGGTCAACGTAGCATATTCATTGTCTCCTAAACTGTGTAGCGCCTATGCTTTCAAGACAAACATATCATCCAAGTACTAAATTATATAGACAACATACATCAATGATATCTCACCACATGACCTTGATACATTCAAAACAGACTTATCTCACATTCAAGGCACAAATAAATTAGAAAACAAGCTTATGGTTCAGAATCTATTCTAGCCTTATCAAACATACCAAGTCAAGACTTTCTATGCACGCTACTAATATGTGAGGCCCAAACAAGTCAATGACAGAGAAATCTCAAACAAAAGCTTCTTATAAACCAGGCTCAACAGAGAAAATCCAGGAAACAACCATGGGAAGGAATCGCAAGAAAAAGGATCAAAAAGTGCATTTTTCAAGTAATTGAATGTTTAGAGACTACACTAGCGCGATTAAGGATATGTATAATTGAGCCAAGACTCAGGTCAGGACAGTTGGAGGAGACTTGGAGCACTTCTCGGTCATTATGGGGTTGCAACAAGGTTCAACCCTTATCCGATTTCTATTTGCATTGGTGATGGATGGATTGCACGACATATCAAAGGTGAGGTGCCTTGGTTATGTTATTTGCAGTTGATATAGCACTTATGACGAAACTCGCATAGAAGTTAATGTTAGGCCGGAGGTTTGGAGACAAACTTTGGAGTCTAGAAGGTTCCGGTTGAGCAGGCTCATAATTGAATACTTGAGATGCAAGTACAGTGATGTAATCCAAGAGGTTGGCATAAAAGTGAGGCTTGATGCACAACCCATCCCCAAGAAAGGAAACTTCAAATATCTTGGGTCTTTAATTCAAGGAATAGGGAGATCAATGATGATGTTACACATTATATTGGTACGGGGTGGATAAAGTAGAGGCTTGCCTCTGGAGTTTTGTGCAATAAGTATGTTCCACCGAAACCTAAAAGGTAAGTTTTCTCGAATGTTGGTTAGGATGACGATGTTGTATGGAGCAGAATATTGGCCAGTTAAGAACTCTCATGTTTAGAAGATGAGAGTTGCAAAAATGAGGATGTTGGACATAATAGGAAAGATAAGATTAGGAATGATGATATCCTAGACAAGGTGGAGTGGCCTCTGTGATGCACAAGTTGAGGGAACAAGAGATAAGAAAATGGCATTGTGAGGAGGTGTGAGCAGGGGTGGCTCGACAGTGTTAAAAAAAAGACATGTGCCTTAGGCCCCCTAATTTAAAGGGATTCATTTTTAATAATAATAATAGGTTATAAGTTATTATTTTTTAACAAATATTGAATACTATTTATAGAAAAAGTAAATTTTTCATGAAAATGAAGAAATTATTAAAAGAAATTTGACATATTTGGAGTACTATATCTCATGAAAAATAATTTCAAATAAGAATGACTATATTATTAACTGAAACTAGAAGAAATCAATTATATAAAAGTTATTAACAATTCAAGTTTAAATCCCCATTTGATTTTTGCTTTAGGCCACTAATACGTTTGAGCCGCTCTTGGGTGTGAGAGGTTGGATTTGGGAGGGGGGCGTACGAAGATGTAGAGATAAGTTAGAGAAGTATTGGGAGGGGTAATTAGACAACACATCACACATCTTCAACTTACTGAGCACATGACCTTAGACAAAACAGTGTGGAGGTCGTGGAATAGGATAGAAGGTTCGTAAATAATTGTGTGATTATAGGTTTGGCACTCTATATTTGTTTCTCCATCCATACCAGTATTAATAGCATTATCTCGTAGATTCCAGTCCTTTGATTTATGTTACTACTTGTTATTTATTGTGCTTTGGTTATCGTATTATTTGGTTGTTGTTACTGTACCTTCTCTCTGAATGCTATGAAATACTTCCCTTATTATTTAGTATTTACTACGTCCTATTTGAATCTTACTAGCTTTGATAAGCGTTACTTGAATCAAGGGTCTTTCAGAAGCAACCTTTTGACCTCCATAAGGTTTGCGTACACTCTACCCTCCAAGACCTCACCTATGAGATTCAGTGAATATGTTGGTAGTCTCATTTTATGTGGCACCTTCTTTCTTTTTTAGTCCATACCCCAAAAGGTATGTCACCTTACCATAATTAGAAATAATTTAACTTTAAAATTCCCCTTTTGCCCCTAATGAAATGAATCTCAACCACAAATATCCAAGCACTGTTTAGACCACAAGTTTCAAAAGTCTGTTTTTTTTTCTTAGACATCGTGTCAAGTCAAAGAGTGTCACATAAAATGGGACGTGGTCGTGGGAAGTTCGAAGTAGCATTTTGAATAATTGAGTTACCGAAAATGCTACTAGGGAGTAGCATTTATGAATATCCAAGTTAGTTTTTTTCCTATGCATGTTGAAGCTCCCAAGTATTTAAATACCAACAACAAAACAACATACCACAATGTGTGATTCCACAAATGGAGTCTGGAAAAAATAGGATCAAGAATGTATATAGACATTACCTATACCTTTAGTGGCACAAAAATATGAAAGCAAAATAAAAAGATATAAGGCAAATGAAGCCACAGGAATGTTTAAGTTATTTTTCCAGATGGTTGATATATTCTGAAGAAAAATAGCTTCCTTTTGTTTATGTTGTTATCTATTCAAAAATGATTATATTCATGAAACTCGAAAGACTCTTGGAGTCGACTAATTAACAAATCACAAATGTATGTTAAAGATACTGGTGCCTCATATACTAAGCGAAGAACCCAAATAAGAAGTGACTGAATTAGGTGATTAAATTCAAACCAGACATGATGTATAGTTGTACTCTCAACACAACAGACTAAGCAACAGTCAGAATAACCCAAAAAAAAAAAACCATTCGACATTTCATATCAGCATTCATATGGAAGGAACTTACGCAGTCGTGAAATTCAGAATCTATGGCAAATTTGATTTCGGAATCGACGATTTGAAGCAGAATATCATCAAAAGAGCTGTGTTTTCTCTTCTTCTTGACTGCGCTGGTGGAATAATGAAGCGCCGGAATCAAGAAGCTTCTAGAAGCTCCGCCGCAATGGCCATTTCCGACGGTGGAAGCGGTGGCAGTAGCAACGGAGCGAAGTGCGAGAGGAATTGTGAACTTAGAAGCTCTGCGAATAGCGGAGTATAGCGCCATATGAATGGGCGTAGTGCCAAGGTTCCCCTTTACGGCGCTTTTGATTTAACAAATTAAAATAAATCAAAGGGCGTATTTAAAATTCTAAATAATTTTTATAGCATAAAGCAGTCAAAGTTCGAAGTGTTTCTTCGCCACAGCTGATAGTAATAATAAATTTTCACAAGTAAAGTTTACACTTTTATATTTGTTAGTTAATTTTACATGTTTATGATTTATCTATGTTTAAAACATTACAAGAGTAACACACTTCTTCCTTGCAAAATAGTTTATTTTTAACCTCTTTTTCACTAACGAAGCCATTTAAAAAATATATATTAATAATAAATGTGAAAAACATCCAAATTCCCCTCTCTAATTTGTGAAGTATATACTTGGGCGCTCGGTATAATAATAACATCTAATTATTTGAGTGAGTCTTTTTTAAAAAAAATAATTATTTATTTTAGATATACTCTTTAAATATTACTATTTATAGCAATATAAAATAATAATATTATATATTTTATTGTCAGATTATTCTTTCTTTTGCTTTTTTCGCTTTTTCTCTCCCAGTTCTATTATTTTTCTTTCTTTCTCGCTCTTTTCTTTTTGTTGTTTTACCTCTCTTACTTTCTCTTTCTTTTTTTTTTTGTTTTATTTCCTTTTTGTTGTGCTCTCTCTCTCTTTTAGTTACTTTTCTTTTATTTTGTTTCTTTCTTTATTTTCTTTAGTAGAATAATCAATAATTCATACAATGAATAAAATTTGTATCAATAATTAATTAATTAATTAAATAATTTAATTGTAACAAATGAAGAGACGTAATAAATTGCAAAATGAATTGAACTTGAATTAAAAATGTATTACACACAATGATGTATAGAGTAAATTAAACTTATATTAATAATGAACTAAACAAGTAATCTAATAGTAATAAATAAATTAAAAAATTGCAAAATAAATTAAATTGCTTTAAAATTGTGTTACACAATATTGAAGTTGAATTAGAAGAGAATTTAGAATGAATGAAAAAACATAAGTAACAAAAGACAAAACAACGATCTACAAACTGGATTAAAGTCATATTATTCATGAATAAAACTTATATCATATGTATCTTATAGATTATCTTTGCTTTTATCACTAATATAATCAATTAATTAGACAAATAATTTAATTGTAACAAATGAAGAAACATAATAAATTGTCAAATGAATTAAACTTGAATAAAAAATATATCACACACATGTTAAAATTAACTTAGGAGCGAAATAAATATGAATGCAAAATGTAACAAACGAAAGAGCATTATGTAATTTGTAAATTGAATAAAACTTATATTAATAATGAATTAAACACGTAATTCAATCATAATAAATCAACCAATAAACTGCAAAATGAATTAACGTGCATTAAAAGTGTATACACAAATATTAAAGTTAAATTAAGCATAGATAAAAAAAAAATTAACTAATGAAACATCATACAATGATTTATAGAGTGAATTAAACTTATATTAATAATGAATTAAACAAGTAATCTAACAATAATAAATAATAAACTACAAAATGAATTAAACTTGCATTAAAAGTGTATTACACAATATTAAATTTGAATTAGAAGAGAAAAATAATAAAAAATTGAAAAACCAACTAACAAAAGACAAGACAATAATCTATAGATTGAACTAAACTTGTATTATTCATGTACAATACATGTATTATATGTGTCTTATAAATTATTTTAGTTTGTATCACTGAGAACATGAGTGATATTTTGCAATATGTATTACAAGTGTGTTAATTTATTTTAGTTGATATCACTAAAAAAAAGAGAGAAGTTTGTAGCATGTATTATAAATGTATTGTTCGTGATTTTAATATAACTTTAATACAATTATGAAACATATCTAATACAACTTTAGAATAATCACGATACCTTTCTATAAACTTCATCTTTTTCGAGTGTCAAAATTTTAAAAAATTTAATACAATCACGATATCTTGTTTCTAAAATTTTAAAAATTTGAAATTTCTATTTGAGAACATGATATTCTACAACTTTTTGTTTTTTCTATTTCTTTTCTTGTCATGTTTTTGAATAAAAATAGTGAATTATGAAAAAAAACTGATTTAAAAATAATTAAAAAAATTAAAAAAAAATGAGGAAGAGAGATTGACACAGAAAGAAATGGTTGAAGACGTAGGAAAATATAAAAAGAAGAGGAGAAAGAAAAAAAGGCCAAAGAGAGAGGCGAAGGAAGATCAACTGTACACTTTTTTAATTCTTAAAAATTGTTATATTTAGTTAGAAAAATTATATTGATAAATGGTAAATATTTTTTTAATATGGTACATTTATGTGATTAACCCCTGATAATAATAGGGAAACTACATTATCTTCTCACTAAGGGCTCCACTTTGAACCCCAATTTTATGCATGTTAAAAACCACAAAAATATACTTGACCATTAATTGAACCACCTCTTATTTACTAACTAATTACCTCCGTTATGTACTCATTGCATGTGTTACAACACATTAGTCAGTAACAGGAGAAGAGCGAGACAGGAACTGAAAATGGGCACTGCCAAGTGAAATTTAAGCATGCTATGTGTCTATGCTAGTTTCATGTCGTTTCAAGTAGCATGAGAAACATGTTCAATTGCCAAGTAGAAACATGTTCAATTGCCAAGTATTAACTATGGTGTTTAGAACCTCAAACATTATTCTGTTTTCTTTTCTTTTTTTTTTCTTTTCCGTCTGATAGACAAAACTTACTTAATTCATCCACCAAACGAAAGGAAGGGGATATAGCCTGCATAGTATTTAACTACTCCACAATAAAAGAAAAGATGACTGCAAATGTTGATGGTTTGGTAGTATTATCCCAGAAAATCAAATTGTTTGAATACTGTCTCGTAGAATCTGCAAGATTTCTTGAATGGTTTTCCAGCATAGAGTCAATAGAGGGGCAGGGGTGTAAGGAAACCTACATCTAATGGTTTGACAATTCACCTATCTCCAAAAGTTCAAAGGAAAAGGAAGTGCACAAGAAGCTTAAATCTCTGAGACAAATGGATTCAACAGTTAATTCATATTGTGACCCTAAATCTCACCATCCCACAGCTCTTCAAGTGTTCTGTACTGGCCATGCGTCTCGTGAGCAAACGAAGCACCTCTCAGCAACCTTGCCTGCAATGTCAATAATCCATGAACTGTATTAATAAAGTTTGTAATCAAAGTATCTGGTAAACAGACTTATATAGCCACTTATCGCAACCATCCAGGAAGATTAAAGAGTATAAGTGAGGCAGTGCACAGATAAAAGGGGCTTTGATTTTCTTTTGGTCCAGATGGGTGTTGTCTAGCAAGCACATGGCAGGATATATTCATGTACATTTGATGTTCGTTTGACAGTATGAATCAGTCACTACTAAGAGGTATCAAAGCATCTATTTGTAAATTATATGAATCTCACCAAGAGGTATCAAAGAACTCATGAATACAAGTCTGACAGAGATTCCTTATGTGCAATGCAAGTCTCATTCATGTTTCTTTCTTCATTTATTTTTTTTCCCTTGGAACAGGGATTGCTATCTCAGAGAAGATATACAGCTAATTTTCTAGGTCCACTTGCACTTTCCAAATTTGAAATTAATATGACAAGAGACAACAAATTTACAGTTGCAGTCTCAGTAATATCGATGAAAGAATTTACCTGTGGAATTTCAGAGAACTTGGCAAGCAAGTCATCAGGTATAGACCAGTTCAGTACATCAAGGTTCTCTTTAATCCGTGCTTCATGTGTGCTCTTAGGAAGTACACTCTGACCCATCTGAATGCCCCAACGAAGACAAACCTGTGCCGGAGTCTTGCCCAATTTCTCAGCAACTGAGATTACAGCTGGCTGCTTTAGCACATCACTTTTAAGCCATGTTGTACCTGGAGAACCAAGCGGCGAATATGCCTGAAATAAAAAGGTGTCAATAAAAGGAGGAAAAACAACTCATTGTAAATCTACTAATGTAGACAAATGACTAGTCAAAAGTTACCAACAACCAAAATTGTTGAACAAGCAAATTTATCCCCTACGAACAATTGTTAATAGTAATTAAAATTGGAAAGAATCAAATGAAAACGTGACCACAATGTACGCAAGGAGTACAAGAGCTTTAGAAATGAACTCACAGAGAGGTGCACGTTATTGGATTTACATAATTCCCGCAATTTGGCTTGTTGCCACGAAGGATGGCACTCCACCTGGTTGACAGCAGGAGGAGTGCGTGCTACTTGCAAAAGATCTTCCAGTTTCTTAGTAGAGAAATTGCTAACACCAATAACTCTAGCCTTCCCGGAATCATAAACTTTTTCCATTGCTTCCCATATCCTGGGTATGTTGGTTGGCATAAGATTTTCAGGTTTAAAGTCAACCGAGCCAGGTTTCATACTGACAGGCCAATGGATCTACAGAAACAGAAGTCTCAATTCATTTACAAAGACATTTGATACAGAAAAAACAAAAAGAACAAGTAAATCACTTAAATTTATAAAAGTCATGAACTTTTAAATTTTTTCCAAGACATGTAGAAGTTCAACGGCAGTATCTAGAGTTCTCAGGAACATCGTGGCAGCTCTAAAATTTCATTTTGGTGCATCTACTTAAGGAAGAGTGGGAGTATACTGCAGTAAACACTTCTTAGAACTATTTGGCAAAGTTAGAAATACTAGCAGAAAAAAAGCTTCACATTAAGAAGAACTTACTAGGTACAGGTCAACATATTCCAGCTGCAAGTCTTGAAGAGTTTTGTCTAGTGCGACTGGTACATCTTCAGGTGCGTGATTAGTGTTCCTAAAAAAAGTTAATACACTTGAATGTATGAGTATCCTGAAACACTATGGAGACCACAATGATCGAAAAAACAGAGGCCCATCAGCACCATTTTAGTGCTAAAAGCAGAGTAGGAATTGAATTACCAAGCTATCAGGAAACATAAATAATAAAAGAGGGAACTCAACAATGATAAAGAAAAGACAAACGGTAAAGATTATGAGAATAACTCCACAGAGTTGAACAAGTTAACTTCATAATTGGAAAGAGATAGACGCCGCATATTTAATTTTAGGGTGAACAACAGGGAGGTAAAGTTGTAATAGGAATGTTTGAATACATACCAGAGTTTGGATGTAATGAATAGCTCTCGCCTCTTGACAACACCATCTTTAAACAGCCTGCTCAATACTTCACCAATCTTTGAAGTAGAACAAAATGAAACAAGGAATTATGTTTAGTGACAGGTCAATCTATTAAAGTAGGACACGTTTTACATTCTAACAAATAAAACTTGGTTTGAACAAATTCAACAAATCAGACCAGAAAATGTTGATGACTGATTGATCTGGAAACAAATGATAATCATTGATCAACTTTCCCTAGGCAAAAGATGAAGTCCAAAACCATCAAAGATTGACACAAGATTTGTCCACAAGACCTTAATATTATAGGCAGAATGTCTATCACATCAATAGGGAACCTTAAGTGCCACCTTAATGGCTTCTTTGCATATGTACTGATTTTTCAGATCTTAACATAAAGCGATCATTTCAAATGTTGCAGCAATATTTCAGGAACAGTAAACAAGATACATTAAAGCTGCATTTACACTTGGAATTGAAATTGTAAGTGATAACTTGATAAGCCCCTCTATCATGCCGTCTCAGTGCAAAACATCCACTGGATGCAAAAAAACAAGTTATTATGTTCACTCTTTTTTGAGAAGTAAATCAATAAATAAGTATCCCTCTCCAATGATTTAAAATCCTTTTGGACTAGATAGTCATACGGTTTGACATGATTTCCGACCAGCCAACCGATTATCTATACATGTTTGTCCCTAAAACGAATATGGCCAACATATGAAGGGGCGTGTTGTAGATATAAAACAAATAACGGAAGTGTCATTTCCGGCTTTAGATGAGAGAACCAATTCAATAGGATGCAATGTTCAGTATGATTAAAGCCAAATTACCTCCTTCTCATTTTTATAAATTTGAGCACAATCAATATGCCGGTAGCCCATCTGTAGCAAAAACAAGAGAATGATTAGGTTGTACCAGAATGCATCACTAAGTTGCATGTGACACTTAAAAGTGGTTTAACTCTTAGAACTACTCCAAAGTTACTTTAGTAACAACATAACTTCATAACATCTATTTTGGCCATTACAAGTAAGAACTACGACACAGAAAATAATTCTCAAATAAAAGTTAGATCCATGCACAATTTCATCACTAAGCATATATTTGAAGTGGGAACACATATTTCCTTCACTTTTTTCCACATTTGAACAGGATATCACCGTGATCTTCTACAAATACTCTAGGAAAGCATATATTACACTATGTTTGGATCATTGTTATCCATTGTATTGTATTGTAATCGTTACTATGCCTACAATGTTTGTTTTGATTGTTACTTAAAATGTATTGTATTGTATTGTATTGTTAAATTTTGTTGTTACGTAACAATGAAAACCCCTATATTATGGAACAACCAATTTGGTGTGTTCCCATTGTTACTTAATTTCTCTTTCCAATTATATATTTACATAATATTTCAAAATATTATTTTACCCTTTATCTTAATTATTTAAATCTAGTCAAACCTCCTACCTAGAATAATTAGGATATTTTAGTAAATTTATAAATTACAGTACAATACGATACGATCAAACCAAACAATTAAAATATTATTAAACAACAACAAACAATACAGTCTAGTCAAATACTGTATCTACCATACAATACAGTACAATGGAGTACAATACAATACAATACATTATGAAACAATGGGTAACAATGATCCAAACAACGTGTAAAGGGAAAAAACATTCAGAACATGTATCTCTAATGTTGAATCTGGTTACCTCCAATAGTAAGAGCTTCTACTCATTGTTTTCAAATTCTTAATATAAAACAAACACCACATCCAGAGAGAACACTGCTATTTACCAGAGACAATCTCTCTGCCCTCGATACTAACTATTTAATCTTTTCACACCTAGAGACATCGGAATATAGCACTATTTCCAATCAAACATAGTGCTCACTCGATAACGTTTCATGTGACATACTTTCCTTTACAGTCTTTTCCCAAAAAAGAATTGGCACCTTTCAACTTCAGAAACAAATTCATTTTACCCTTAATGAAATTATTACAATGTGTATGACTTGTATACCACAACTCTAAGAAATCTTTTTCCTTTCGTAAACTATGTCCACAGAAGTCTTTAGTGTTTTGAGGCATCCACTCCATAGTCATACTTACGAGCAGAAACATAGCAAAACACATATATCCATCTTTATTCGTATGAGTTTTTTTCCCCTAAACTTAATTGAAACAATACACTAAACAAAAATTAACAGTTAAGCACAAACTTTATGCACTGCAATTTTGATATATAATCGTTTGCTTCCACTATATTACAAACTTTATGCACAAACTTTATGCACTGCAATTTTGATATATAATCGTTTGGTCCACTATATTAGTCTCTACCGAAGTGTTTGCTATATATTTTAAAAAGAAAAAAATCAAAATGTCCAAAACTAAAAATATCTGAATTACGAATAATAAATCTTAAATTATAAACGAAAATCTCAGTATCATACTACTTATTAGGCATGCGTTTTCAAGCTTTTCGGAGAGGCAAAACAAGCATTCACGAAATTTCACTCTACAAAACATAAGTCACAAAAGCTCGAATACGTTAGATCGAGTCTCATTGAAGAAGGAAAACAGAGTATCAACTGTTAATTCGTTAGTAATTAAATCTACATAGAAAATAAAACTACAGATATATAGATACACGGTGAGAGATAGATAGAAAAAAACCTTGATAGCAGTCTCCACGGCTTTACCGACGACACCGGGATCGGACTGCCACGTTCCCAAACCGACCGCCGGAATGCTGAAACCGGTATTCAACTCAATGTACGGCATCTCCGTCGCCCCCGCCATTGATACAAAAAAAAAGAGGAGGGAAATTGAAAAAAAACGAGAGTGAATCGTATACAGCCAAAGAGAGAAAAAGTGATTGATGAGTAGAGAGTAGCAATGCGAAATGAACTTTTCACTTCCACTCACTTAATATATGTGAATGAAATGAAGATCGTGTGCAAGTTTCAACTGTTACCTTCCGAAGCTGACACGTGGCTTGTCATCTCACCGTAGATCTCAGAACGATTAGTCGATATTCTAGATGGTTATTTTTGGGAAACTGCGAAGATCTTTTTCAAAAAAAAATTAATTTGTCAATAATTAGACGGCAGAATCTTGTGTAAATAAATCAATTTTAGATTTGGAGAAAGGGCTAATAACGAAGGCCGTACAAAAATGGGGAAATGGATTTACTCGATTTATCGAATAAAAAAAATTATATTATTCATTTATAATAAAAATATTTTTGAATTTGACGTAAATTATTAATTTTATCTTTAAATTATTAATAGTCTTAAAAATATTTATCTATTTAACTAACTAAAACTTAAATACACACATGAAATAGCAAGTAATCTCAAACTCTTGAAGGGACATATAGCTCCTAATAAAACACCAAGAGAAGGGTTGAAAGCACTTCTAAATTTTACGAGAATTTAGTAGTGTATTTTCCTCATTATGCAAGATTAGAATGAATTTAATTAAGTTTAATTGTCGGGTAAATAAGTGTTTTTAGGCTAAAGATAGTTAAAGGATGAAACTGGGCAAGAAAAAATGATCTGGAGGTCTTACCCGAAGACGTCTTGCTCGATTCAGAGTGGGTTATGAAGGTTAGTACAAGGATGAACACATTGATATATTAGGATAATTAGGTCAACGCTTAGAAAAGGTAAAACGCACTCTAAGCGTTCTTGAGGTCACATTCTCGAAAAGATTGAGATCATCCAAAATGATTTGAATAGAATACACAAAAGACAAAATTAAGATAGAGATAAAGACAAATTATCGCTACCTTAGAATGCATACTTATGGAGTTGTTGTGCACGAATAATATCATGAAAGTAAAGATGGAGGCACTCAAAAGAGCACATGACTCAGACCAAATATATATATATATATATATATATATGTGTGTGTGTGTGTGTGTGTTTAACCTATTAGTGGTCCCGTGAATTTGACACAAATTTACACCTTATGTCCATCTCGTTGTGTCATTTTAATACTTTTCACTGATTAAGCATGGTATGTGTGCTACACAACTTTTTTAAGCGCGTCAGAGATTTTTTTTGTGAATATTTTAATTTTTTGTAAATATTTTATTCTCCTTCTTCTTCCTTGTTTTCTCCTTTTCATCTTCTCCACCTTCTACCATCCTCCATCACCACATAACTTTAAAAAAAAAAAGAATCTACAATACTTTATTAGGTTACACTCTTTGAATCTTCCATCTTTTTTGATAATCGTATTGGCATCTTGATATATATTCGAAAATAAAATCGATTTTAAGAGAATAAAAAAAAGAAATCAACTTCTTTCAAATGGAATAATTGATTTACATTCTTACCTTCTCCATTGAAATTACGAAATTAAATTGATTTCAAAGGATAAAAAAGAAATAAAGAACAACCTCCAATGAAAAAAAAAAGAAATTTATCTTATATATTCTTCATAGTAAATCTCAATTGTACTAGCTCAAGAAATCAACTAATTACTTGTCTACTTTTTCTTTTATAGTCGTTCCTAATTATTTGTTCATTTTGACAAATTAAGAAATGATAATTTTTTTTTATCTATTATACTCTCAACTAATTATTTTGAAGAATAAGGAACTTCTTAAAAATTTTAAGTTTTTAATTCATCTACTTCATGATTTATAGAGATAAAATGATAAACTTATTATTATCATTGTTTTCTTAATAAGTATATTAATTTAAAAATGAAATTAATTATAAATAGAGGAAGTATTAAACATTTTATTTTACCATTAATTCCCTTGTGTCCCCCATTCTTTCCCTCTATGTTGTTCTTCTCTTTTTCAATTTCTCAATTTCCCAAAAACCATCTTTATATGCATTAACTCCTAATTGTATCACACACATAATAGAGAAATTAATTGAGAAACAGATACATGACTTATCTCGCAATTAATTTTCTTATGATCAACATACAACATCAATAGTATTCACTAGACGTTTTATGAATTTTTTGAGTTGTAGAGAGGTATTTGTAGTGTAACATTGGAAAATAATAGCATAGACTTTGCAACGGGGCACATCTAAAAAAAAAGAAAAGAAAGGAGAAGAAGAACGTACAGGGAAAGAATGGAGAGACGAGGAAGAATGATTTAGAAAACTAATGGTAAAATAAAAGATTCAATATTATATTTTAACGGGTTAAATAAGGCGGGTTATTGTTAGGTTCGAATTCACACACACTTGATGAATGAAGAACACAAGAATTTCAAGAAGAAAGACATAAGAGATCTAGAGAGAGAGAGAGATATCTAGAGAGAGAGAGAGAGAGAGAGCACAATTCGTGGTAACACCCCGTGAGTGAACTTCCACGGCGGTGGGTCTATTTATATTAAATAAATCAGAGTATTTTTAGTTATAGAGAATAAATAGAGAATAAATAGTAAAGCCTAAAATTTGTGTAGGGGCGATGCCCCGAACCCCGCCTTCGGATAGGGGGCTCCCGCCCCCCATAACCCCCCGACAACCTCACCGCGGAGGTTAAACCGCGTAAACAGCTATATATATATTAATCAGGCTCCACAACCTAACAATTCTCCCACTTGGAGACTGATTCAGTCATCCAAAAAAATACATTCTCAAAAAAAATATCTCTTCATCATCAACATCTTTACCGCACCGCAACATCTGTAGCAACAACTACAAAAGACCAACCGAGGTTTTGCATAACCCCAATTTCCCAACATCAACACATTTCGTCAACATGTCTGCCGGGTTCTTTGCACCCTCTATCTTCTCCAAGCACATATCACCATCCTCCAGTGCCCTGCGAGTGAAATGGTATCGCCTTTAATGTGCTTTGTCTTAGAATGATAGACTGGATTTTTCACCAGCTGTATGGCACTCTGGCTATCTAAATAAAGAATCTTCTCGCTCTGCTTCTTGCCCAATTCCTTAAGATAATCTGCCAGCCATATCATCTCTTTCCCAGCTTCAGCTATTGCCACATACTCAGCTTCAGTAGATGAAAGAGAAACACATTTCTGAAGCCTGGACATCCAACTCACTGTTGTTCCACCTATCGTGTAAATGTAACCGGATGTACTCTTGCTCGAGTCAACATCCCCACCAAGATCAGCATCCACAAAACCCTGTAGAGTCACCTTGCCTTTGCCAAAACAAAGTGAAGTACTGGATGTACCTCTCAGATATCTCAGAAGCCACTTCACAGCTTCCCAATGCTCTTTCCCAGGGTTCGCCATGTACCTGCTAACAACTCCCACTGCATGTGCTATATCAGGTCTCGTGCAGACCATAGCATACATCAAACTACCAACTGCTGAAGCATATGGAACAAGTGCCATCTGATCACGCTCCTCGGCAGTCTTGGGGGACTGCTCCTTTGACAATTTAAAGTGATTTGCCAATGGAGTAGTCCTGGGTTTAGCATCATTAACCCTGAATCTGCTCAGCACCTTCTCAATGTACAATTCCTGAGATAGATTTAAAGTGCCAACAGATCTATCCCGAGAAATCTTCATCCCCAAAATCTGCTTCGCTGGACCCAGATCTTTCATCTCAAATGCTGCAGACAGCCTTGTCTTCAGATTGTTAATCTCCTTCATACTAGATCCTGCAATCAACATATCATCCACATACAAGAGTAGAAAGACATATGAATCAGTGTATTTCTTGAAGTAACAACAATATTGTCTATTGTGACAGCCAGAGTGCAATAGACTTGAGCAAGAACTCCATGTACCATGCAAGAACAAAACATATTGACGTCAGATATCATTGGATTCGTGAGAAAGTGGAGAATGAATCATTTCACGTCAAAAAGATTCACACAAGTGAAAATCCTGCAGATATGCTGACCAAGATGATATCGAAAGACAAGTTCGAGTTATGCAAAGAACTTGTGGGTATGAGCTCTCTCTAAAGAAGTTGAAGATACCTTCTTCCAGTAAATGGGACTGGATGGGGAGATTTGTTGAATCCATCCCATTGTTTTAGTCAACTTTAGCTATTCAATTGGTACAAGTAATTGTTAAAAAGGAATAGTAATTGGAGTTGAAAAGAAAAGATTTGGTAGTTGGCAAATTGGTAAGATTTGCAACCATTCTTGACTTTGCTATGTTTACATGTGTCATTAGTGACATAGACATGGTTTTATCCTTCTATAAATAGAGCATTCTTGCTCATTTGTAGAACACACCAAGTTAGAGAGAAAAACCATTTTGAGAGCAAAGTGAGGTATTCCATAGACTATATAAGAAAATAGTCTGTGAAGAAAAATAGAGTGTGAGCGATATTTTAGTAAGACGGAAACCAAAAGAGTGTTGTTCCTTTTGAGTGTGTAGTAGTCACTTTGAGTATTGTATTCGTGACTACACAGTGTAAAATATCTTACTATAGTAATATCAATTGCTCCTCTTAGTCCGTGGTTTTTTCCCTATTCAGAAGGGTTTCCACGTAAAATTCTTGTGTCGTTATTTTCCCATTCTATTTCCATTACTTTTACGATATATACTTTTGTGTTTGTCCGCGTTTTCCCAACATATACTAGCTGTTAAAAAATTTAAGATTATTGTAATTTTAATATGCTTATCGCCTTAAATGTAGATGAAGTGCCCTAAAAGTTTTTTTTTGAAGTAACAAGTACAAGAAGATTTAGGATCGCCGGAAGAACAAATCGCAGGTGTGAAATTAATCATTTTGTCCTAAATTTTCTATTTTTTTTCTTGATTATATACGTATGTGTTTGAATAATTGTATACATAGATGATAAAGATTATCAATGTAGGTTGATTCATCCAAAACCAAAAGCTTTCTTTGACTGTGCTTAGCTTTGTGATCATCAGGTTCTGCCCCTAGTTGTGCCGACATTTAACGGTAATCTTCTTTAACATGCATTTGTTTATGAAAAATTAATTTATAGAGATATGAATTTTATGAAAAAAGAAAGATCTTTTTTTGATTTGTTTTTTGATTTGTTATCAGTTCTGTAAATCTTCCCTTTTCTTGATCTGCTTTGACTTGCTTATTTGAAGTCTAGGGTCTACCAGAAATAATTTTTATAGAAAAAGTAAGATCTTTTTGGCTTCCCCTTTTTGGTTATGTAAATCTTTCCATTTTAGATCTTCTTCGATATGTTTTCCTTAATGATGTATCGAACAATTTCAACATGTTTAGTTTGATCATGTTGAACAGGTTCTGTGCTATTTGAATTGCGGCTTTGTTATCGCAGAATAAGTTCATAGGTCCTGTACATTCAATTCCAAGATCCTTCCGAACATATTTAATCCATAAAAGCTCACACAAGCCATTACCCATCCCTCAAAATTTTGCTTCTGCACTAGACCACGCAACAACCTTTGGTTCTTACTTCTCCACGTGACAAGATTGCCATAGAAAAAAGTGAGATAACCCGAGGTTGATTTCCTGGTCAAGAGATCTCCTGCCCAATCTGCATCTTTGTAGCCTTCGATGACCATTTTTCATTCTTCAAGAACAATAGTCCTCTTCCTGGAGCTCTCTTCAAGTATCGCAAAATTCTATAGACAGATTCCATATGATCTTCTGTTGAGTTCTGCATGAACTGACTGATATATGCATTTGATCTTTCTTCGTGAGCTTCTAATTCCAAGAACTAAGTTTCTCCCCCTAAAGCTCTATTCATCCTTATCTCTTCTATAAAAATCTTTGAATGCAATATAGGCATCACTCTTCTTTTGACAACATACACCGACAAGCAAAATTTTCCGCAGCTTTTGGATAACTCTTTATATGGCGCGCTTCTTCATTTGGAATGTAATAGAGTTGCTGAATTTATTATCTCAATTCCTAGAACTATGGATGTGAATACGCGTAAATGTCTATGTTTGTAAATTCATAACTATAAGTAAGCATATGCATGTGAATCGCTACAAGCGTGTAGTATCTAATAGCGATGTACTGTCTATTGAGATGAAATGCAGCAAAAAATAAACATTGATACATGAGATCAATTGAATGAAAAAATTGTTCTTTGCAAATCCTCCTATAAAAAATCTCAGAAAGTCTCACATGAATATTCTACCATAACGGGCGTTGAAGAATCGGTACATGAAAAAAATTGCAATTTTACCGAGATTTTACAATTTGCAATTTTTTTCTCATTCAGAAAAATATCTAATGTAGATGAATTTTGCTAATCTTTTGGTTGTGTGCGCGAAAGGAAGTATTGATGGTATTTGGAATCTTGATGATATCAATTTTTTTTCTTTTACATTGTGTTCTTACAAGCTCAAGTTATGTATTCCATTAGTATAAGTGATTTTTACGCCATAAAGCCACTTTTACTCACGTTTTAGGAAATAACTTGTTTGAAATTGGGGATATTACGTCTACATGGTTGCTTTAAAATCCAAAGGCCTAATCTAATGATCTTCAAGTTGCGCATATCTATTTGAAGTCTGCTAGCTCTATTCCAAAAGAAACATTTAATGACAATAAATTTTTCTTTTAGCGACATTTATATAGATCGTACTAGCTATATTTATTATTGCCGTTAAATATAGTATAGCGACAGTTATTATATTGGTGCAAATTAAAGTAATTGTCGCAAAATCCTTTATTTTTCAGCGTAGTTCTTGATAATTTCATCGAAAGAATTAACCAGTAATCATATTTTTAAGCTATTCAAAAGAGTGAGTGGGTGGTTTAAAGTCTGTTTATCGGAATGTTTTCTATTCTAAAAACTTGAAACATCTGATTAAAATGAATGAATTTCAATCAATTTTATTTCAAACTTAACAAAATTCTTCAACGTTACCTAAAAAGGTCTAATATTAATCAACTTTTATAATTTGTGCTAGTGAAAATCTCCCTCGCAATGCTTGGGATCATTCCCTACCTCCATGTCCACAAAGGAAATGAATGAATGCAACACTATATATTAAAACTTATCTCTCGTGTTCGTCTTTATTAGAGAGTATCTTACCCGACTTGACTATCAAATATTAAAACAATCGGCCTCTACATATACGAAAAAAATAAATAAAGTATGGAAGGTTTGGAAGCTTTTGCTTTTCATCACTTCGATCACTCTGAACTTTATCCCTTACCGCAACATGTCTCTGTTGACACCCAATTTTGACCCTCCCCGGTATAAATTAGTTCTCGAGCTTCTTAAATTTCCAAAACAATTTAAAAATAATTGGTTTTATAAATTTTACGATTATTTCTCAAAATATTTTAAATTTTAGTAAGTATTCTAATTTAGCTAATTTAGTTTAAATTATGGTTATATTTTGAATCACTATTTTACAATTTAAATAATTATATTACTAAATAAGAAGCTCGTTAATTAATTAATACAAATTCGTTTTATTTAAGGTTTAGCCAAATTTATCATCTTAACTATATTTGGCTATTTGTCAAATTGAACCCATTTTCCCTTTCAATTTTAAAGAACTGAATTTGGGCCTTCTCCCAATTTACCCCAGGCCCACTTTTGTCCTCAACCCAATTAATTCCCTTTCCAGCCCAACTTCTCCCTGGCCCAACTCTTCCAAACATTTCCAGCCCGACCCCTATTCCCTTTCAGCCCAATTTTCTTTCTCCCCTTTCCCCCAACCTTACCCCTTTTAAAATTCAAATTTCAAAATTCAAAATTCAAATTTTAAATAACATTTCCCCCTCTTTTGGCCATAATTTGGCTTATAAATAATCCCATCTTCTTCATTGTTAAGGGTGGGTTTTGGGGGTTGGTTTTTGGAGGTTGTGTTTTTAGATGTTTTTTTTTTTTTGGTTGGGAGAGAAGAGGGAGAGAAGAGAAACTTGAGTTGATATTGAAAATTTAGCTACAACACCACTTAAAAGATAAAAAGGTTTTGAGGTAGAAAAATAGAATTGAAGCATACAAAACGATATAGGATATATTTAAATTTCGATTTTTTTGGGAGGTGCTCTTTTCTTTGTTTTGTAGCCTTATTTTGGTGGAATCGTCCTCATAGTCGGCTCGTTTCGTCTCCGGCTCGCTGCCCCGAAGAAGGTGAAATACTTTATTTTTTCTTCTTCTTTTTTAGATGTTTTGTCATTCAACCTTGCTAATTTTTTTTAATTTTTTTTTGTGTGTGGCATCGATTCGAGTCCACTTTGGATTCCATTCTCGCATTCCTCGCTGAGCCATGAAGGCTCAAAACATTCTCCTCGAGTCGTAGATTCCTCAAAACTGGCGTACAGGTTGCGAAACCAGCAGCTTCAGTGTTGAAAAATCGAATTTGCAGAAAGATGTATACCAGCTATATACACAGTGTATACACTGATATACGGACCAAAAGATGTACAGGAGGCCACATTTGAAATCTGGGTTGATGGCAGTGAATACACGCTGCTAAAAAGGGAGTTTCAACTTTCGAAAGTTAAAAAATTGGCTGATATACAACTTATATACGCTGATATACATATACGTTATACTACAAATATGTGTAAAAAATGTGAGTTGCAGGTTAACGTACAGGGAGATCGATTTTAATTAAAATTCGGAATTAGGCAAACAATGCGGACGTAGGGTGCAGCCCGTATACATTAATATACATTATCGGGCGACGATATACACTTGTTAAGTAAGTTTTAAAAATGATGCAGGTACAAATACGTAGGGCAATATAGGGAAAAGTGGCGGAAATGTATATTCAAACAGGTTCAGGGCTTGAGAGGTCCAAATGGGTCCAATATATGCTGTATACAGCATGTATACGTTTGTATATACCTTTTATGATTCTTTTTTCAGGATTGGGCCAAGGCCCTTCAACAATTTTCTAACAGGCCCAAGGGGCCAAATGTTTTTTGCAGGATTTAATTTGTTGAAAGGGCCCAATTGAATGAATTTGGGCAATTAAGCCCAAGTTCAAATATTTTCTCTCTTTATTTATTACTTGTTTGAATTAATTAGTATTTTGGTAGAATTTAAATAATCTCCTAAAGGGTAGCCATTTTTCATTATTTTAAATTTTACTACTTTATTTACTTATTTTATTTTATTTACTATTATCACTATTTAGTTTTCCTTAAAGTAATTCCCTTTAAGTATCTACCTTTAGGAATAAATAAAAATGAAATAAAAAATATTAAAATGAATTTTCTCTTTACTTAAGTAAAAAATTAAATTTTTAAAAGTCATTTAGTCAAATCGCCGGTCAACCGCAAGTTAGCGGACATTTCGAGTGCCTAACACCTTCTCGGGATGTACATTGAACTTCGAACCCTTTTCAATTGATTTTTAATCTGTTTTAAATCTTTTGAAAATTTTTGCTTGATTTTATCAAAATCAAGTGGCGACTCCGTAATTTGGAAGGTCGATTTTTCTTAAATAATAAGATTAATTGATTTTTCGAAACTTAGTCAAATTCTCGCCATTTTTAAACACAACATAACAATAGTATTTTTAAAATAAAACAGTCTCTTAAACTCTCAAAACAATTTTTTGTTTTTTTTAGGTAGCACAACTCAGCACATTTTGAACTTTTTGTTTGTATTATACTAACTGTTAAAAAATTTCAGATTACAGTAATTTTAATATGCTTATCTCCTTAAAAGTAGATGAAATGCCCTAAAAGATTTTTTTTGAGAAGTAACAAGTACAATAAGCTTTAGAATCGCAGAAAGAACAAATCGCAGGTGTGAAATCAATCGTTTTGCCCAATTCCTAGAACTTTGGATGTGAATACGCGTAAATGTCTATGTTTATAACTTCATAACTATAGGTAAGCATATGCATGTGAATCGTTACAAGCGTGTAGTATCTAATAGCGATGTACTGTCTATTGAGATGAAATGCAGGAAAAAATAAACATCGATACATGAGATCAATTGAATGAAAAAATTGTTCTTTGCAAATCCTCCTATAAAAAATCTGAGAAAGTCTCACATGAATATTCTACCATAATGGGCATTGAAGAATCGGTATATGAAATTTTACTGAATTTAAAAGAAATACTATTGAGTAGTAACTCATTATGAACTTCAGATGTGTCTATTTGTGTCGAAGATCCTTGATATGTAACTGCTCAAGATATCATCTTGCCACCGTATGTGGAAATCGTTGACAATACACAACATATATATAGCTAGTTTGATGGAACCAGTTGATTCTTGTATCGGATTACAAATAGAGAGAAGTAGCCACCCTAGATGTCTTATATTTTCTATATATATGATAACGTCACGTTCTTTAGATTGGTATATTCTTTCTTGTGAATCTTTCGTTCTAGTACTATATATCTCCCTCTAGTTGATTGGGGGATTGAATGTGGTAGGACTATTAGTTTTAATTCTATGTGGAAATATTTCTGAAGTACTTTCTTTTTTACGGAGAAGGGGTAAAAAAATGCTCTTAAACTATGCGAATAACAACAAAAGATATTTTGTTCAATCTCTCATAGTTTAAGGGCATTTTTATCCCTTTTCCGTTCTCTTACTCCAATTCAGGTGATTCGGATAGCATAAAGAGCACACCAAGTGATTGGTGAGATAGAAGCTGAGAAAGTCTCACATGAATATTCTACCATAACGGGCGTTGAAGAATCGGTACATGAAAAAATTTGCAATTTTACCGAGATGTTACAATTTGCAATTTTTTTCTCATTCAGAAAAATATCTAATGTAGATGAATTTTGCTACTCTTTTGGTTGTGTGCGCGAAAGGAAGTTATAATGGTATTTGGAATCTTGATGATATCAATTTTTTCTTTTACATTGTGTTCTTACAAGCTCAAGTTATGTACTCCATTAGTATAAGTGATTTTTACGCCATCAAGTTACTTTTACTCGAGTTTTGGGAAATAACTTGTTTGAAATTGGGGATATTACGTCTACATGGTTGCTTTAAAATCCAAAGGCCCAATCTAATGATCTTCAAGTTGCGCATATCTATTCGAAGTCGGCTAGCTCTACTCCAAAAGAAACATTTAGTGACAATAAATTTTTCTTTTAGCGACATTTATATAGATCGTACTAGTTATATTTATTATTGCCGTTAAATATAGTATAGCAACAGTTATTTTATTGGTGCAAATTAAAGTAATCGTAGCAAAATCCTTTATTTTTCAGCGTAGTTCTTGATAATTTCATCGAAAGAATTAACCAGCAATCATATTTTTAAGCTATTCAAAAGAGTGAGTGGGTGGTGTAAAGTCTTGTTATCGGGATGTTTTCTATTCTAAAAACTTGAAACATCTGATTAAAATGAATGAATTTCAATCAATTTTATTTCAAACTTAACAAAATTCTTCAACATCACCTAAAAAGGTCTAATATTAATCAACTTTTATAAATTGTGCTAGTGAAAATCTCCCTCGCAATGGTTGGGATCATTCCTCATCTCCTATCCACAAAGGAAATGAATGAATGCAACAGTATATATTAAAACTTATCTCTCGTGTTCGTCATTATTAGAGAGTATCTTACCCGACTTGGCTATCAAATATGAAAACAATCGGCCTCTATATATACAAAAAAAATAAATAAAGAAGGGAGGGTTTGGAAGCTTTTGCTTTTCATCACTTCGATCACTCCGAACTTTATCCCTTACCGCAACATGTCTCTTAAAGTCTCAAAACAATTTTTTGTTTTTTTTTTAGGTAGCACAACTCAGCACATTTTGAACATTTTGTTTGTATTATACTAACTGTTAAAAAATTTCAGATTACAGTAATTTTAATATGCTTATCTCCTTAAAAGTAGATGAAATGCCCTAAAAGATTTTTTTTTTGAGAAGTAACAAGTACAAAAAGCTTTAGAATCGCAGAAAGAACAAATCGCAGGTGTGAAATCAATTGTTTTGCCCAATTCCTAGAACTGTGGATGTGAATACGCGTAAATGTCTATGTTTGTAACTTCATAACTATAGGTAAGCATATGCATGTGAATCGTTACACGCGTGTAGTATCTAATAGCGATGTACTGT
Organism: Solanum chilense; assembly: GCA_032847665.1. NCBI lineage: Eukaryota > Viridiplantae > Streptophyta > Magnoliopsida > Solanales > Solanaceae > Solanum > Solanum chilense. The sequence continues at coordinate 6,020,819 of CM064971.1, read as the reverse complement.
CTCTTGGTCATGAAGGAGTCAAATTTCTTGTACCACTGCCTTGGTGCTTGCTTTAGTCCATACAAGCTCCTGCTGAGCTTGCACACCATGTGTTCTTTGCCTGGAACCACAAATCCTTTAGGTTGTTGCATATAGATTTCTTTGTCTAGATCTCCATGTAAAAATGCTGTTTTTACATCCATTTGCTCTAGATGCAAATTCTCCGATGCAACAATACTCAACAGAATTCGAATAGAGGTTAACTTCACAACAGGAGAAAAAATTTCAGCATAATCAATACCTTTCCTTTGTGAATATCCTTTAACCACTAAACGAGCCTTGAACCTTCTTTTGCCATCTGGTTCAGTCTTGATTCTGAACACCCACTTGTTCAGCAAAGCTCTCTTCCCTGCAGGTAACTCAGTCAACACCCATGTGTCGTTCTTCTCAAGTGACCTTATCTCATCATCCATGGCTTGCTCCCACTTGATCGAATCCTCCACTTGTAGGGCCTCATCAAAAGACTCTGGTTCCCCCTCATCAGTCAGCAATAGATAGTGTAATGAAGGTGAATACCTATCTGGTGCTCTGATGGTTCTAGATGATCTTCTTAACACCTGCTCAGGTGTAACTTGCTCCACTTCAGATTCTTCAGTAGGAGTTGGTTGAGAATCTGTTTCGACATCTCTGGGGTTACTCTTTTCCAATTCAACCTCAACTCCCACTTGCTTTGTAATCTCTGGGACCTTCTGCTCTCTATCCTTGTACAGGACAGACTCATCAAATGTCACGTCACAATGTCTTAGGATCTTTCTGTTCTTGTCATCCCAAAACCTGTAACCAAAACAAATCAGAACCATACCCTATGAAGTAACACTTCACAACCTTGGCATCAAGCTTGTCTCTCTTTTCTGGATCAACATGAACATAAGCAGTGCAACCAAAAGTCCTCAAGTGTGAGTACTTGAGTTCTTTTCCTGTCCATACCTCCTCTGGAATCTTGAATCCTAAAGGAATTGATGGTCCCCTGTTGATCAAGTATGCAGCTGTGCTCACAGCATCCCCCAAAATATTTTGGGCAGCCCACAGTGTATCATCATACTTCTTGCACGCTCATTCAATGTTCTGTTCATCCTCTCAGCAATTCCATTCTGCCTTGCCTTACCAGGAACTGTCCTTGTCAATCTGATTCCCTCAGCTGCGCAGAATGCCTTGAACTCTGATTTTTCATACTCTCCTCCATTGTCAGACCTTAGGCATTTGACTTTCAAATCGGTCTGATTCTCAACTTCAGCTTTCCACTTCTTGAAAGTTGCAAACACATCTGACTTATGCTTCAAGAAGTAAATCCATACCTTCCTGCTGAAATCATCAATGAAGGTAACATAGAATCTGGATCCTCCAAGTGATGATACTGGAGATGGTCCCCAAACATCTGTATGGACCATTTCCAACCTCACTTTCTTTGGCTCTCTAGGAGTCTTTGTGAAGCTTACTCTTTTATGTTTTCCCATAACACAGCTCTTGCAAAGACCCATATCAACAGACTTCAGACCATCTAATGCTCCTTTTGCAACCAACATCTTCATTCCTTTAGCGCTCATGTGTCCAAGTCTGTTGTGCCACAACATGAACCGGAAGCTCCTTCAACAACAGCGGCCATGTTAATACACCCTGCAGTGGTGTACAAGGTTCAAGATTTGGTGCCACGAGCTACTACCATAGCACCTTTCACAATCTTCCACGAACCTTTTCCAAACTCTGCTGCATATCCCGTGCTATCCAACTGACCAACAGAGATCAGATTTTTCTTGAGCCCAGGAATATATCTGACATCCTCCAATGTCAACTGGTTTCCTGAGGTGGTCTTTATGCAAACATCCCCCTTTCCTTCAATCTCCAAGGCTTTATTGTCAGCAAGATACATATTTCCAAAACTTCCAGATTTGAAATTTTGGAACAACTCCTTGCTTGGAGACGAATGGAAAGATGCACCAGAATCTAGAATCCATGATTCAACCGGGCTGTTGATACTAAGAATTAGAGCATCCCCAATGTCCTCTGCTGAATTTACAGAATCATTGTCATCTTTGAATTTCTGATTCTGGTTCTTCTTTGGCTTTGTACAGTTCGTCCGAAAGTGCCCTTTTTCTCCACAGTTCCAACAAGTCACGTTAGATCTGTTTAGGGATTTTCTTCGATTCTTTGATTTCGATCGACCATGTTGATTTTGGCCTTTCGTCTTACTTCTCCCTCTTCGGTCAACGCTGAGAGCACTGCCCGATGAATCTCCCACTTCTCATTTGCGAATACTTTCGCTAAGAACAACATCACGAATTTCATAAAACTTCAGTTTCTCAGATCCATGGGAACTGCTAATCGCAGCAACAATAGTATCCCAAGACTCGGGCAGAGATGACATCAAAATCAACGCCTTAATTTCATCTTCGAAATTAATATCCACAGAATTGAGTTGACTCAAAATCATATTGAACTCATTTATATGATCAGAAACGGATCCATTCTCAGACATCTGTAAATTGAACAATCTACGCATCAAATATACCTTGTTCATAGCCGATGGTTTTTCATACATGTTTGACAGTGCCTTCAACAGATCGGACGTAGTCTTCTCCTTCACGATGTTGAATGCCACGTTTCTTGACAAAGTCAACCGGATCAACCCTAGAGCCTGGCGATCCTTGAGTTTCCACTTCTCCTCCGTCATGGATTCCAGCTTCACCCCGGTCAACGGTTCGTGAAGATCTTTCTGGTACAGATAATCTTCGATCTGCATCTTCCAGAAACTGAAATCGGATCCATCAAACTTCTCGATTCCAAGCTTTGAACCATCCATCTTCAGTGATCGTGTTGAATCTCCTTAGCTCTGATACCAGTTGTTAGGTTCGAATTCACACACACTTGATGAATGAAGAACACAAGAATTTCAAGAAGAAAGAGATAAGAGATCTAGAGAGAGAGAGAGAGCACAATTCGTGGTAACACCCCGTGAGTGAACTTCCACGGCGGTGGGTCTATTTATATTAAATAAATCAGAGTATTTTTAGTTACAGAGAATAAATAGAGAATAAATAGTAAAGCCTAAAATTTGGGTCGGGGCGATGCCCCGAACCCCGCCTTCGGATGGGGGGCTCCCGCCCCCCATAACCCCCCGGCAACCTCACCGTGGAGGTTAAACCGCGTAAACAGCTACATATATATTAATCAGGCTCCACAACCTAACAGTTATTAAATGGTAAATGGATATATATTTGTTTTTTAAAATTTTAGTTAATAATTAAAATTTCATGTCAATATATTTTAATGAAAAAATAATTAAATAGATTGAGTGACTTTCGATGCAAAAGAATCATAGTTAAGTGACTTTTGAATTGAAAACAAAAATTAACAGACTTTATGTGAAAAGAATTGATAGTTGATTGACTATCAAATTTATTAACTCATACTAAAATACTCACAATCATCAACAATAACTAATGTATAAATGTAAACTAACTAAGAAATTAAGAAAATTAATCACTCAAACCTAAGATATTTCACAATTTTATAAACAAGTGTGAGTTTATGTTATCTAGTCTCAAATAACAATTCTATATTAACTAGTTTCTCTACGACATAAAAAAAAAACACTTAATTAACTATCGTTAACCCAACTCAGATGTGGCTATGAGAAACTCTCTTATTTCCTTAGTCCCTATTCAGTTGTCCACTTTAGAAATGACACACATAATAATTATTATTATATGTTAGTTACAATTTTATCCTTAATTTAAAAAATTATGCAACTTTCCAAATATAATAAATGTATATTTCGATTTCAAAAGGCATGCATTATAACTTAGTAGTACTAGAAATTTTTTAAATAAAGACATATTAAAAAAAAATTATTGTTCTTTCTTGATCTGTTAAAATAAACAAGTAAACAGAAATAAATATAAAAAAAATATAGACAAATAGATAGAAACAAAAGAAATACATTGTAAAACGATATGACTCACACCTACATATAGCAAGGCCAATTCAAAATTTCTTAGATTCTATAATGTGGGCAGATCCAACAAGATAGTAACAATAAAAGAAGAGTTAAAATTTGACACAATTAGTATAAAAGCGAAGCCCACGCAATATTGTCTCCCATGACTGCCATCACAATGAGTACAAAATAGGTCGTTATACCCAATTTTCGTCCGCGTGCTACTAGCTTGTAGTGCCAAAATTGTTGAGAATAGCATAAGCCGTTCACTAGCAATAAACAAGAAGTAATTTTGTCGTGAAAAATATGGAAAAAGATCTAAAATATTTTTGAAATATTATAACAGTATAAAATTACTCTCCATTTATTTATTAGATTCAAAATATCCTCATGACCCACCAATTTATTCAAAAATACTATTTTCATCCGCGTTTGGATTTAAAATTTATCACTTATTTAACGGTTTTAAATTTAAATTATTTAAATATTTTTTAAATACATGACGCTCAACTATCTTTTGTTATAATTTAACCTATTTATATAATTTATAAATCAATCCAATATACGTCAATTACTAATTAAACTCCACTAAATTAATAAATCCGTCAAAAATTAATGCAACAACAGAAAAGCTACTATCAATGAGTGTTTTTAAAAATTTGAGGCGAAAATATCTGTAGAAGTAAATTATCATACATTCAAGTGTATAAATAAAAATTATCGATAAACTTAAAAATCTCACTGTGTTCATATTAATTGTTCTTTTGTCTCAATCATGTGATGTTACTTCATAAATAACTATTTTTAAAAATAATATATCAACGGTTTTAAAACAAATCATTAATATTTATAAAATTATATTTTAAAAAGATGCACGAATTAATTCGGGATGTAATATTGTTTTACCTTTAATCATAAATTTCGAATTCAAGCTTGAAAGTGTACTCCTAAATAAATGGTTCAACCTAAATTTTATTAGGGCTTCGATTTGGACTCGAATAATTTTGAATGTTATTTTCATGAATCTATAATTTCGTTGTGTTTTAGTAGTGTTTATAGCGATTTTGATATTATAATTGGTTTATTAATTGGATGAAATTTACTTAGTAATGAGTTGATAGTGAGTTAGTTTAAAAATTATATTAATAAATTTTAACCAATAGTTAAGCGTTAAGTATTTTAAAAATTATGTAAACAGTTTAATTTTAAAATAGTTAACCAAGTGGTCAATTTTGAATCAAAAGGTGGATAACATGGATATTTTGGAGCCAATATGTGAATGAAAAGGACATCTTAGCGTCAATAGGTGGATGAAATATAATTTTATATCGTTTCTAATACTTTAAAAATATTTTAAATCCTTTTTCCGTAAAAAAAATAAGACAAATGAGAAAATGCAAGAAAAATTAAAATATTTAGAACTCATCTTATAAATAATATGTTAATAAAAGAAGACCAATTAGATAATACTTGAAATAATTTGAAGGACTAGTCTATTTTTTTTGTCAGTACAAGTGCCTAAATATTATATTATTAATAATTATAGATATTAGAAATTAATTCTTGAAATATGATTGTCAATCCTAGAAAACATATTAAAAAGGTTTATGCCCCCTTCTTGTAAATTTTTGTTTCTATTAATGATAAGGCCCGAGGGTGTTGCTCAGCCCTTGACCCATCACAAAGGATCTTGTTTGATTGAAAAAATAAATTAGTTTCTATCTCCACGTCTATACAATGTAAAATATAATTTTAAATTTAAAAAATGAAAAAGCAGATCTAAAATGTAACATAGCGACATACAAAATCATCTCAATTAGATGATCTTATCAATCAACTGCTTTTATTTTTTAAAAAAAACACCCTGCCTTTTAACAAATCAACAAAGAAAAGCACAGTAGCATATTTCCGAGTTTGAGATTGCATCTATTTTGCGGATTGTTCATGTTTCGCTTCATAAATTATACAAGCTCAAATATGTCCCGCTAAATATAAGTTCAAAACACTTTTCTTATTTGTATTGTCATTTCATTGCTATTTTTTTTATAATTATTCCAAAATAAATTTAATTGGGCGAATTGAATAAAAATAATCAAGAGGCGTAAAATATCTAAAAAAAAAAAAAAAGGCAAGTGCAATTATATGATATATATGCATTATGCAATATCTTAATAATTGTTAGTAACACAAAAGGTTCTTTAAAGATTAGAAAAAAAAGTAATGCATAATTCTTTACTTCTTTTTCCTTATACGGCACTCTTTCTTAAAAAATAAATTATCGAAAGAATATGACTTCTTTTAATTTGTTATAAAAAGATTGATTTTATTTAAAATAAAATAATACTTGGCTAAGCCGTTAAGCTGTCAAACTGACTTATAAATCCTTTTCAAATTTATTCAAATAAAATTACATTATGAAATATAATTAAGTTAGAATAATTTACAATTAAAAAACTAAAAAATATATCTATAGTGAACATTTCATTTGCCTTGTTCATTCTCGATTTGCTGGGTTTTTACTGTCTATGAAGATTCGGTTTATCATCTTCTTCGTCTCGTCTAATCTGATATAGTTACAGAGATCGATGCTTAGCAATTTGGTTAGTTAGGGTGCTGATATGGGTAATAATACAGGGATCTAGGGATCTTAAGAGGGCCCTTTTAGTTTTCTTGCAAAAAAAGGGCCCTTTTTGGAGCATAATAGCAGTAGAAATTTCACTTTTTTTGGGAGAAGAAGAGTAGGAGGAGGATGAAAGAGCTGGTGGGTAGTCCAGGAAGTGTGAGTGGATTGTTTTTAAGGCTTGGACAATGTTTATTTGCAGTTGGGTCAATTGTAGTCATGGTTTCTGCTTCTGGGTTCTCTAATTACACTGCTTTTTGGTATGTTTTTTTTTTTTTTTTACTTCTCCTTTTTTGGATGAGTTAATGCTTCCAATCTTCAATTGTAATTGTCTGTTTGTTAGTGTTTTTCTGTCTAGTAGTTTTTTCCCCTTTTGGTGTGTTGATGACTATAGCATTTGGCTCTTTCTTTTGTTTCTGCTAGTTATATTTTAGGTCAATTGGGATTTTGCTATGTATGACTTTCTCTTCAGTTTTGTATCTCCCTTGGTACAACAAAAACATACCCAGTATAATACCACTGTTAGGGTATAGTGTAATCTCAGCGGTGCAGTTTGAGGAGGGTAGTGTGTACCTAGACCTTTGTCCGAGCTTGGATGGTGGAGAGGTTGTTCTCCATAGATTATGTATCTCCGTTACTAAAACAACATACCCAGTATAATCCCACTAGTAGGGTAAAGTGTAATTTCACATGTGAGGTTTTGGGGGAGTAGTGTGTACGTAGACCTTAACCCTACCTTGGAAGGTGGAGAGGTTGTTTTGAAAGATTATGTATCTCCTTTAAGCTAAGTAATTTCATTTTTTTGGGAAGTTTAGTTGGTGTATGCTACATAATCAAATCAATCTATCACTTTAACCAAAGGGTATCTCAAATTATTTGTGATAAACACAATACATATATGTACTCTTTTAACTTGGCCTTACCCGGTATCTATGCCCTCTTACTCTGAGTGTACATAAGTAAGTGCTTAAATTTATATAAAGTTGCACAAGACACATGTATCCTATGTGGTGTGCTACATGTATTATTCCACGTGGAACATAGGTGTCAACTTATTCAACTTTATACAAGTATAATTGGTCACCTGTGCACACTCAAAGTTGAGGACATAGATGTCAACTAAGGTCAAGCTAAAGGGTACACTTATGTATTATGCCTTTGTGAGAAAAGTCAAAAACTTTGTTGACATCTATGTATTATGCCTTTGTGAGAAAAGTCAAAGTAGGATAGGGAAACTTGGGCAAACTTGATTGTTCACCAATTGGATTTCTATCCTGCATTAGTATTTTAGGTTTTCCTCTCGGTGTCCGGCACCTGCATTGGGGCCTAACTAAATTTGGATTCGCGCACTACGATGGCACTCCCAACAAGATATTTTTTCCATTTCTAAAGGATCGAACAAAGACTCTGGTTGGGGGGGGGGGGGTTCACAACCATCTCCCCACAAACCATGTTGGTTCTAGTGTGCATTAGCTAATCATGCTAATTATCAAGCACGGGGAGAAGTTATTTCTGTAGTAAATTTTTATAAAGTTGTGTGGAGTGTCCATTTTTTATCATAGGAGAGAGCTGAAAACAGATTTAGAAACAGAGCTATTAAAGTTCTAGCCAGTAGCATTTCAAGCTAGTTATGAATCTTATATGGCTCCCTTCTAATTTGTGATCTATCTGACAATATTATTTAAAGGAGGATCGATCGACTTTGGTATCTTCTGATTATTGAAGTTTACAGTCGAGAATGTGCTTCTTCATTATGAAAGAAGCCTAGTAAAGATGTGAGTTTACGTTGTATGAACATTACTTAATAAGATGTCTTCACATATGGTTCCATATGAGTGGTCCCTAGTTCTTGATTTTACAATACATGATAGCACCATCAATATATCTTAAGAAGTTCTATTTACTTGACAAGCAGGGGCTTCCGCATCTTCATTCTCTCTATTTATGTTATGCACTTTCATCTGAAAAGATCCACATCTTTTATGTGCGGATGCATGTCGGGTCAGTTAGTGGAACTATGGGTGAAGATACTTTTGAATTCTTGGGCCAGTTTGGATGAAAAGACTTGATCCTGCCTATTATAGATTCATACACTTAAATTCATTGCACCTATTTTGATATAGCTCAGTAACTTTGTAACTCAAGAACAGTTTGTTTTCGCCTTTGTTATGGATTCATATCTAATGAAAGTTTAAAACATGTCATTTTGAAATCTTCATCTTTGAACATTTGAAGTTCCCTGTCAAATCAATCTCCAAACCAACCTTTGTGTATTGATTGTTTTGTACGAAGTTTTGCAGTTTACTAGACATCTCTTTCACTGTTATTGTTACCAAGTTATTCAGTATGGTGATCCTCTTAATGGACATGGATCTCCTATTAATAGGCCTATTTATAGGAGATCACTTTTCCATTTAGTTGATGTATCTTGGCATCTTGCTTTGTCCCTTATCTATCATATCTTATAATGTTTGATATCTTGCAGCTATTTAATTGCATCAATGGGGCTTCAAGTATTGTGGAGCTTTGGACTTGCATGTCTTGATGTGTATGCTTTGAGGATAAAACAAGATCTTCAAAATCCAGTCTTAGTGAGCCTTTTTGTTGTTGGAGACTGGGTATGTACTTCTCGGCTTGCTTTCTCTTTCTGTCTAACGCAATGCTTTTTAAGTGTTCAGTTGTGACATATACAGGCAGCCTTCCTTGCACATTAATCCCCCTGATTTTTGTTTTGTCTCAATAAGATAAATACTTGCATCCTTGTCACAATACTAAGTTGCTAAATGATTTAACCTCCCTTTGCATCAACGATAAGGCGCTCGCCTTTCTGTCCCCTTATCCCTAGTTCTTGCTTGAGATTTGAGAGTGCTGTTTCTTTCTCACTTTCATGTCAGAGCTGAAATTTCAATCACTGTTCAGACTAGGGTGCCTTTGGACACTGAAATAATATACTATCCCTGTACTAGAGAACTTCAAAGAACTACACATGAATTTTGTCGTGCACTTGTAATTATCACAGATTTACTTGTCGACGATGTGTGTTTTATGCAGCACATTCAGGTTTCACTAAACATAGCATTTTATACCTCGATGAATGCCCTATTTACATGATCCGATAATGTTAGTTACCTTGTCCACGCCATTCAAAGGATCCTCCCTTTTTCGTTACTAATCTTGTTCCTAGAGAGAAATATCTTCTACAATGTTATGGCTACTTTTTTAGAACCCTTGCCATGATATAATTTGTTTGACATTATGTGAACTGTAATTTGTGGATAACTGGCTTAAGTGCAATACAGGTAACGGCGACCTTATCACTAGCAGCTGCATGCTCGTCAGCAGGGATTGCTGTTTTGTATTCCAAAGATTTACACTTTTGCAGTAGTTCATCGCATCTTCCATGTGGCAGATTTGAGCTTTCTGTTGTCTTTGCATTCATAACGTGGTTTCTTATTGCCATTTCTTCCCATGTGATGTTTTGGATCCTTGCCACAGTTTAACATTGGTTGCCCTCAGAAGATAATTCCAGTCATGTTGACCTCCAAGCACCGATCACGTGTATGTGACTATCTTCCTCAGCACTGTCATCGTAGAATGTCTTCTGAACTGAATTGATTTCTTTTAACATTTGGGGTTTCATTCGAGTGTAAATTTTAGTGTTCAGCTACATTCAAGTTACTGAGAATCTTGATGGTTTCAGTTTATCCATGGACTGGACATTTAAAAATCAAAAGTTTAATGGCATTCCACACTGCAAAAGCACCTTTGTACTTTTTCCAGTTTTACGTCCACGTTCTGTTCACATTACATTAAGGGTAGCTTTTCATTAACTAAGAAAACTCAACAGTGCAATCCTTGATGGATTGAAATGACAACATAACAAAGAACATTCGATGGGAACAGATCTTTAATTTCCAAAAAGTGCCACATTTATACCATCAATTTTACTCACATGACAATCTCTGGCTCCAGAATGCTGGATTTTATCTCTTTATGGGGTAGAACAACACCACCGTTGCTATAAACTTCGTCGCCAACATGAACATCTTCTCCCAAGATTGACATGTTCTCTACCCGAGCCCACCTCCCAACAGTTGAGTGCCATCCAACAATGCTACTTGAGATACAAGCATGGTTCTTAACTCGTACACCACGCATTATACTACAACGTGAAAGCCTAACTCCTGATTCAATGACACATCCAGGGCCAATCGCCACATCTGGACCGATAAGACATCCATCTCCTATTACAGCACTCTCGTCTATTAAAACATTTCCAAGAATGTGGTGTCCAACAGCCAGATCAGGAGAGGAAATTTTCCGCAAGGAATCTAGGTATAATCTCAAGCCTGTTATGTAATCCCTTGGCTGACCAATGTCCATCCAAAAGCCAGGGAGGACCATGGCATGGAGCTGCTTCTCTGCTGCAATGCTGGGGAAGACTTCCTTCTCGATTGAGGTGGGTCTCAACTGAATCCGGTCCAAAACAGAAGGGTTCAACAAGTAGATTCCAGCATTGATCTTGTTACCCACGAACACCTTTGGTTTTTCTACAAACTTTTCAACTCTCCCAGTCGCTTCTTCCATGACAACTACACCATATTTTGATGGTTCATCAACCTAACAAAGAAAATACATTTGAATATTTGTTTTCCTTTATAATGCATACAGAAAAGTAAAAGAAGCAAGGAGTTTCCAACCTTCGTCACCATAATGGAAGCTTCTCCGCCGTGGGACTTATGAAACAAAATCATTTCTTTCAATGGATAGTCACATATAACATCACTATTGAGGACGAAAAAGGGTTCACCAGAGTCATCTCTCAATATATCACGAGCTAAAGCCAGTGGCCCTGCAGTGCCTAAAGGCTCTGTCTCTTGTGAGCAAGTGATCTTGATATCTAACTTTTTTTCGAACTCTTTCAGGAAGTTTTGCATTATCTAGAATGAAAAGGATAAAGAAATTGATTAGTAAAGATTTGATGGTTGTATGAGAGCTAAGTTTATGTTAACTAAACTATAAGATCTAGCCTTACCTTTGGCTGATAGTTAATTGCCAAAACTACTTCGGTCACTCCAATAGCTTTTAGTGCTTCAATCTGGTCAAAATTAGATTTGTTACAACTCGTGCATAATAAAGCTTTCATCAACAACAAAAAATGTAGTACTCTAGTACCACTATCTATAGATTACGGATATGCGCTACTTTGATTCTCAAGTAGAAGGCGCAAGATACAAGAGAAGTATCTGATCATGGTAACATACTAACTCAACTAACAAGGGAATCAATGTATGCCACTCAAAGAATAGAAGAAGCGAGAAAATAACTGAATGATTTGATTCAAAATGCTAACAAGATCAAATGGTTCATGGTTAAGATAACATTTTGAGTTTAGTAGGAAAAATGGGGTTTATATTAGTCCCAATACATAACGAAGAAATAACAGAGGATGTAGGAATTTATGATCCATCATAAACAAACAGGAATGACAGAATGAAACCTGATGAAGTATCATGGGCTTGTTAGCAAAGTCAACTAGCGGCTTTGGCACGCTGAGGGTCAGTGGCCTCAGCCTTGTTCCAAAACCTCCTACAAGGATGAGTGCCTTCATGATGAAAACCAATAGGCTGCCTGCCCCAGAAAAACAAAACATCAAGAAATATAACCATTTGCATCATGTCGAATTTACTAAGGAGGTGTGAGATGAAAAAGTTCTACACATTGTGAGGACCTTCAATCAAAGGATAGAAAAGATTAAAAACATGACAGTAATATTCCTTGGTCTAGCGCAAGAACATGGGTAAAAGTTGGGTTATGGCTTTCAGAGAAACGTTAATGGAACTTGACAAAGTGTAAGAAGATAAGTAAAAAAAAGTATCTACCATGTCAACAAAGAAGAGAATTGCAGCTTCAGAAAGTGGCAATGAAGCAGTATCGCAATTGGAAAACCGCATATATCAAAACAAATCACAGAGTTCTGTAGGTCACTATGTAATTGTCTCATTTACAAGATTAGGAACAGATATGTATCCAATCCGAGCATGCTTAACTTTTAGTAAGTCTTGTAACTGTATGTTTAAGGACTCTTGCAAAGTAGCAAAAAACGGCAACCCAATACACAAGCATCCCGAGTTAGCAGAGTCTAGGGAAGGAGCACCCCAAGGGGTAATCCATTCTCATAGATACGTCTGAGAGAAATGAAGTGCATATGTAACATAGGTTTGGCAAACTACGGAAGTGGTCCAAAATATGTGGTTATTCCTATACAACTAATAAAACTAAGTCATTTAGAGTATGAGTGTGCTTTGATGATCAATTTCATATATCTGATTAAATTGTTTCTTCACACAATAAGACTAAAGCTAAGTTGCTTGATCTGTTATCCAAATCTAATGTTGATATCTACTATGACAGACTCATAGATAAAGCTCCAAACTTTATCCATCACTGTGCAGTTTTTGGCACTTTATCCCCAAGCACATAGCTCTAGTGCATCTTTCTCTCTGTTTAACTTCCCATTCAGATTCGCAATGACAAGCTTCCTATTACAACCTAACTAAAATTCTCAACCATGTGACTGTTAACCCTTTTTTCTAGAATTGGGGTGGCAATTGACTCCAAAGCCAGATAACGGAGAGGCAACAACATCAACGTACCCAGTTTAGTCCCACAAAATGGAGTCTAGAGAAGGTAGAGTGTACGCACACCTTACCTCTACCTCAAAGGTGAGTAGAGAGGCTCTTTCCGATAGACCCACAGCCCAAGACAAAAACAATCCAGAAAAAGACTTATTGAAAATAGAAGAGACACAACAACATACTCTTTAAAATCCCACATGGTCACAAGTAAGGTCTGGTATGGGTAGAATGTATGCAAACCTTACCTCTGTCTCGTGGAGGTAAAGCGGTTGTTTCCAAAAGTACAAGAGATAATAAAAACAACAGATAGTAAAATAATCAAAACTATGACAAGCCATCGAAAAATTGATGACTGATATAGATATTAAGGACTCATAAAGCCAATTGAAGCATGCTTGATTGTTTGGTACCAAAAGAAATTCATTGTTGTGTTTTCTAGAAACTTGCCTACTTAATTTTAGGTTCAATTGTGTCTATTGCTGCAGTATGAACTAAAAGTTTCAGCAGATACATTGTTTAAACATAATGAATAGCAACATAAAACCTATTGTTGCTTCAGCTAGTAGGAAGCAAATAATGTAAACAATTAGCAAAACTATAAGGTTCAAATCGTTATTTTAGTCACAAATTGGTGTAGCCAAGTAGTCCATGAAGCTAGGATTAATCATTTAGAGACTAGGGTTCATATCTCGGGCCCGGTGATTTTTATTCGCTTTAGAGCTCGACTAATTTGACTTTATGCTTTAACTCATCTGAATTCGTATCGAAAAGTTGCACTCGAGTAAAAGCGAGACCACTCCATTCAAAAATACTTGAACACGAAACTTTAATTAGGAATAAAAGAGCATTTATTGCTTACCGTAAAAATGGCGACGGAGAAGACAATGGGCTGATCGGAGACTGAAAAGGTGACAGAGATGACCTTTTCCTTCACTATATTTTATGTGCTTTTTATAGCGGAATCACGGCATCTTTTCTGTTTGTATTTTTTTTTTCGTAAACCTTTTGTTTGCAATTTAAAAAACAGAAAGCCTAAAATATCTCCCAATGAAAATAGTACAAAATTATTCTTTATCCACTTGTATCTAAAATATTTTTTTCACTTATCTATTGACTTCAAAATATTCTTGTCATTTATATTTACGTTCAAAATTGATCAATTATTTAAAGCATTCAAATTTAAACTATTTAATATTTTTTAAAATACTTGGCTCTCAACTATTTGATATAATTTAATTTATTCATATTATTTATAAACCAATCCACTACCCATCCATTAATAATTAAGCCTCACCCAATTAATAAATCAGTTCTAATATCAAAATCGCCCTAAACACTACTAAAGCACGACGAAATTATCGATTCCTTAAAATAACATTCAAAATTAATTTGAGTCCGAATTGAAACCCCAATTAAATTTAGACTGAGCCGCTTATTTAGGAGGACACTTTCTATAGGATTTTGTTTCAAACTTAAATTCGAAATTTATGATGAAAGATAAAAAAAATAGCACCTCTCGAATTAATTCATGCCCTTTTTAATTATAATTTTATAAATATTTATTTTTTATTTTAAATATTAAAACTTCAATATATTTTTTTTAAAAAAAGGTTTCTATTAAGTAATATCACATAATTGAGGCGAATGGATAGTTAAGATGAACATAGTTAGACTTTTATGTTTATCGGTTATTTTTATTTAGATACTTGAATTATAATATGTTTTGATTGAGGACTTGAATATATGATAATGTACTTCTATATTATAGTGTGTGTGTGGGTGGGTGTGAGTGTGTGCGTGCGTGCGTGCGTGCGCATTTGTGCGTTTTTTTTTTAATTTTTGAACATAATCCCATGTCAACTTAAAAAAAAAAAAGGCGACGTATCAAATTCTTACAAAAATATTCAAACTTTTAAAAAAAATTCACATTCATTTATAAAAAAAATTGTGTCAATTCACATGCAAATATAGTCAAAGTCACATATTACATTTTTATTTTGTTATAAATTGACTGAATTGTAATTCACATGCAAATAATGTAATTTTTATTTTGTTATAAATTGATTGAATTGTAATTCACATGAAAATAGTGTAATTTTTGTTTTGTTATAAATTGATTGAATACAATTGACGTGCAAATAGTGTCAACTCAGGATGTTACACTTTTACTTTGTTATAAATTGATTGAATTGATCATCCAAATTGTATTGTAGTTTTTCAATTTTCCAACATTCTTAAAAGCCTTTCTATTTTTCTAATTTTGTAAACTTTTTAAAAGCCTTTTCTTTATAAGGTGAGTGTGATTATTTTATTTTTAATTTATTTAATTAATTTTATACTTTTATATGATATTGTGGATATATTCAATCTTTTGATACTTATATTAATGTTAATATTTCTTTTATTTTTTGTGTATAGATATGCATCCGTCAAATATGTACGTACATCCTGGTCCAGTAGAGCATGATGTATTAAAAATTCAAGTTCATCATCGTTCCGAAGGAATTTGGAATGGTAGCATAAAAGAAGAGAGGTCTTGCTTATATACGCGTCGTGGTGATTGAATTTTGGCAACATATAAAATATCATCCATTACATTCTCGCATCCGTCAATATTTTGAAAATTGTAGATTTAAAGGAATTCTTGATGTAGGATTTGTGCCGTATAACTCCTAATTAATTTCTGCTTTAATTGAAAGGTGACGTCCAGAAACACACACTTTTCACATGCGAACTAGACGCATTCATTATTTTCTTTTAATATTGAATTTGACCGAACATCACTCAAGCAAAAAATACAATATTGGTGTAAAAAATAGAAGAAAAAAACAAAAAATATTAATAAGCAAGGGTGAAAATGATATGCCTCAATTATAGAATAATACAAAGATAGAAAATTGACAACTCTTTGAAGGTTAGGGACAATGATTCATCGTACAATTGAGACATTCATCTTGCGCTTTCAACACTCACAAAGAAATAATATAAGATTGATGAGAAAATGATCAAGAGTGATCTTTATTTATAGGCAAAGTTCTCAACAAAATCATAATTATTTTTATTTTAGATTTACTTGAATTGAACTAGCTACCAAGTTAAAATAACTGCAAATCTCGAAATATTTAATTTTGGAATAACCTGGATCCTTCTAGATTTTGTGTACTTACCATTTGTTAAAGTAATTTTTGGAATGTGATTGATCCTACTTACCATTTTTAAAAGTATTTTTGGTATTTTGGTTAGTTCTATTTTCTATTCTGGCCAATATAATTTCGTAAATATAATAGATTTTGAGTGCTTTATTAATAGAGTAACTTTTAAGTTTTAGCAAACATATAATTTATATTAGTGTATTAGAGTTATAGTTTTGTTATTTGCATTCCAAAGCAAATATATTATTATGAGAAATTTTTATAAATAGCTATTATAATAAATTTAATTATGCTTCATGATTATAATTTGCATATTTATGGGTTGTAGCTATAGTTTAAGTTATATCATTTGTTCGATTCACGAATCTATATAATTTATAAATTTGTATAATTCACGGGTGTACTTATATAATTCAATTATTTTTGTATAAACTCAAAATAACGAATTTATATAATTACAAACATCGAAAGTGTAAATAGTGATACAAATTTTGAATTACGCAAAAGTTATACAAATTATATTATAGGAATTTTAAATTATACTAATGCGCGAATTATACAAAATTAAAAAGTTGAGTTGTGTAATTATAGCTAAAAGTAAGTCGTGAGTTGTAATTAAGATAAACTATAGCTATGTTAAGTAATTAACTAGTATATATTTTGCTTATACGCGTAATTTTTCTTTGTATATAAATCACAGACAAGCAATTCATTTGTATAAAAAGTGCAGCGATTATATATGTATATCGGTTAGATAATTGTATATATGTAACTATTATGTATATGCATTGTTTGTTTTTAAAAATACTATTATTATTGTTTAAAAATGGTGAGAATTTGACTATGTTTCGAAAAATCAATTAATCTTATTATTTAAGAAAAATCAACTTTCCAAATCACGGAGTCGCCACTTGATTTTTGAAAAAATCAAGAAAAAATTTCAAAAGATTTAAAAACAGATAAAAATCGATTGAAAAGGGTTCGAAGTTCAATGTACATCCCGAGAAGGTATTAGGCACTCGGAATGCCCGCTAACTTGCGGTTGACCGGCGATTTGACTGAATGACTTTTTAAAATTTAATTTTTACTTAAGTAAAGAGAAAATTCATTTTAATATTTCTTATTTCATTTTTTTTATTACTAAAGGGAGATATTTAGAGGGAATTAATTTAAGGAAAACTAAATAGTGATAAAAGTAAATAAAATAAAACAAGTAAATAAAGTAGTAAAATTTAAAATAATGAAAAATGGCTACCCTTTAGGAGATTATTAAAATTCTACCAAAATATTAAATAATTCAAACAAATGATAAATAAAGAGAGAGTAATATTTGAACTTGGGCTTGATTGCCCAAGTTCTTTCATTTGGGCTTTGGCCCACCTGTCCTATCAATTGGGCTTTGGCCCACCTGTCCTAAATTCTAATAATTTAGCCCTTTTCAACAATTTAAATCCTGCAAAAACATTTTGGCCCCTTGGGCCTGTTAAAAAAAAGCTAAAGGGCCTGGCCCATTTCTGAAAAAAAGATCATAAAGGGTATACACAAATATAAACATACTGTATACAATATATATTTGACCCATTTTGAACCTCTTGAGCCCTGCACCTGTTTGGATACATATTTTCCGTTATTTTCCTTGTATTTCCCATATTATTTCTGCGTATTTGTACCTGTACCATTTTTTAACCTATTTAACAATTATATATCGCTGCCCAAAAATGTATACCAATGTATACGGGCTGTACCCTATGTACGTATTCATTGCCTAGTCCTGTATTTTATTTAAAATTGACCTCCCCGTACGTTAATCCACAATCCGTATTTTTTACACATATTAATAGTATCACGCATCTGTATATCAGTGTATACAGGTTGTATACCAGACTGTTTCCCAACTTTCGGAAGTTGAAAACTCCTTTTCAGGTGTGCAATTTCCTGTCGTCAACTCAGATTTTGAGTTCGGGCCTCCTGTGGATTTTTTACCTGTATCACAGTGTATATATTGTGTATAAACCAGATACACAGCATTAAAACAAATAAAAAAACAAAGAGATCACAGCCAAGCTCCTGCAAACCGCCCTTCCAGCAGCTTCTGTTGGTTTTGCTTTCGACCTGTACATCCTTTCAGGGTTTGTCCGACTCGGGAAAAGTGTTTTGAGCCTTTATGGCTCAACGAGGAATGCAAGAATAGAGTCCAAAGTGGACTCGAATCAATGTCACACAAGAAAACAAAATAAAAAAAAAATTAGCAAGGTTGAATGACAAGATCTAAAAAGAAGAAAGAAAAAAAAAAGGATTTTACCTTCTTCGGGGCAGCGAGCTGGAGACGAAACGAGCAAGGGGACGACCTTCCACTACACAACTTCGAATTCAAATGACAATAAAAAAAAACCACAATCCTTGTGTTTGTAATTCAATTTTAATAGATATATAGGTGTGCTTAAACTATTGTAAAACCTTCCTATGAATAAACTCTTTCAATAATTCTTTTCTTTTCTATCACAAGATGTAAAAAAAAAAAAAAATTCTCTCCACAAAACCATCCCTTTCTTTCTTCTTTTCTCCCCCTTTTTTTCTTTCTCTCCAAAAAAAACCCACAACAATGAAGAAAATGGGGATTATTTACAAGCCAAATTATGGCCAAAAGAGGGGGGAATTTATTTAAAATTTGAATTTTGAATTTTGAATTTTGAATTTTAAAAGGGGTAATGTTGGAGGGAAAGAGGAAAAAGGGAATTGGGTTGGGAAGAGAGTTTGTGGGCTGGGTTTTTAATTAGCTGAAGTGGGCTGGGAGAAGTTGGGCTGGCTGGAATTGAAGTGGGCTGCTGATGTGGGAATTGGGTTGAGGGGTTTTTATTGGGTTGCATGCTTTGGGCTTCGGAATTAATTGGGGTTGGAAGTGGGCTGCTGGCAATGTTGGGCCTGGGAATTAATTGAGTTCTTGGGCCGGAATTACTTGGGAGTGGAGAAAATGAAGCCTGGGCCAATAGAACCAAAAGGAAAAAGGCCCAAATTTGGTTTTCTTAAGGATGAATTTGTATAGTTTAATTAACGAGCTCCTCTATTTAGTAATATAATTGTAAAAAGTGATTCAAAAGTAATTATAATTTTAAACTAAATTAGCTAAATTAGAATACTTACTAAAATTTAAAATATTTTGAGAAATAATCGTAAAACTAATTATTTTTAAATTGTTTGGAAATTTAAGAAGCTCGAGAACTAATTTATACCGGGGAGGGTCAAAATTGGGTGTCAACAGCTGTCCCTCATTTTACTTGGATTGATGCAAGCAATTTGAGGAAAATGAAATTGACCAAACCAATTTTGACCACCTCCATTCATCTTTAAGGAAAGGATTTGGCAAAGGGTTTAGGAATTATGGCCGAACCCTTGAAACGGGTTTCCTACATATCTCAGGCTATATGAGAATTCAGGCCACTTGTAGTTCGATAAGCTTGATTTAACGCACGATTTTGAAAAAATTCAAAACCACCTCGATACCGAATTATGAAGGTATCGAAATGCTCGAGAATAAAATTGGAGAGCGAATGTTGGAATACAGCCGAGTTTTCAACATTGAATCCGCCTACATATCCTTATATATCAGGAATCAGGCTGTGTGTAGTTCGACTCGATCGGTTGAAAAGGAAATCTATTATGCTAGATAACCTTCGGTTTCGGACAAGTGACAAATTAAACGAGTATGAAAAAGAGGTTTGTAACCTCTTAGCCATGAATGTGGCGCGCTTCACACCCATAATTAAGAGCTTACATTGACATAATTTCCAAAGTTCTTGGCGCATTGTCACTCAGATTGGAAACTTGCTTCCGACATATACCGAAATTTTCGGATGCGAGACTGAAACTGACAAAACTAAAGAAAAAAAAAACCCACATGCCTTTTGATAGGGGTGTGGTTTGATTGTGGTGGAAGTCGCTCTTCTGCTCGCGTCCTAAGAGTTTGACATTCCTCTTTGGACTGTGTCCCAGTTCGCTGCTAAGAAAAAGTTCCACGTTGTGCTGCATCCTTTTTGATATCGTTCGCACCTGTGGTTTGGTTTGAGAATTCATCCTCTTGGATGCTCTCGACAAAGATTGAGATAAAACTTGTCAGCTTAAAAAATGCAGTCAGGATGGGAGATAGTGTCTTTTTACCATGTCGACACTTCATTGTTCTCCTCAATATTTGACGCTGACTCGATCGGTCTGACGTCATGCAAATAAAGCTTATGCCTTGTGTTTTGCAAATAAAATCTTCAATATACTCCTCATTTAAATATGAATGGCCCTCTTGGCAGTTTGAATATGAATGGCCCTCTTGGCAGTATGAATATGAATGGCCCTCTTGGCGGTATGAATATGAATGGCCCTCTTGGCGGTATGAATATGAATGGCCCTCTTGGCGGTATGAATATGAATGGCCCTCTTGGCGGTATGAATATGAATGGCCCTCTCGGCAATATGAATATGAATGGCCCTCTTGGCGGTATGAATATGAATGGCCCTCTCGGCAATATGAATATGAATGGCCTTCTCGGCAATATGAATATGAATGGCCCTCTCGGCGATATGAATATGAATGGCCCTCTCGGCTATATGAATATGAATGGCCCTCTCGGCGGTATGAATATGAATGACCCTATTGGCAGTATGAATATGAATGTCTTCTTGCGATGTATACATTTGACGAGGCATGAAATCTTCTCGTCACGCATAAATTTCAACGAGGTATGAAGTCTTCTCGCGATGCATAACTTCCAGCGAGGAATAAAATCTTCTCGTCGTGCACAAATTCCAGTGAGGTATAGGTTCTTCTCGCGATGTATAAATTTGACGAGGCATGAAATCTTCTCGTCGAGCATAAATTCCAGTGAGGTATAAAGTCTTCTCGCGATATATAAATTTGAAATTCGCGATGTATGATTTTCCGCGATGCATGATTTTTCGCGATGCATGATTTACGCGATGCATGATTTTTCGCAATGCATGATTTACGCGAGGTATAGAGTCTTCTCGCGATGCATAAATTTTGACGAGGCATGAAATCTTCTCGTCGTGCATAAAAATTGACTCGCGATGCATGATTTCCGCGATGCATGATTTTCCGCGATGCATGATTTCTGCGAGGTATAAAGTCTTCTCGCGATGCATAAATTTTGACGAGGTATGAAATCTTCTCGTCATGCATAATTATTAACTCGCGATGCATGATTTCCGCGATGCATGATTTTCTGCGATGCATGATTTCCGCGATGCATGATTTTCTGCGATGCATGATTTCCGCGATGCATGATTTTTCGCAATGCATGATTTCCGCGATGCATGATTTCCGCGATGCATGATTTTTCGCAATGCATGATTTACGCGATGCATGATTTTTCGCAATGCATGATTTACGCGATGCATGATTTTTCGCAATGCATAATTTACGCGATGCATGATTTTTTGTAATGCATGATTGTTAACGAGGCCTGGATGGCTCGATAATGTTCCAACTGTAACGAGGTGGATGGCTCGATAATGTTCCAACTGTAACGAGGTGGATGGCTCGATAATGTTCCAACTGTAACGAGGTGGATGGCTCGATAATGTTCCACTGTAACGAGGTGGATAGCTCGATAATGTTCCAACTGTAACGAGGTGGATAGCTCGATAATGTTCCACTGTAACGAGGTGGATAGCTCGATAATGTTCCACTGTAACGAGGTGGACGGCTCGATAATAGTCCTGCAAGATAAACAGAAACTTGTTTAGAAATCACTTGAGGCAATATAAAGGAATAGAGATAAAATATGGTGGAAGATTTTCAAGGTTTTGTTGAGGAGTCCACGATGGGTGCAAGTGACGCCTTTTGTCATTCTTGACAGCTTTACATAGTCATTTTTGTGACTTCAATGTTCCTGCATCCAAAGAAAAATTCTTAGTTTGAAAGACTGATTTGTGTTGGTTTTGTCTCCATGATCCTTCTTGCAGTTGGCTTGCACGCTCGCCCATTCTTTATATGGCATATTTGATGGAATTTTGAGGACCCTCCCCAAAAATTTGTCCCGGTCTACAATATAGAATAACTCTTATAACTTGCTCTGTTAACTCTGAGGTTGCTCACTCTGGAATTTTGAGGTCCCACCTCAAAATTCGTCCCAATTTACCTTAGTAAGTAACAAATGACATTTGTGGAATTTTTGAGATCATCTCAAAAATTCTGTCCCAGTTGCAAACCAGATTGTCGTAATTTTAGAGACCCACCCAAGGCTAATCTCCGTAGAATTTTGGTCTTCTATTTTGACTTTGTTAAAGAAGTCCAACTTCCAATGAATTTTTGAGATCCTCTCAAAAATTCTGTCCCAGTTTCCATTATGAAGAGAAATGGAAATCTTACTGGGAATGTGACCGAGCCGTTGTGGCGCCTACGTATCCCGTTGGAGCAGGAATCAGGTCAAACGTAGTTCCCCCTCTCAAGGGTTAACCAAAATAGGAAGTTTTGAAAAGAAACGACCGAGGCTGACATAGGCCGCCTACGTATCTCATTCTTGAGAATTCAGGTCGAACGTAGTTCCAATCGTAGAATTTTGGTGTTCTGCTTTAACTTGTTAAAGAAATCCAACTTCAAATGAATTTTTGAGATCCTCTCAAAAATTTTGTCCCAGTTTCCATTATGAAGAGAAATGGAAATCTTACTGGGAATATG
Source organism: Solanum chilense (assembly GCA_032847665.1). Classification (NCBI taxonomy): domain Eukaryota; kingdom Viridiplantae; phylum Streptophyta; class Magnoliopsida; order Solanales; family Solanaceae; genus Solanum; species Solanum chilense. The sequence goes on along the minus strand of CM064971.1, from coordinate 5,997,748 downwards.
ACCGAACCATTGTGGCGCCTACGTATCCCGTTGGAGCAGGAATCAGGTCAAGCGTAGTTCAGAAATGTCTTGTACTCACTCTTGAGCATCCAATATGTCATCCATTCAGGTGGTTTACTCAATATTGATCAAGTTGTTGTTGATCATGTTTTGTATCTTGTGCTTCAGAGTTGAACAATTCTCTGTGTCATGTCCAACGGCTCCTGAATGATAAGCACATTTGTGGTCAGCTCTGTAAAATTTCTCCAAAGGATTGACTGGTCTTCCTTCTATAGGATAGAGCATACCCATTGCTTTCAACCTTTCATAAAGTTGAGTTTGAGATTCCCTTGATGGTGTAAATACTTTAGGAGCCTTCCTAAATTTTGGGTGAGGAAATTTTTCTGGTTGGCGTTATGGTTTTGATATTCCCTTTGAGAAGATGGCTTCATACGGGTAGCCGTGACCATACTCACCTCCTCCACTTTTCCTTTTGATTTATCCATATCATTAATTCTGGTAGATTTTCCATTAGATTGCAATGCGGTAAGTTTGGTGAGCTTTCCTATCTTGAAACCGTCTTCCAAAGCTTCTTCCACTTTGACAATCTCGACAAACTTTTGTCCCATCATACACAACATTCTTTCATATTACTCAGGCTCTTGAGTACGAATGAACATTTCGGTGATCTCACGTTCAGACATTGGAGGTTGAACTCTTGCGGCCTCTTTTCTCCAACGAAGAGCGTACTCTCGATAATTTTCTGTCGACTTCTGTTTGATCTTCTCCAAATAGTAGCGATCTGGGGCATCTTCTATGTTATGTCCAAATCTTTCCATGAAATCCTTTGCGAGTGCATTCCAACTTTTCCTTTGTTTCACCTCTTGTGATGTAAGCCACTCCAGAGCTTCTCCACTTAGACTTCGACCGAAGAGACGCTTCAATAATGCTTCATTTTTGCCAACTCCCACGAGTTGATCACAATAAACTTTCAGATGTGCTAGAGGATTTCATGTTCCGTTAAAAGTGACAAACTTTGGCACTTTGAACCCTTCTGGGAGGTCGAGATTCGGATGGATGCATAAATCCTTATAGCTCAATCCATCGACTTCGGAAATATAGTGCAACTCCTTCATGGATTTCCTGATCTCTTCTTTCATATTCAGCTTGACTACCTCTTCTTTTGACCTCCACTCTTTCTCCTGTTCCTTATAGTGATCAAGCTCGGAACAGTCGGCATAAGGTTCATTTGAAGTTGGGATTTGGAAAGTAGACTTTTGAGGTATGGGTGGAACAATGGAGGGATTCTGGGTATTTTGAGGAGGATATGGTGCTTGACATGATGTGGTGGCATGACGGGGATTGGGGGTAGTTAAGTCAATGGTTGGAGAATTTTGAGTGGGGTTAGAGAGAAGGTTCTGAACCTGTTCCGTGCTTGGGGGATGAAAGTGGAGTGGGGGTCTTCCATCTCTTGGAGGGTTGAAGGATGAAATTGGATTAGGCAAATCTTGCATTCTTTGCATTTCAACCCTCATTTCGGCGATTTGTTGCATCAACTGCATAATCAATTCATTTTTGTCAGCGGCGGCGGGTTGAGCCACGACAACATCATTCATGTCAATCTCCTCATTGTTATCCCCCATTGCTGTCTTTTCCTTTTGCAAATTTGCGGGGAAGGAATCTTTAGGGGCCTTAGACCTTGTGAAATACGGCCGATCAACCAACACAGATCAGTTTTAAATACCTGACAAATGAAAAAAAACTCAAAAGGCCAATACGTTAGTGCCTGGAGGTGGTAAATAATATAAGATATCACATATAGGTGTAAACACATAAGAGTTGCTTTATTCGGAGATAAACTTGCTCACCAATATAAAGAAATGGTTAAATAGACAGGAATTTGTCTACTTGACTTTGGGATTAGTGAATAAAAATGTCGACTTGAGTCGAAATAAAGTTGTCGGTATTTTTCATTACCGTACTTTGTAACTCTAATTTCTTTGTAAGAGTCGAAGAAGATAAAATTTCTCAAGATTCTTTTGATTTGAAATGCGGAATCTTTTTCAGATACTAGAGTAGTACTAAAAATGATTATTTTTTTTTTTTTATTTAGGAAACTAAAGACTCGAAGAGTATTTGGACGCACTTTTGAAATTGACTTGATATTTGTGCTTAGGGGTTCTAAAAGTATTTGAAGAAGAGTGAGCTAGAATATCTCCAGATAAAACAACATATTCACATAAGCAGGTATAATAACACATAAACAAATATTGCGCGTTCTAAACAGATATGTGACCCTTTTGTGCCAAGGGTGGGCCTAGCGATTTGAGGGATGTATACGTCATTTGAAATAGTTCATTGCCCCAAAACTCAAATTTATACAAATTTAATGAATAAAACTTAATGGGGATACATAATAAGGGAAAGGTATACAAAATAATCAGTCCCACGCAGGGGTACGACCCTAAACTATGCCTCCACGAAAGATCTTCTTCTTTTTGACTTTTGCAATCTTCAGGTGCCAACGTCTTTGGATGGACCAGTAGCTTTTGAAGCTCTTATATAAACTATAATCTAATCCTTACCCTATGAGACAATGATTTTCTCAAACAACGTATACATCCTTCAAATAAAAACACACAAGTATGAACGTCCATTTAGGCCGTGGGCCGTTTTGGACTCAAGGTGGTCTTCTCATGGGCCCAACACTCCTTGGGTATTGGGTCATCTTAGTTCATATGCTCCTAAATTTGGGATTTGGCCTGGCTCTACGCTAGTTGACTAGGAGTGGCTTTGAAAGGACCGGGAACCCAAACGGACAATTTGGGCTGAAACTCGCGACAACCATTGGACGCCTAACGAACCAATAAATTGCCGCTAATTTCGAAAAGGGTGAGCATAAAAAAGTCCGGCTGCGGTTCCGCAAACCGTCCTTTAATATACTATACATACATATTGGAAATATGCCATGAATGCAATGACAATTTATGAAAAATTTAAACATAACCAGCACAAACAATATTTTAACAATTAAAAGCAGTTAGTCGAACAGTCAAATCTTATGGTTAGAACTTAATTAATCCCCAGCGGAGTCGCCATTTCTGTTTTGTTTTTAAAAATACTATTATTATTGTTTAAAAATGGTAAGAATTTGACTATGTTTCGAAAAATCAATTAATCTTATTATTTAAGAAAAATCAACTTTCCAAATCACGGAGTCGCCACTTGATTTTTGAAAAAATCAAGAAAACATTTCAAAAGATTTAAAAACAGATAAAAATCGATTGAAAAGGGTTTGAAGTTCAATGTACATCCCGAGAAGGTATTAGGCACTCGGAATGCCCGCTAACTTGCGGTTGACCGGCGATTTGACTGAATGACTTTTTAAAATTTAATTTTTACTTAAGTAAAGAGAAAATTCATTTTAATATTTCTTATTTCATTTTTTTTATTACTAAAGGGAGATATTTAGAGGGAATTAATTTAAGGAAAACTAAATAGTGATAAAAGTAAATAAAATAAAATAAGTAAATAAAGTAGTAAAATTTAAAATAATGAAAAATGGCTACCCTTTAGGAGATTATTAAAATTCTACCAAAATATTAAATAATTCAAACAAATGATAAATAAAGAGAGAGTAATATTTGAACTTGGGCTTGATTGCCCAAGTTCTTTCATTTGGGCTTTGGCCCACCTGTCCTATCAATTGGGCTTTGGCCCACCTGTCCTAAATTCTAATAATTTAGCCCTTTTCAACAATTTAAATCCTGCAAAAACATTTTGGCCCCTTGGGCCTGTTAAAAAAAAGCTAAAGGGCCTGGCCCATTCCTGAAAAAAAGATCATAAAGGGTATACACAAATATAAACATACTGTATACAATATATATTTGACCCATTTTGAACCTCTTGAGCCCTGCACCTGTTTGGATACATATTTTCCGCTATTTTCCTTGTATTTCCCATATTATTTCTGCGTATTTGTACCTGTACCATTTTTTAACCTATTTAACAATTATATATCGCTGCCCAAAAATGTATACCAATGTATACGGGCTATACCCTATGTACGTATTCATTGCCTAGTCCTGTATTTTATTTAAAATTGACCTCCCCGTACGTTAATCCACAATCCGTATTTTTTACACATATTAATAGTATCACGCATCTGTATATCAGTGTATACAGGTTGTATACCAGACTGTTTCCCAACTTTCGGAAGTTGAAAACTCCTTTTCAGGTGTGCAATTTCCTGTCGTCAACTCAGATTTTGAGTTCGGGTCTCCTGTGGATTTTTTACCTGTATCACAGTGTATATATTGTGTATAAACCAGATACACAGCATTAAAACAAATAAAAAAACAAAGAGATCACAGCCAAGCTCCTGCAAACCGCCCTTCCAGCAGCTTCTGTTGGTTTTGCTTTCGACCTGTACATCCTTTCAGGGTTTGTCCGACTCGGGAAAAGTGTTTTGAGCCTTTATGGCTCAACGAGGAATGCAAGAATAGAGTCCAAAGTGGACTCGAATCAATGTCACACAAGAAAACAAAATAAAAAAAAAATTAGCAAGGTTGAATGACAAGATCTAAAAAGAAGAAAGAAAAAAAAAAGGATTTTACCTTCTTCGGGGCAGCGAGCTGGAGACGAAACGAGCAAGGGGACGACCTTCCACTATACAACTTCGAATTCAAATGACAATAAAAAAAACCACAATCCTTGTGTTTGTAATTCAATTTTAATAGATATATAGGTGTGCTTAAACTATTGTAAAACCTTCCTATGAATAAACTCTTTCAATAATTCTTTTCTTTTCTATCACAAGATGTAAAAAAAAAAAAAAAATTCTCTCCACAAACCTATCCCTTTCTTTCTTCTTTTCTCCCCCTTTTTTTCTTTCTCTCCAAAAAAAACCCACAACAATGAAGAAAATGGGGATTATTTATAAGCCAAATTATGGCCAAAAGAGGGGGGAATTTATTTAAAATTTGAATTTTGAATTTTGAATTTTGAATTTTGAATTTTAAAAGGGGTAATGTTGGAGGGAAAGAGGAAAAAGGGAATTGGGTTGGGAAGAGAGTTTGTGGGCTGGGTTTTTAATTAGCTGAAGTGGGCTGGGAGAAGTTGGGCTGGCTGGAATTGAAGTGGGCTGCTGATGTGGGAATTGGGTTGAGGGGTTTTTATTGGGTTGCATGCTTTGGGCTTCGGAATTAATTGGGGTTGGAAGTGGGCTGCTGGCAATGTTGGGCCTGGGAATTAATTGAGTTCTTGGGCCGGAATTACTTGGGAGTGGAGAAAATGAAGCCTGGGCCAATAGAACCAAAGGGAAAAAGGCCCAAATTTGGTTTTCTTAAGGATGAATTTGTATAGTTTAATTAACGAGCTCCTCTATTTAGTAATATAATCGTAAAAAGTGATTCAAAAGTAATTATAATTTTAAACTAAATTAGCTAAATTAGAATACTTACTAAAATTTAAAATATTTTGAGAAATAATCGTAAAACTAATTATTTTTAAATTGTTTGGAAATTTAAGAAGCTCGAGAACTAATTTATACCGGGGAGGGTCAAAATTGGGTGTCAACATGCATCAATAATTGTGTTCATATATCTGCATAAAATTTTAATTTGTATACAATTGAATCGAATTAAAATATTTGTATATCAGATCTCTCTCACGCTCTATACAGCACAAATTATCATTGTATTTTGTATAAAACGAGAAAGAGAGAAAAAACAAAAGAGAACTGAGGAAAAGAAATTTTGTATTGTATAATTATAAGAATATAGGACGAAGAGATATGTATTTGTATATACAATTTTTTCTATTTTATACAAACACAATTTATACATTGTGTTTGTATAAAATGAGAGTGGAGAGAGAGACCGGCGAGATAGATTTCTAGGAGAGAGGCGAATAACAAATTGTTTGCTACAAATTAGAATTAATAACATTTATTTTGAATTAATATTTTGTTTATACAATTTTTCCTTTTTAATATCTAAATATGATGACATTATTTAAAAACTGACTTTAATATTAATTACTCATTCTTCAAATTATTAACAAGACTTAATATTATATTAATTAAATATGAACATTGTGATAATATATTTATATTAATTATTATTTCTTAAAAAATTATAAATTTCAAAATGAATAAACAAAAATGAATGAGAGAAACGTTTTTTTAATTAATGGACAGAGGTATTACTTATTTTGCTAAGCGGTGATAGGTATTTGATGAAATTAGTCGAGATGAAAGCTATTGGATTGAACACCACACGTAAAAATTCTTAATTAATTAAGCAATTATTTAAAAGTAAAGATAGTTACGATATATATGGATGTATGTATAAATAAGATAGTTTTTCCTCTATGGCCAAACGGGTCAAAATTTGACCCGTCACTCTTCTATGGCCTGACCCGAACCCGAACCGGCAACAGCTCGAGAATCTGGACACACAAGGGCACGACCCATTATCCAGTTCCATTATTCCGGTAACAATTGAAGAAAAATGGCGGGCATAGTAATGGCGGCAGCGTACCCCGGCGCTACTCTGTATGCAAAGTCACATCTACCATTGTCTTCGTTTTCCATTAGAAAAGAATCGAAGCATCTTCTTTCTTCACAGTCACTAATAAGTATTCGTTATCCCCAAATTGTATCAGCTTGTTATGCTCAGTCTTCTTCCTCAGCGACTCCGGTCAATTTCAATTCCTCAACTAAGCTCTTTGTTAGCGGTCAGTCTTTTGATTTTTCATTAGTACTATTTTTGCTATTTTCTACTTTTTGTTGAAACTAATTTCATTTTGTAGGACTCTCGTTTCGCACAACTGAAGAAAGCTTAAGAAAAGCCTTCAACAATTTCGGAGAGCTCGTTGAAGGTTAAAAATGAAAAAATTCAGTTCATTTTATCCTGCGTTTGACCATAAATTTTGGGAGTAGTTTTGAAAATTTATTTTCAAATATATGTTTTATCATGAAATTTGATATATCTTTGAATATGTTCATGTTTTCAGATACTGATTCAGAATAAAATGTATGTCCAAACACAACTTGATCAAAACCTCAAATTTCAAACTTCAAATTCATTCATACATATTTACCACTCATGACTCGTTATATGGCAAATTTTGTTTGTACACTGTGGTATTTTGTTGTACCTTATGCCGTAACTGAACGAGTATTAGCCAAAAAAGGGCACTCATATGGCAATGTTGTTGTTGTTGGTAAAGTTAAGTAGAACCGAACACTCACGCAGTTGAGTAAAACTTGCAGCTATCTTATGGATGATAAATTTGTTATGAATTTCTAAAAACATGTATGTATCTTCGATTTTGCAGTCAATTTGATGATGGACAAAATAGCAAACAGATCAAGAGGATTTGCTTTCATTCGTTATGCTACGGAGGAGGAGTCACAGAAGGCAATTGAGGGAATGCATGGCAAGGTAATTGGTGTCTTAAACCATCATTGATTCTTGCCGAAATAGAATCTAACTCGAACATATCCTTCATTCTTGATGATATTGTGTACTGAAAATATATTGGCATATGGCATATAACATGAAAACGTTTTCAAAAGTAATGAAATGAGCCTCTCATTAAACGAACATGGGATGCCAAACAAAGAGGACCTGAATGAAAGACTCATATAAGACAATCTAAATGTTTTATTCAGTGTTGTTAAAGGCACACTTTTAAGTTTTGAAGCGAGCATCAAAACATGTTAAGTGTTTCGCCTCTTAAGTGTGCTTTAGTATCATCATTAGGGCTCTAAACAAACTTTTTCTTACAAATGAGCATTTCTTGAGGAGGCGACACTAAATTATTGATATAGTCGACCCCTATTTGTTTGGGATTGAGGCATAGAAATGCTTGTGTGTGGAAGATCAGCTACTGGTCATCAGTGAAGCAAGTCATTTTTGTGTGACATGGTGCAAATAATTTTCAATAAATAGCATGATTTGCATGATGATTGGTTGTATTTTAATAGAACTAACTTCTTCATACACCTGCAAAGGGAAGCAGACTTAAGTTTCTATTATTATTGGAAGAAAATGTCATCTTTTGGGGTTCGGATAAACTCTGTAGTCTGTGCAACCTCAACTTCCGTTCTCAAATTCATCTCGTGCATCTGCATACATAAAATATGAATGCCTCGTAATAACGTAATAACAAATGCATTTTTCTTTACACTCTTCTATCCCCATTTGCAAAATGCTACATCCTAATTATCCCTAACTATCATTGTTACTTCATGGAATTCTTGTTTGTTGAGTATAGTTCTAACAAACTGCCCTTCTCAGTTTCTGGATGGCAGGGTAATTTTTGTAGAAGTGGCTAAGTCTAGATCTGAACTTCGTCGAGGGCCTAAATCACAACAATAGCGGACAATGATGTAGACATGCATCTCCAATCAAGGCTCATCTCCGAGACTCATAAGAAAAAAACAGAAGAGATTCAGTGCGCGCTTCATTCACCCATAAATCAATCATCGTGCATCTCTACGTTTATCAGAATACGTGTATATCAGTCTCTGCTCAACTTACTATACTTAGGGATGAAGATTGCTTACTTCGATACCATTGAACTTCTAATCCTTTCTCATGCAACTGTGCAGTTACTAATATATTGTTGCACAGTTTTCTTAATTTTTGTATTTATTCGTATTTCTAGTAAATTATGACGAAACGGCCTCGTCTTGGTGAAATAGAGAATCTGTTAAAATCTCTTGCTTACTTTCAGCTACTTATCAATATTCCCTGCCTCAGGAGTGAAAGGTTACACAAGTTGATGCAAATGCTTTCACAACAGGCATTATCCGTGTTGATTTCAGTCCTAATATAGAGTATAATTGTTCCATCAAAGAACAAACGTGGTTTTGTTTTTCTTTATTAAGTAACACAAGTTACATATATATAATATAATCAATGGATTTATGAACGTATTGGCCCATTAGCTCAGTCGGTTAGAGCGTCGTGCTAATAACGCGAAGGTCGCAGGTTCGAGACCTGCATGGGCCATTTATAAATCATTTTTTAATTTCAAGTTTTTCTCTCTTCTCTTATTTCATTTTAACAAATAATAACTCATCTGTTTAAAGTCTTTGTGATCACAACCTGCTGTGGTTAACTTAAACCTGTGATTATTTTTTTCATAATCGAGGTTTTAGGATCAATTTGCACGCATCACGATTAGTGTTATTTGATATTTGTTATCTTCCACTAACACAAATATTTGATATATTTGTTCACCAAGATTCGAACAGATGAGAAGGAATTAGCCAGTATTCTTGTCTCTATTGGACTTCAAACTTGAAAACTCATGAATCATATTCCACACCGTTGGTTAATCACTAGACAACACCCTTTGAGCGTTCATTAAAATCGAGACAATTTCAAATTTAGATCAATACAAATATATATAATGTTAGAAGAAAAAGATTAGCTAGCTTGTAACAAAATCAAAGAAGACATCAAGTTTTTCTCTCTTCTCTTATTTCATTTTAACAAATAATAACTCATCTGTTTAAAGTCTTTGTGATCACAACCTGCTGTGGTTAACTTAAACCTGTGATTATTTTTTTCATAATCGAGGTTTTAGGATCAATTTGCACGCATCACGATTAGTGTTATTTGATATTTGTTATCTTCCACTAACACAAATATTTGATATATTTGTTCACCAAGATTCGAACAGATGAGAAGGAATTAGCCAGTATTCTTGTCTCTATTGGACTTCAAACTTGAAAACTCATGAATCATATTCCACACCGTTGGTTAATCACTAGACAACACCCTTTGAGCGTTCATTAAAATCGAGACAATTTCAAATTTAGATCAATACAAATATATATAATGTTAGAAGAAAAAGATTAGCTAGCTTGTAACAAAATCAAAGAAGACATCATATTCTATTAACTAAACCAAAAATTACAATAATCCATCTAACTTTTTGAAGCCTGGCCACTAACAATACCAATAACATACTCAAGTTCATCAGATACTTCTTTCATTGATGGCCTATTTTGCCTCCTATCATCTAAACAAGCTGATGCTAAGTTCCCCACAGCCTTAATTGTCTCAAGTTCCACTTTACTTGCCCCATCTTTAATAAAAGGGTCAATTACATCCATCAATTTTTCTCCATCCATGATCCTCTTCATGTACACAACCAAGTTCACATTTTCCTCGTCTCGATTAAAATCAATCGCCTTTTTAGACGTTAAAAGTTCTAGAAGCACAACTCCAAAACTATAAACGTCACTCCTATCTGTCAGTTGAAGGTTCAGATAGTATTCAGGATCGAGATACCCCAATGTACCCTGAGCGGATGTGTTGATATGAGTATTGTCACTTTCACTCAGCTCGACTAATCTCGATAGTCCAAAGTCCGAAACCTTAGCATCGAGCTTATCGTCTAGTAAAATATTACTCGACTTGACATCTCGATGATAAATCGGCGGAACGGCCGATGAGTGTAGGTACGCGAGTCCATCCGCGGTTTGTTGAGCGATCACGAGACGCCTCAACCAACTAAGTGGGGCCCGCTCGCGGAGACGGAACACGTGGAGGTGTTCGAAAAGCGTACCGTTAGGTACGTACTCGTAAATTAAAAGAGGTAATTCGAGCTCGACACAACAACCGAGTAATTTTACTAGACCACGATGGTTCACTTGACACAAGATTCGAACTTCATTAAGGACTTGTAACGTGCCCTTAGCGTTACCTTGTTTTGCTCTTTTAACTGCAACTATAGTACCATCATCTAAAATACCTTTAAATACTTCACCAAATCCACCAGTGCCTAAAAGATTTTCTTTGGCAAAATTATTTGTTGATTTTTTAATTTCTTTGCCAGCAAAAACTTTAGCTGATTTTCCACTTGTATTTGCACTTAATATTTCTTCTCTTTCTTTGACAAGTAACCTTATTGTTCTTCTTTTTATTAGATAACGTCTGTAGACTAAAAATCCACCTAAGAGCATGAGAACCACTGATATAACAGCAACTGAAAAAGAAAACAAAAAAAAAAAAAAATTCAACACGTTAGTACTAATTATAATACACTCAACTATAGCTTGTTCCGATTCACGTCAAACGTCTGAACACATGATAAAATGTTCTTAAATAGATACTGTCAATTCAAATTTTGAAAAAACTTTTGCTCGTGTTCTCAATTCTCAATTATTCATCAAGTAAATAAGTTAATCACTTAAAATGTGTTATCTCTTTTAATTATACGTGAATTAGCCTCTATAAGCTACAGAACCTCCTTATGCATGTAATTAAAGTAGATAACATATTTTATGTTATCCTAATAGATACTCCCTCTGTCCCAATTTATATGACACATTTTATGTTTTGAGAGTCAAACAATTTAAGTTGGACCGGAAATTTGTGCATGGAATCTTCAATTATTATTTTTTTGAAATGAAATTTATATATTTTACGTAAAAAGTACTATGAATCACAATAATTGATAATTCAAAATGTTTATAAGATCTATGAAAAATTTACGATAAAAAATATTGTTTAACTCTTGAAATCGAAAAGGTGACATATAAAATAGGACGAAGGTATTCTTTGAGAACACACAAGAATTTTTCAAAATTTGAATATAATGTATCTAATAAAAATATTTTATCATTATATTCTGATGATATAAATAAGAAAGTAAAAAAAATATTTTTTTAAAAAAGAACCTGCGATAAGAGGCGCTTTGTTCCTTCGAATTTTGCAAGCTGTGCCATGTCGACATTCTGCGCAAATTAAAAATAAAAATTAGTTAAATCAACTTATAAATTTCTTTTAAATTCTTTTATCTATATAATTTGTAATTTCTCAAACTGTTTATAAGTCAAGTGTAAATATGTTTACGTTTAATGCATATTTTTTTTATTAATAAATACTACTATCATTTCCAATATTTATATAATTTATATTATATGATTAATATTAATAATAATTAACTATAAATAATATAGTAAAAGAATTATTTCATTTATTATTAAATGTTATTATTATTCATAAATCTTCACTAGGCAGCAGCCATGTAGTGTAAATTTGATTGGGCAGGAAGCAAGGACACAAAATCTACTACAAAATCCCTAAACAATAGCCAATGAATTTTATAACATAATTTTTCTTTAGAAATTAAATGAACAACTAATTATTTAATTCCTTTCTTTTTGAAATCCAAAAATATATATGTGGTCCATTTGAGAAATTTGTTTTCCTTCGAGTATTATATAATTAATTAATCTATTGTCCAGAATTAATATATGAAGCTAACTAATTACAACACTAATTTTAAGTCTAGTCTAGAATGCTCAAACTTCTATTTTCATGAACAAAATATATTAACTGCGTTATAATTTATGTGACATATTATTTTTAATCTATCTAATTCTCGAATGGCATAATATTTTATGTTTAATTAAATTATGTCACGTAAATTGCGATATATAGAAATTTACGTTTTACATTGAAAAGGATGTATTTAGAGTTATTTATCGGGTGGACATCAAATATTTTTTTAAGTTAAATATATATTAGTGTGTCTAGATTAAAATAAATAAATACGAATATACGTCGAAATCATCAACATAATCTTAATCTTAGTATATCAAGAAACAAATTCCATGTTCTATGCCCATCGGATCCCCCAACTTTAATTTTTGTAATGCTAAAACATATTATTATTTTTGGCCTAAGTATTTGCCTTCTGAACTTTTCCTTTTTTTATTATTTCTTTTAATCTTATCTTTAAAAAAAGGAATATATATAAAGAAGTTACGTCATTAAAAATATTTAATTTAATTAATATCACCTAAAATGATCATAGTAGTAGCTAATAGCTAACATGACAAGGCCCCACGTTCAAGTGTGTTCTATAAAATGATGAATCTCCTAGAAAACAAAATAAAAGTGGAGTACTATTTTATATGACACTACATTATTTCCATTTTAGTCTACTTTAACTAACTAAAATTAAGTGCAAAATATTACATTAACAATGTATACCTTGCTTGAACTTTTAAAGGGTAACACCTTCTTATGCTTATGCTTGTAAATAATTTACTTTAAACTTCTCATTTTGTCCGTAGTAACACAATATCATAACTAAATTGTGACGCCCATGGTGGATACCGAAGGTAATTCTCTCAAGAAGGAAGAAATAGACATTACACCTTAAACGAATTTCACATTGAAATAAAAAGAAGAAAGGAACCTTATAAAAATGAATTGTCTTTTGAGTTAGAATAAGTCGGACAATATCTTAACAATTGAACCATCCAACCAGAACTATTACATGCACTAGTATGAATGTACATATACTAAAAATAAGAAGTTTCATAAGTATATAGTATTTTATACTTCAAAATTTCGTATTCATTCAAACACATTCAGATAAAATAGAGAATATCAAGTATATATGAGATGATTTATACTTACTTTGACAATATCCTTGTGCATCCCAATAGTGTCCAGACTTGCAAAAACACCTCTTCTTTCTAACATCTTTCGGATCAACCAAACACCTAGAATATTTTAACGCATCACAATCCACTTGTTTTTTACAAATAGGTGGATCTGGAATTTGCCACATTAATTCAAGCCCAGGTTGTGGCCATTTTTCAATTGGCAATGAACTATCCAATCCAACAAAACTTTGATATGCCATACACCCTTGTGAATGAACCCTAATCATATACTCATTTTGTGACCCTCCTGTCCTAAATGTACAACACAAACTTTGTTTCCTACAAGCACCCCACTCTAATTTTTTTTCAACATAAGGATGACACACACAACTCGATGAACAATTTATCGGTGCTTGCAAGTGCAACATATAGTCCGTGCAATTTAACAACAATATTACGTTGCTAGCCGTGATGTTGAATGGTAGATTCGGGTCAAGTTGGATCCCCTCGGAGCGAAAATCAGACGATAGACATGTATTAGGGTATGGGGTAGGTGGTTTAATGACTAATCGTTGAATTCGTGGGGTAACAGATGAAATAACGTAAGATGAATTTTTCATCGTATCGAACCATAGTGTCCCTGCATTGCAACGTACTTTGTATAATGGATCGCCACAATTAGGCCCCGTGCTTAATGGATAAGGCACGGGGATTTTGCCACAATTTTCACAAATAAGTTTATTTTTCGTTGCGATTTTTTTTGAAAGTGTATAATTTATCATCGAAATGAAAAATATGATTAGAAGTAATGTTTTTTTCTCCATAGTGAAAAAATGGAAGAATTATGTGAAAATTATTGATGGTTCTATGGAGTTTTTATTGATGGTGTGGCTAGATTTGACCTCGTACAACTTAATTAACTAGTGGGGAAAAGGGATTTATGTTTTTTTTATTTATTAAAATATTTTATGGTTGTGAATATTATCAATGTCTCGAAAACAATAGGGCCGACATACGTAAAAAGTACACAAGTTTGTTATTTTTTGTAAATAATACAAACACAGGTCAGAAAATTGTCAACTTGAAGTAATTTTTGTGTCTAGGTTTTCTACAAACGGGACAACGATTTTTGAGGAAGATTGGAGGATCAAAGAGTGATCATTGACATATATTGCATTTTCAATTTTACGTACGATTCGGAGTGGAGTTAGTATTTTCACTAAAGAATTTTAAAATTCAAAAAAATAGACATGAATTAGTCGAAGAGAATTCGAAATATAATATATATACATAACATATTATTTTAATTATATATAAATGTTAGAATTTTTCACCGAAAAGAATTTAGATGAACTTCTGATTATATGGTGGCTTCGCACTGTGCAAGGACATTATTCGATTGAGCATGAAGTTTAATAAATAGAGTTTGAATTATATACATTGCCAATGTATGGAAATTTATTATGCAAGTCATCGCCTGTTATAGATAGAAGATAATATGTCTTATATTCCAAAATCACTAATCTCGTATGTTAAAGAATAGATATTCTTTAAATGACGTGATGGTCATATGAACTTCTTATTTACACTAACGATGCATATAATATAAAGTCTGATAACAGATAAAAATAAAGAATTTATGTTTAAAAGGTTGTTATCTCAATTAGCCTTAGGCAATTGTGATTATAAATTATTCAATTAAAAATTAAATAAAAGTTTAAAGTATTTTTAATAGTCTATAGAACGGATCAAAACGTAAAATATTTCAAGTAAATTGAAATAAAAAGAGTGCTAGCTATTTCACAATATATATATATATATAGTATATTATATGGTATACTTGTACATTAGTATACTATTTTTCAAGACAACATTGATACTTTCACATGCATGTAATCTACATATATAGTGGGGGTGATCTGTTATTCATACATGAACATCAAGGAGTTATCATAACTTTTTTTTTTTTTGAGATATTACAAATTAAAATCTGATATCATAGCATGTCGAGAAATTGAAGGAAGAGATTTGGATAACCAATGTGAGGTTAATTATGAGAAGAGAGATTTCAAGATGGATTTCTCCAAATATAAATAATACACTCTTCGTTTAAAAAAAAATGATCTTTTTTTTAATCTGTCTAAAAAATGATCTTTTTATTTTTTGGTAACATTTTAATGTCAGTTTTTCACGTAACATTTTTAAGATCACAAGATCAAAGAATACTTTTGTACATTTGACATAACTTTAATTTAGAACCACAAAATTTAAAAGACTTCTTTATTTTTTAATAAATTTAGAATCAAATCAAACTAGATTATTCTTTATAAAACGAAGGGAGCATATATTGTCAGCTGAATTTTTTTTAAATCACGATTAATGACTATCTTGGACATGTTTTCATGGATAATAGTTTGAGTATATTAAGTTCAAAGTAATCAGGCGGAATCAGAATTTGAGATTTTAAGTTACTGGGGCACTATTAACTTAAAATATATATATATATATGAGCGCGTGTGTGTTAATATTATTATAGATAAGTTCCATCTGGTTGTTTTTGCAATTCTTTCAAGTATCACTTTTTGAATCTTTTATGTAATAGCTAACCTATACTATAGTTGGATTAAAATGTTAATTGAATTGTTTCCTTAAAGTATCAACCCTTTTGTATAGGTGTTTGTTTGTGTTCTTAATAGAAGATGACTTTAATTAATGGGAAACTTTCACGTATAGCCACTTACAAATAGTTTAATTACTTTCTATAGCTATAGTTTGATAATTACATTTCTTATTTACATGTTATAGAGAGGAGAGAGGCGAACGAGACCAGGAGAGAGAAGATAGGCGAGAAAGAGGACAAAAAGTGAGACTGAGTTGAATTGTATATGTATATCGGTTAGAATGTATATTAATTGAACATATGTATTTATATATAGCAACCGAGATTGGGAGAGGTAGGAAGAGGCGAGAGAGATTGAAGAGAGGCGAGCATTATTGGGAGACAGACAAGCGAGAGAGGACAGAAAGTGGGAGATAAGTGAATTGATATATGTATATCGACTAGATAATTGTATATTGCACATATGCAGTTGTATATATGACAAGGGAGATTGAGAGAGAGAAGAGAGAGGAGACCGACATTGGGAGGGAAGAGAAAGGCGAGCGAGAAAGGGCAGAGAATGCGAGAGAGGTGAATTGTATATGTGTATCGATTAGATAATCGTATATTATATATATGTATTTGTATATTCCAACGAATTACACATACACAAACTCAAAGTTAAGCCATGTAATTATGTATGGTGTTAGTCATGATTAGTAATAATAACAAACTATAACTATGATAAGAAATTAAATAGTATAAATTTATTTGATCACGTAATTTTTCCTTAATTATAATTATAATATTCTATTAGTTTTGTTCTTGGATTTGCTTTTTATAGAGAGTAATTGATTGTCATATAACCATTCTTCTCAATTTATCCATCTAATAATGGTGTCATTATTTTTGCTTCTAATTTTATTGTGTTTAGTTAAAAGTTTCTTTTACTTATTTTTCGTAACGAGTTATTACTTCGCGCAATATTACTTCAAATGAACTGACTTAGGCTGAAATAAATATCATAACTCAATCTCTTTAATTTTTATGAAGCTTTGATTATTATATTTATTCTTTTATAATTTTTAATACCTAATTAAAAAAATATCGTGGCAAATTAAAATAACAAAATTTTGCAAATATCAATTTGGACTACACAATTATTTTAGATTTTGAACTAATAGATAGACGAGTGAATAATCCGTCCCAACTTAAAATTGGACAAATTATATTTTCATAAATCAATTCTATAAAAGTAGAAAGAAAAAGATATAATAAAATGAATATTTGCTTCTCAACTAAGTAAAGTTAATACCAAACAAACAGTAAAATTATAGTAATGTACACTTTGATTTATTTTTTTTCACATAAAAAAACATAATTGTAAAGTCCCTTTTGGGTTATCCTTTACACTTTTACTTTCACCAAACTAAAAAAAAAAAAAAAAACATATAATAAAAACCAACACACCTTTTTCACGCATTTTCCATTTTTCTTTAAATTAAAAATACCCACTATATATTTTTCACCTTTTTTTCCAAATAATATGTAGTAATTTATCTGTTTACAGCACGAGTTGAAATCCAGTGACACCTCGCCGTCGGTGATCCACCGGAAACCAATGATCTTTTACCGGCGGCGACTGTTGAAGATGAAGCAGATGACGATTTCATCGAGAACTCATTATCCGGTGACCCGAATAACTGTATATCCGAATTCTCAAACCGACCCGACCCGCCTGGAAGTCTCATGTAAGAACCTAATAACGGCGAATCATTATTCATCCATCTTGGTGAACCAGTAGCAATTTGGCCTCCATTTTTGTAATCCATTATTGCTTTGTAAACAAATGGAATTAATCCTTCCATTTTTTTTTAAAAAAATAAGTAATTGGATTTTTGAATTTTGGTAATTTAGTTTTAGAGATTTATTTATTTTTGGCAATTAATTTGGAGAATTTTGGAAGGGGAAGAGGGGTTTTTAAAAGAAGAGGAGGGTGACGTGGCGTAGTGGTTAGAGTCCAGCTGTCAATTCTTACTCAAGCTGACAATCAAGCACGATTTTTTATTGTTTTTTTAAAAAAAACAATAAAAAATCCTTCCATTAAAAAAAATAACATGAGGCACGATTAGTAAGTTATCTCAAATATGGGATTTTTAACATAAATTTAAATTTTATCAAACATACTAAGCGAAAAATTAAAAAAAAGTAAAATAGATAATAGGAAAAATTAAGGTCCTATATCTACTGAAGTAATAATTTTTTTAAAAATATGCGTATATATTTATCATTTGAATCGATGTAGTTGGGTAGAAATATTATATATGTGCGCGTAATTATTAGGAAAATTGTATATAATAGCAAACTAATAACCTAAAATAAATGAAGTAGCTAGGGTTTGATTTAATTGTGCTCCATAGCAAACGTTTGCAAAAAATTGTCAGGCGCCTCTCTCCAAAATATCTCGCTCGTCAATCTCCTCAAATCTCTCGCTCGCTTCCTCACTTTTTACACAAACACAAGTGTATAAAATTTGTTTCTAATTGTATAAATCAAAGAAAATTGTATAAATACATATATTTTTGTTCCTCTCTCTCCCCTCTTCCAGATCTCGCTCGCCACTCTCCCAAATCTCGCTCGTCACCCTCGCCTTTCTCATTTATACAAACAGAAGCGAAATGTATAAATTGTGTTTCTTTTTGTATAAAACGTGAGAAAAATGTATATACACATGCAAGTACATATATTTTCGTCCTATACACTTATAATTATACAATAAAAATACTCTCCTGCCTAGTTTCTTTTGTCTTTCTCTCTTTCTCGTTTTGTACAATTTTTCAAATTGTATCTAATTTCTCTCTTTCTCGTTTTATACAATTCAATTCAATTGTATATTCCTTGTCAAGTCTCTTTTGTCTTTCTCTCTTTCTCATTTTATACAAATCAAATTGTATATAATCGTTTTATACTCTTATGATAATACAATTCGTTTTATACACTTCGTTTACAGTTCTCTGTCCAAGTGTCTTTCTCTTTCTTGTTTTATACACTTCGTTTTATATAATTTGCTTCAACTATATATGTATAGCGAATTATACAGTTATCATGTTTGCTATGGTGCGCAATTAAACAAACTTTGCTAAAGCATATAAATATAAATTTTTTTTTTGCTATATGTGAAAGTTGCCTTAATTATTAAGCATGTAAATATAATGTATTTCAGTGTATATATATATATATATATATATATATGTGTGTGTGTGTGTGTATGTGTGTGGATGTGTGGGTGTGTGTGTGAATATACTTCGTTCAAAATAATCTCACTTTCATTGTTACCATTTTCCTTTTTATCACTATTTTATTTACTTTTGTTAGTATAAGATTGTTAACCCTCAATAGTTATAATCCATATTGATTATTATTACAATGTTATTGCAGATTTGAGTTTAAATATCGTGTACGTGATTTTACTTTAACATTAGAAAGTTGATTTGGAGTTTTTATATCATTATTGATGATTATTTGTGAAGTATTGGTAGTGTAACAATCTCGATGAAGTTTTGATGATGAAAATTTATTTTGATGGTATAATTATTAATCATTTGAGTTATTAATAAGATGATTAAAAATTTTAAGACATAAAAAGAAATTCCTTTACAAAATTCTAATTGAAGAAACGATCATATTACTACCAAAAGAGGGACTCTTAAATTATTTCACATAATTCAGTGACAATTTTAATTAAAGATTTATGTGTACGAAAAAGTTTCTCCGCTAATAAATAAGTATATATCGGTAAATTTGAACTATTTCACAAAATAATGATAAGTTCAAATCTTTTCCTGATATTCTTTAACGAGTTTGAATTTTAATTAATTATATCAATGAAATATACAAAAATAATATATTAGCTAAAATAAAAGAAATATTTTATTAAAAGAAAGACAGAAGAGAGAAATTTCCCAAATAATAAAATATTGAATAAAAAACATCAAATGAAAGCTACCTCCAAACTAATTAACTTTATCTAAAAAATTAGTTATGTTGTAATCGTCGACTACCCTATTTTAAAATTATTACTAGGGTATTTAATTAGTTTAATTACGTGAGGACACCCTTAAGAACTAACGTAAAATATCTTGTTTTAAATTAATTAAGTAGGACCTATTTTCAATTTATATTATCACTTATAATTGATCACTTAAATAAATCGTGTAAGGCACATAGTATAAATTTCCTAATCTATCACTTCTCACCAAATCTCACTTTATTATTCCTCTTTTAACACATTTTATAAGTAAGAGATATATAAATAAAATAACATAATATCATAAATAGAATATAGAAAGGACGGTGTGTATCAGGATGGAAGTCAGGTAAAATTGAGAAGGAACCTTAACAAAAATTACATGATCTATATGTAGTTAAAATTAATTTTTAGGTATATATGATAGATATTAAACTTTCTCTAATTTCTTCGTGTGTTCATTTTATCATATTTTGAAAAAAAATAGTAAAAATATTTGGATCAACACTAGTGTGTACGCAATCTTACTTCTACCTTTTCTGATACACCCTGACTCTCAACACAGATAAAATATATAAACAATGGGGATAAAAACGACAGCAATGAATAAATGAATAATATAAACCTAAAATTACTACTAATATAATAACTAAACCTAATCTGAATTAATTCCATTATTTTATTAATCCTTAAACTAATAGCCATGACTTCTTTTACTCGCTTCCAACTTCCATTGGCCTGTAATAATATTATTATTATTTATGTGGTAGTTATCATTCTAGCTTAAAATAAACATTCCTCTCAATTTTCTTTTAAAAAAATATAAAAATAATGTTTATTGGTCACTCATTTTTATAATAAGAGGAGTTAAAAAGTGGCTTTTCACAAACTTAACTCAATAAAAATATAATATTTATATAGACAAGGTGTAGAGAAGCAATTCATTATTCAATAAATTTCAAACTTTGTGAAATTGACCCTCCAATTTATTTTTTGTTTATACAAAAATATGAGGTATTAGTTTTGATAGTGGAAAACGAGTATATATACGTGCCACATATGTGTATACAAGTTTTATAAAATAAGATGAAATATTGAATATTGGTTAGTTGAAATGTAGCTTTTGATTATTTGGTGTCAACCATATCTTTATGAAATATTGATATATGGTGATTCTATTGGAAGATTTCAAAAAGTGATAATACATGCTGCCATTTTCATTAGAGCATATCACAGCTTAACCACAGCTTTACAAGCACTATTAATTTATCTTTTTTCTTATTTAGGGTTTTTGATAATAGAATCAACAAATGTGGAATAATAAAATTAAAAAAATTGTTTGGCTTGAAGAGGAATTTTTCTAGACAAAGAGTTGTCACCTAATGACTCATAGATAGATCCATATTCACAAATTGGATATTTTTTATTGAGCAAAGAAGCAAATATACTGCTCTAACTCTACGATTTAGAACAGATTATAATATATATATATATATATATATATATATATATATATATATATATATATATATATATATATATAACAAATAGTGTATTTATATCGTCATCATTTAATACATATCGTATTTATCTATTTCGTTAATGGACTATTTTTTTTTAAAGAAATCTTAAAATTAATTTTTAAATTCTTTAAAAAATTAACTATATCATCGTCATCTAATACATATCGTATTTATCTGTTTCGTTAATAGACTATTTTTTAAAAGAAATCTTAAAATTAATTTTTAAATTCTTCAAAAAAAAAAATAACCTCATCCATTTTTACTCACTCAAACCCGATAAATTTTAAGAAAATCATAAATCTTTTTTCTATTCAACCTAATAAAAATTTATGATTCTTCATTTGGGTCGAGTCTAAAGGTGTAAGAGGAAAGGGTGAAATATAAAAAAATTCAAATCATGTGACATTTTTAAATTAAGAACTTAATATTATATTTTTTAAAATTAAGTAAATATATATTGATGATAGTGTATATATGCAATTTTTAAAAAATAAAAAGTATATATATGCCCTAAATTGCAAAGTTAAAAGGGATATTTGCTCCTTTTTCCTTATTGGTTTAGTTACCCTTGCTTTTTTTCTCTTTCTTTTAGTAGCAAAGAGGATTGATGTTTACTATTTGATAAATATAAAAACACTAAGAAAATTGATTCATAGTGTCTTCAAGGAATAAAATTATTCCTATTTTGTAAATAAAATAAAAAGTGAAATATTTTTTTCTAGTAAAATGTGTACTTTTTTGCATTGTGCTATGCACATATTTAAAAAGTATACTCGCTTACACTGTACGCTAATCAAGTTTCTTAATCCTAATTAATGATTTGATTAAGCATAGACAAGATTAATTATTTTTTTAATGGATTGGGATAAATGTTGTATTAGCCTAGTGCTTAGTGATTAATGGCATTCACATACGTTTATCAAGGTTATCTCTGTGTGTTAACATGCTAGACGTCTAGAAATTTGAAAATTTAAGAGCCCAAAACATTGGTAATTTACTCCATTTTTCTCAATTATTTGTCATTTTAGAAATTTAACATACTACCCCGATATTGTTTGTCATAATTTTTATTTTTAGAGTTAAATTATAAAAAATTTTACTAACATTTTGAGATGTATTTTTTAATCATATTAATATGCAAAAAAATGCAATTTATAGTACTTTTCATATAGTTTTAGAATATCTAATTTTTTTGTATAAATATCGAATTAATTTGATCTAATTTAACTTTAAAAATTAGTCGAATTGACTTTCGAAAAACACGACATGACAAATAATACCTAACGGAGGAAGTAATATTTGTAATTTTATTTTTAGTTGTAATTATTTCTGAAAACTATAAATATCTCAATTATGAAGTGATAAAACATAAATAGAATAAATATTTAAAAAAGAAAAATTATATCCTAAGACATATATAAGAGTAAAATAGTTCAAAACCTACTAAATAAATGCTTTCCGTTTTGTATTAGTTGTCCAAATTACTATAAATACTTATCCATTAACAAAACAAGATAGGTTTGTTTAATTTTTCTCATTTACATTTACGATTAATTATTTTCTTAATGAATATATAAAAAGAAAAGTGAATAACTAATATCGAATATACATATAAAGTATTTTCTTAAGAGTACAAATTAAAAGAGAAACATAACATCCTCTGAAGGGCAATTAGACGTGTTACATTATTACAAGGAAAACCAAGTGTTCGATAAATAGATGAGAAGTCTCTTTGATTTTTCCAAATTATAATTGTCAATAATTAGATGTGAAGTCTCTTTAATTTTCCAAATTTTATATATTAAGGAGGATGATATCATTTGAGCTACTGTTTTTATCTCATAATTACTATTTCAACGACTTCATCAACAATAATTAGTAAATAGACATGATCACATTGTAAAAATTAATCCACACGAAATTATTTATTTACTTTAATCACTTAAGAAAGATTATTGCCATAAATTATGTCATTTACTATAAATGATTCCCCTTAACATCAAATTCTTTTCTTGCTACAAAATTTGAATGGTAATTACTAAAATAAATATTAATATCCTGGTTCATAGTTGATAGCACTATAATATACAAAGTTGAATTTTGACCAAATTATTTCTTATTTTATCACTATAATAAGGTCTCTTCCCATTGATTAATTAATTCCTTAGAAGAGAAAAAAAGAATCTTAGTTGCTTGTTAGACCATAATTTTCAGATATTACCCAATTTTTGCCGACTCTCTTTGAGATGAAGTCATTACTTGCATCACCAATTATTAACATATATCTTTCTTTTTTTTAATGTTTCACGCATCGATTTTTTTACGAGGAAATAACAAAAACCACATTTTTCAGATAAAATTATCATTTGTCCCTTATAAGTTTAATAATTACAGAAATCTTTTAAACTGATATAATAATATAAACGTTGATTTATTAATCTGAAGCGTGTGATACATTAATCGTTAAGTAAGATACATTATATTTTACGCATAATATACTAATTTGATGTACATTTTATACATATATATATACTAATCTGATGCGCGAGATACATTAATTTGATGCGTGAAAATGAGAAATTTTAGATTTGTAAAACTAATAGAGGATAGTGATGATAAAAGAACTTAAACATGAAATTTTTGTCGTTTTTTTTTCTTACAAAATTATGACATCACTCCCAATTACTATAATATTTGTTATATACTATAACATGAGAAATTCGTTGACTTTATAATATTTATATCGGATATGTAAATCTTAATAATTAAATATTAAATTAATTTAATTTAGTTATGTTAATTTATTATATTTGATTCTCGAAAAGTAAAATGTGACAAGTATTCTAAGATGTTAGGAATAATCAAGTAACCCGCGAAATATTTCTATTTTTTTTTTAAATTGATTAAGCTATATAATGTCGTACTCACAGTGTGATGACAAAAACCGCGTGTGCGTTTGTGCTTTGCTTTAGGTAGAGGAAGAATTATAGAGCTCTTTATGTTTGGCATGAACGAAAATTCTTCATAAATATCTTACTTGTTTTTTTTTTTAAATAACTTTTTAGCGTTTCATAAATAAGTAGAAAAATATTATTCAAAAAAAATATTTATATGTAATGTAAAAATTTGAAGGTAAGGCAATAGGGTCGTTGTGGAAGGGGAAGGGTTAGTAGAATATTATTTATATAACTTGTTTTTCTTTTATCCCCACTCAAAGTAATTTTTTCAATTAGTTTAGGAATTTATTTCCTAAAGAAAAATGTTACATTTTGACTGGATAAATACGAAAAGCTCAAAACTAAACACAGCCAGACTTGATTTAAATTTCTTGACATGCAATATTTTATTATTTTTAGGAAATTTATTTGATGTGAACTTAAACTAATCGAGATTAATAAACTGAGTATATTGCATCATAGAATAAAACAACTACTATTATAAGATTGTCCTTTTGAGATTTATCAAGTCATTCATAAAAAATGAATAATTCTAGAAGTCTAATTAAACACTAGATTATCGGAGAACAAAATTGAAGATGTTAACATAATTTTTTTCACTAATATTTAAATTTTTTTATAAAAAAAGAAAACCAAATAAAACCAAATAAGTCTAGTCAAACATCGATTTAAAATACATTTTGGCTAAAGGATGAGATTAATATATGATTAATTTGTTCATTAGTGACTACTTATCAATGAGTAATGAAATAATGACCTTCCTTCAAAGAAAATTTCCAAAAATGGTTGATCAAAGCTTAGGATTATCCTAAGTTTGAATTTTTCCTTAGAAAAAACTTTGTTCGATAGAGTGGAAAAAACTTTTAATTCCTTAGAAGGAAATATTTTTCACTAAAAAATAAAAATTCGAGGGTTTCTCTGTTTTACTCTTCTTTTATTAAAAACTTATCCACATCAAGAATTTACGCCAAACTAATTAAATTTTTATTATTATGTGATTTAATGAAGTAAAACACATGTTAATTAATAAAAGTTCAGTAAAATGAATTATAAATTAAAACATATGGCATGCATGTTTTGGATTGGTGTAAACACCCGGTGCGAGTAAGTTTTACCTGTTGTTTTACCAAGTATATAGTGCAACAAATTAATTTTTGTTAACCAACATGGTTGTGATGAGATTATTTTATTCCTCCTACTTTTATTATGAAGATATTGGGTTCGAATTACAAGGACTGGAAAAAAATTATATTAAGAGCATCGCTTTTAGAAATGAATCTTGTATTATGCAAATTCATATTTAATCAAGTTTCAATACAAATACTCTATGAAGAACCAAAAAAAATTGTAGACCATCTCAAGTCAAAAAGTTAAATTTTGGGGCTTCAATATGAGACCTAATAATATTAAAGATGAAAGAATCTCAATTGTTTCACCAAACTTGTTGGTGATCCATAATTTATTTATTATTATATAAATAATATAACACATATCAAATAACAAAACAATCGCTAGAATTCAACCAATCAGCTCATTTGATACCTCTAGTTTAGGCACATAAATAAAGTTTGGGCTTTAATGGGCTTGATCCATAATTGATTCATGGCCCAATTTAAAGTTTTAAAAGTCTTGTTTATGGCCCACTCTTGACTAAAGTCCCTTCGAAAAATTCAATTGGGCCGTCAGTACATTGGCCCATCAGCCCAAAAACCAAGGCCCAATTTAATATCCTACCCAGTACCCAACTTAGTGCACAAATTTTGGTATGAACAATATTTCCAAAAGAATTAATTTGAATAACCACATTCCTAATCGTTTAAATTAAAAATAATCGACGTATGTATTTGTATAACATGTCTATACATATTTAATCTGTATATAATCTCTTTATACATATTAGAAAATGTTTAGGGTCTATATAAATA
Organism: Solanum chilense; assembly: GCA_032847665.1. Taxonomy (NCBI): domain Eukaryota; kingdom Viridiplantae; phylum Streptophyta; class Magnoliopsida; order Solanales; family Solanaceae; genus Solanum; species Solanum chilense. The sequence continues at coordinate 5,971,312 of CM064971.1, read as the reverse complement.
TACTTAATTTTCATTATGAATTTAAATATAAATACTTTAAACTTTTTTTTTTTTTACCTATTTGGAAATTAACTACATAAGAAAATTAGATCAAAGTAATTAATAATTCAAAATAATGAAAAAAAATATTTCTGAATTAATAAACCAATTGATTAATAAATGAGATCTTTTAACAAAATGTCAACTGTAAAAGTTAATAAAAATAACATAATGTTTTTTCTTTTGAACTATAGTTCTATTGATAAATTAGGTATTAGGGTTGGGGGTTGTGGGGGGGGGGACTAGGCATGCTTGTTATGGGAATATAGGCCTTGTGATGTTGAATTTTTCGATGCAAATTTGAGTTTATTTGCAATATTGATATCGAACACCTAATGAAAAATTAAAAAAAAAAAAAGTACACCACATGTAGAATAGAAGGACTTTCTGTTCGATAGTTGAAGCAACAAAAACACATACACAAATTGGGAATCCTCATGTAACAATCAAGGTTCAATATCGAAATAATTTTAGACGTTTCCTTGACTTTGTCTGTGTCAATAAAAAATTTGAAATATCCTGAGTTTTTAAAACAGGTCCAAGTCAAATAACACTAATACGAAAATCCAAGAACTCATTCGAATGGATATATAGGTAAAGAGACATATTTGTCAATTTCTATTTATTCTGTACTTTCATTTTCATGGTCCAAAAAGTTACACTATGTCAAAGCTTTCTTAAAAGAGAGAAGGATTATCATTTTCAAGCTTTTTGTCTTTAGCATGTGTAGATAATTCACTTGATTCCAAGCACTTAAAAGCCAAAATTTAGTCGTCCCCATTTCATATAAGTAGGTTGGTATGTAGCTAGGCAAAGTCATTAATATCAAACTTTTGAAAACAAGCATATAGATATTTATTTTCTTGTTACATAATTCCTCCGACCCTTTTTGTTGTCCACTTTCTGGTCTTTGAAGGAATGAAAAAAAGGACAGACTGGTCGAGCTCCTCTTTGTCAGCGGCATTCTCCCTTCTATCTATCAACCATTTCATTATGGAACTTTCTCCCCGAGCTGCGGAACTAACAAGTCTATTAGAAAGTCGAATTAGCCACTTTTACACAAATTTTTAAGTGGATGAAATCGGTCGAGTGGTCTCAGTTGGGGATAGGATTGCAAGTTATCATAAGTTAATTACAATTTTACGCTTAACTCAAAAGATTATGCAACTCCCCATGTATAATAAATGTATTTTCTGGTTCCAAAAAACATGCATTACAACTTAGTAGTACTAGAAATTTTCTAGAATTAAATAAGGACATATTAGGAAAAAATTGTTGTCCTTTCTTAATTTGTTAAAATAGATAAATAAATAAGGATAAATATAACAGGAAATATGAACAACTAAATAGGAATACGTGAATGGTATGAATATAACTTTTCATTCATCTTACGTTATTGTCCAAATTTTGGCAACTATATTTATTACTCCTACTAGCTACTACATATGTATCATGTCAACAATAATAATAACATTTTAGTAACAAACAAGTCGAGGCCAAGTAGCTATATAAATCCTCAAACATTTTTTATGTTTATTATTTAATATAAATTCATCTCAGATCAATATATATATATATATATAACATCGGTCGTGGACGGTATGCATAATTTCCTTATATGTTATCAATATACGAACAACTTTTTTTTGCTTTCAAAACCTTTTCAAGCTCATTAGCTCAAGGTTTATTTTCTTATAATGCTATTAGATTCAGACTAATTTTAAAACTTGATTTATCTAATACTGGACAAGCTTTAGTTGTTATACCTACTTGTGTGAGTTTTTCATCCTTATCAATCGCGAAACATACTTGATGATCCTTGATATAATTTAAAACAATTCTCACCTTATAAACTAATTTCTAAGACTAACCTAAAGATTTTTTCCTAAAAATGTTCTCCTCAACTTCTTATTTGAAATTACGTACAACATGTAAAAAAAACAAGAAATTAAATTACTTTTTAAAAAAAAAAAAAAAAAAAGTGTGACGAGTTGGGGACTTTTAAGTTGTACATATCAATACGTGCCATGTTTCTCATGGATGTTGGATTTGTCAAAGTTCAATAATTGAAATGGAAAACCGCCCTTTTCGAAATGACATGATGTATATGAAAATGATGGTGCCTTTGCTCTTTTTTTTTGTTCAACTTGCCTTCCATTACACTCCAATAGCTACTCTCTTTTTTTGTTCCGTGTTTCATATTTATATTAAAATTTTGATGAACTTAAATGCGTATAGTCACGTAAAATTTATATAAAAAAAAAAATGCTTTTTAACAATTCTTTTCTTGTTTAAAATTTGAATTTAATACCTATTACGAAGAGTCTCATAATCTTACTCTATCCATATTAGTTATCACCATGCACATTAGTAGTCTTCAATAGCTACTTCACTATCCATCCTACTATGACCATTATTGATCTCCACTAGCTACTTTTCCTATGCAAGATAACTCTTCATTCATTATTTCTCAGAACTAAACAAATTATAATAATAAAATAGAAAAACCCTCTAGGGTATTGTGAGGGTTCATTTGAACTCTCTAACAAATTATAATAAAATAGAAAAACCCTCTAGGGTATTGTGAGGGTTCATTTAAACTCTCTTGATGTCAAAAAAACTATGACGTATTCATAAAATTAAAACTATTTTTTAATGCATATTCAGTAGATATTGAATCACCTCTTGACCTCTTCGTATGTGTATTTCTTTATATTTTAAACCCCTTGATAAAAATTATAAATATCTAGCACTGATCTATATGTATTATAATGTTTCAAAATTGATCACTACCCCATTGAACAAAGATGACTTTCCCACAACTCCCCTTAGAGACAGAATTATATAGAGCAAATTTAATGTATTCTATATACAAAAATTTCTGACAAGATCGACCTATGTATACAAATTCAATCGTAAACATATAATAAGATCACACTTATTCTGAACAGCTAACTCTAAGTATTGAATTCTCCTTTTTTTTTTATTTCTTTTTTCAATTTTCCATTTACTGAAATTAAATAAACTAAAACTAATCTTCCTTTCTTAGTGGACTTCAACAACACAAATCACGAGTCTATATTACTGATCATAAGTTATATGAAGTCCTAAAATCCCTACAATAAAAGTTTTGTATAATCCTAGTTGATATAGTTATAATTATGTTTTTATTAATAAATTACTTAATAAAACTATTCCATAAAAAAATTATTTGATTGGTTAAAATGTTTTATTCATTTGTTTGTGTATTTTATTCACCCACCAAATGCAGATTGAGGTGACTTTTGTTTCCTAACTCATCCAGTCTCGAAGAGGTAAACTTTTTTATCGAATCAAAAAGGAAATTTGTCTCAAAGAGAAAATAGTAGTAATCATAAAACATATTTAAATGTAACGATCCGTCTAATCATTACGAGTATTACAATCTCTTTCTTCGAAATGAATCTTCTAATAAATTTAAAATATGATGGGTGACTTATAGGGATGTGATACGATTTTCAAGATAATTAATTATGTTTCGAAGATTAAAAAATAGATAATTAGGAATTTCTATGCATCGAAATAACCAAAAAATTATGATGTAATTCATTATTAAAGATTTATCTATTGTGATAAATCATTGTCTTTAAGATAATATTGATCATTTGCTATGTTTGACGTGACTTTAGGGATATGTTTTGATTTTGATTTGATTTTAATACGTGGTGATAAGAAATTTAAAGTTCGATTGTTAAATTATTTTTATTTATTAATTGTAAGTAAAAGCTTCTAAGTGGATTTCAACTTGATGACACTCAAATCATCAAAGATTTTATGGGATAAAACCAAGGAAGAAAAGAGAAATAAAATTGATATCTAAAAGTCATAATTTCGAATCATACATTGGCCTACACACCTATTAATTGAAGAAAACATAATAGTTGCTTTTATTAAATTGCTAATATAACCTTTTTTTTTTTTTTTTTAATTTGATATATATATATATATATATATATATATATATATATATATATATATATATATATATATATATATATATATATATATATATATATATATATATATATATATATTCGTTTTGGTGTTTGACGGATTTCGAAGGTTAATTTCTTAAATAATCATTTAAGTTATGAAAATTGTTTATAAAAAATTATTTTTATTTGTTTTGGATAGTAAAATTATTTAACTTATTTTTAAAAAAATATTATGTAAGCCTCTTTTTTTGAACATTTTTAACATGTCATGTCATATTAGAGCAGTGTATATATATATATATATATAAACTCATTTAACTTCCGACTTTTTTTCTTTATAGTAAATCCAACCAACAAAAATTGTAAAGGAGTCGTAAGTACTTTTTGATTCTTAATCAAGAGAGTTGGGTTCGAGCTTTTTTGGGTACTGAGTCGCATTTGTTAGGGAGCGTTTTATCAAACATTTTCTGCGTAAATCTAAATTTAATTGGACTTTAATATGAATATCGAACATCGAATGAGAAACACAAAAAAAAACATTACAAGATTCAATATTTAAAAAAAAAATTAATTTACTCAACTCCTTTTTGTTTGTGCCATCTTAATCAGTTCAATAAAATAAGAATCTAACTCATTTAATCTCTTCTTGTTTATAATGTTTAAGGAGTAAAACAATTTTTCTTACGAATTTGGTGTCACAATATTTTTAATCACAAGAAATTGTGCTTTATTGTGCCATTTGTTTGAGTAACCTCTTTTTTCTTCTTCAAATTTATCAAAAGTAAAAATACTCTTCTCACTTACATTATGTTTTTAATCTGTCACTCTAATACTATAATTAAATTTTTTTCTAATTGAATAACGTCATATAAAATTATAAAGAGGAACTATGGAATAAATTTGTAAGTTTTTTGTTTATGTCACAATTGAAGTACTATACTTTCTCAATTCTCTGTTTTTTTTATAAGTTCTTTTGTATCAGGTCATTTTTAACTGGTTAAGGACATAAATATAATGGATATGTAAGTTAAAAAGAAACAAAAATAATTTTAAGTACATAAAATATTTAGTAAAAATTAAAAGATACTTATTAATTTTTAGTTTTTAAGATATACTCCCTCTGTCCGCAATTGTTTGTCATATTGCGCTTTTCGAATGTCAATTTGACTAATTTTCAATGTTTAATTAGATCACGTTAATTTGATATTTTAAATTAAAAAAAAATAGATATTCTAAAACTATATAAAAAAAATTATAAATTGCAATTTTTCGCATATTAATATGATGAAAGAATAAATCTTAAAATGTTAATCAAAGTTTTTATAGTTTAACTCTAAAAATAGAAATAATGACAAACAATAATAGATGGAAAGAGTAATTGTTTGTGATAATAATAAGAATATTTTTCTATTGGTTGATTTATCTTTGGAAGGAAGTATTCTCACTGATATTATTACTTATAAGATATATTTTTTTTAAAAAAAATGATTGTACTATTTATTGTGGTTACTGTTTTTTCTTTTTCTTTCTCCCTTGTATTTTCCATTGGCCCTTAATGATTGCTCATGGACGTATATATATAGTAATTAGAAGTGGGGAAGTTACATATTTCACAGGACCAATTATATTCGTTAATTAAATATATAATAATATATACTATTTTAATGAAAAGATATATTTTTTTATTATTATTTCAATGAATAATTATAGAATACAAAATTAACCCAATATTAGAAGTTTGAACATTGAAAATATCCATTGCAAGTTGTAACCATTATAGTAAATCATGTCCTATTATATATAGCCTTTAAAAAAATTTAAGGTTAATATATGGATTCTCTAGGATAGAAAAAAAAGGCATGAAATGTGTATAATGATAATTGCCTTTTAAAAGTCAAAACATTTATGAACGATTTCATCACCCAAAAATAAAAGTAAAGGAAAAAAGGCTTTGGGGGGTCAACAATTCACCTAAGAAATTGATGGAACCATATATACATATTTTCATCGTTTGATAAGTTGTATAAAAATAATATTTCATAAAATATATTAATATTTGTCAAAAGTAACAATATACGTTTAAAAGAGAACGCAATTATTATTTTATGTCACGTAACATAATAAAGAAAATTTAATACTAAAATTTTAAATTAAATCTTAAATTCGCTTTTAATAATAAGTACTTATGATATTTTAGTATTGCTTACCTGTAGTGTTACATATTTTGTATAATATATATATTACTTGGCCAAAAGTAACAATGAACCATACGTAATTTGGTGGTACTCTTGAGTAACAATACGTGGCACTGTTTGATAGGTTTAAGGGTCCATTAAAAAAATATTTAAAATTTTGTCGGCAGTAGAAAATAGAAAGATGCAATAGTCATTTACGTAACAAAGTTGAATTCAAAATTTAAATAAAAAAAGAGGTTTAAATTTCTGATCGAATTATTAAAATAATTCATGTATACATGTTATGTGTTAAACATTTAACTTATTTATACTATTGTCATTACAAAACAAGCTTATTATATCATTATTGTGATTTTGTAATAATTAATTTTAGGAAAAATTGTATATAATAGCAAATTAATAACCTAAAATAAATAGAGTAGCTAGAGTTTGATTTAGTTGTGCTCCATAGCAAAAGTTTGCAAAAAATAATCGTCTCTCTCCCAAATATCTCGCTCGCCACTCTCCTCCAATCTCTCGCTCGCTTCCTCACTTTTTATACAAATACTAGTGTATAAAAATTGTTTCTAATTGTATAAAACAAAGAAAATTGTATAAATACATATATTTTTGTTCCCTCTCTCCCCTCTTCCAGATCTCGCTCGCCACTCTCCCAAATCTCGCTCGCACCCTCGCATTTCTCACTTATACAAACATAAGCGAAATGTACAAATTGTGTTTCTGTTTGTATAAAGCGTGAGAAAATTGTATATACACATGCAAGTACATATATTTTCGTCATATACACTTATAATTATACAATAAAAATACTCTCCTGCCCAGTTTCTTTTGCCTTTTCTCTTTCTCATTTTATACAATTTTCAAATTGTATCTAATTTCTCTCTTTCTCGTTTTATACAATTCGATTCAATTTCCTTGTCGAGTCTCTTTTGTCTTTCTCTCTTTCTCATTTTATACAAATTCAAATTGTATATAATCATTCTATACACTTATAATAATATAATTCGTTATATACACTTCGTTTTTATACAGTTCTCTGTCCAAGTATCTTTCTCTTTCTTGTTTTATACACTTTGTTTTATACAATTTGCTTCAACTGTATATGTATAGCGAATTATACAGTTTTTATGTTTGCTATGAAGCGCAATTATGCAAACTTTGTTATAACATACAAATATGAATTTTTTATTTGTTATATATGAAAGTTGCCCTTAATTTTATCGTATGACCTTTTGTTAGAGGTACACGTCACCAAATTGATTCCACTAAAAGCTTGACTTAATCAAAAGATAATTCACCCACCGTCTAACCCACTTGTGGGATGGGTTAGTGGGTTCGATTTGGTGATACGAACCTCACGTTAAAAAATTAAATTTATAAAATTTCTATAGAACGAAAAACAACAATGATATAAATGAATGTTTTCAACAAATGACATAAACGAATAACTCAAGTCTTTTCTTTTTTAATTATAAAAAGTTTTATTTGAATAAATTTATTTTGAGCGTTTTTAGATTAAAATAAAAAATTTAGTTGCACTATTAACATTAAACATCCTTTCCACTCTCCAACGTAACTCATTTTCACTCGTGCTCTTCATTGCCCGCATCCTCACCATCACATCCACCAACTTGGCTGTCCCAACTTCCATAATATTTATTTAAATTAGGGAAAATACTCGACTATACCCTCAACTTATGCCCGAAATTTCATAGACACACTTATACTATACTAAGGTCCTATTACCTCTGAACTTATTTATATTGAATTTTCTACCCCTTTTTAGCTTACGTGGCACTAGTTCGAAAAAAAAAAGTAAATCATCGTTGGGCCCACAAGATAGTGCCACGTAAGCTAAAAAGGGGTAAAAAATTATTAAAAAAATAAGTTCGGGGGTAATAGGACCTTAATATAGTATAAGTGTGTCTCTGAGATTTGGGGCATAGGTTGAGGGGGTACTTGGGCATTATCCTTTTAAATTACATATAAATAATTTTAAAAATATATTTTTTTACTTACTTATCAATTAAAAATATAATTTATTTTTTTTAAAAAAGAATATTTTTCAAAAAAAAACTTTTGTTGTACCGAAACGCCCTTAGGTTGGATAAATTAGCTTTTTCTCATCGTTAATCTATTTTGTCGATCTTATTCAATTTTATCGAAATAAATATCATATGAATTTGTCAATTACTTTTTCTCTGTCCCTTTCTTGATACCTCCCTCTTTACCTATTCATTTAACCTTTAATTTTTTTTTTATTTTTTTTTAAATAATAGCGTTTATTTTATTGAAATAGATATCAATAATATAGGTTGCCTAATTAATTGAAGTATGTATACGATTTATTGGGAAAACTTTTTGTTTCTTAATTTTTTGACTAGTGTAATATAATTTTAATCAATCTTTAAAAGGATAAAACATAAGTATGACTATGAACGAAATTTCAGAGACACATCTTAATTAAAGTAAGATCCTATTATCCCTGAACTCCTTTTTTTTTTAATAATTTTATACACATTTTGGCTTTCGAGTCACAATTGAGGCGCGTGAAAGATATTGAATAACATGTAAGCCAAAAAAAAATACAAAATTATAAAAAAAAAATGAGTTTATGGGTAATAAAACCTAAGTTTAGTTGAGACGTATCTACGAAGTTTTGGTCATAGTCTGATACTAGTACTTTTTCCCAACCTTTAAATAGTACCTATTATTTTTTTTCAACCCATTGATTCATATTTAGTAAAATTCATTTTATAAAACATTGTTTACTTGGTCGGTAAATACAACTTAAACTTAATTATTTTAAAAAGTTAGTCACGCAAAATATTAATTAATTAAGAAAATGGAGCAAAAGACATGACTAATAATTAAATTAAAATGTAATTAATGACGCCACAACTTAATTATTGACCTTTGGTTGTGCTTTAAACTATTTGCCTTTTGGAGGAAGGGAATCCAAGGCAAGAGAGAGAAGAAAAAGGAAATTGAATAGTAATTTGGACTGAGTTAAATACATTGAATTTGTAGTGATAATGTCACTTTCATACAAATGTTTAATGCAAAATGTAGTTGTCTCCCTTTAAAAATCAATAGTATACTATTTGACAATAATTTTTTTGGTTGAGATCTATATTAGGAACTATTAATTTAGAGTTGTACGTCGGATAGTTTATTTTTGGATATCAACACTTTCAATATGACTTTTTCTATTTTAAAAGTTTGAGCTTCGAAGTTTGAAATTGAAATATCCAATTAAAAATAAAGAGATCACAATCATTCTACTTCTACGAGACTACAACCTATGTTTGAGTTTTTTTTGTTAATTAATCGTTAGCTTTCAATGGTCAAACTTGTTGTTATTTTGTTATAGCTTTCGAGAAATGATTTCCCAAGAAATTTCAACACTAAGTTAGCGTTTGGTCATAGATTTTTAAATATTTTTTGGCAAATATTATTTAAGTGAAAATTTGGTGAAATTTCATCATGTGTTTGGCTATAGAATTTGGAAAATATATTTCATCTTTTTAGAAAAATATAATTTATACTCACAAGTTTTAAAAACTATCAAAACTAACTATATGTTTGTATTACAAGTCAATTGCATGTTCGTTACAACAATAACAAATAGTGTCCATGACACTAGAGCAATGTGATAATTTGGAGTGAGTGCAACAAACATCATTTCATACATCGTGAAGTAAACCATTCCCCGCCAATATGTTTCCAGTCTCAAACAAACTTAAGGCCTAAAATTAAGATGAAAGAATTCAAACCGTTCCACCACACCCCTCTGCTAAATAACATAACGTAGAGTGTATATTTGTAAATAAATAACTTCTTAGAAAGAATGCAATACATATTATTTAATATAATGAACAGTTAAAAATAGTATCAAAGTAACTTATCTCTAACATAATATATCACCGAATAACTTGTCTTCAATTACATCGTATATATAAGTAAAATAACACCTAAAATGATTAAATAACACATTTTGAACACCCTTAAATACACTAAAGTCTTCTAGCCCAACGGTATCTTGGGCCAACACATTGCAAAATGCGCAACAAAAAAAAGCTGTAAACATTAAATTTTAATTAGGAAATTCTATTTTTTTTTCTATATAGCTACTAAAAGTGAAAAAGGCTCTATATAAAATTTCTTTTTTAGAAAAACTTGTTCGATTTTACTCTTTATTTTTCATATCTTGTTGTTAAGTCGCCAAAGGTTGGTGAAATCTTGAAGTATAAAAGTGATTTCATCATAAACTGAATTTTCTCTTTTTCTTTTTAGTTCACTTCCTATTAACACATGAAAATTCAAGCTAAATCTTACGTGGATTGATTTTAAAAAATTTAGTATATTTTTCCATTATAAAAATTTAATTGTTAATGTTACATAGTTCAATTTCAAAATTTTAGTGCAACGATTGTCAAATTATTTTTTTTACCTATGTGATTCTTGGACATCTTTCATGAAATTTCTGGCTTCGCGATGGGCGTAATTACCCTTTGACTTGGATGCCCAATTGGACACCCTTAGTCAGAAAATTACACCATATTTATAAGCAAAATAATAATTTAAATGGTTAAATAACACATTTTGGACACTCTTAAAAAACAATAAAAATTTTCTAGCTTAGTGGTTTCAGTTGTTCAACTCTTACTATGTTCTTTGCCCAAATCCTATTCTTTTCATTAAAAATTTAAATAAAATTTAAAAATAATTATTTAATTTAAAGTTAATAAGCAAATCCTTGTTTATGTAATCCATAAAGCTACTAAAGTGAAAATAATTTATATAAATTTCTTTTAATATAACTCGTTTAATTCTATTCTTTATTTTTCATTTCTCGTTGTTGGTCATCAGTTGTTTGTGAAATCTTGAAGCATAAACATGATTTCACTCTAAACTGAAATATCTCTCTTTTTCTTTATTGGTTCACTTCCTATCAGATAAACCTGAACATTAAAGCTAAATATTATGTAGTTTGATTTTAAATTTTTTGATATATTTTAATCATTAATATTATATAGTTTGATTTACAAAATTTAAATACACAATTAAATTATTTTTACGAGCCATAAAATTTTTAGACACCATTCATAAATTTTTTTGCTATGCCACTATCTTCGAATCAAACGATTAAGTAAGAATCTAATTGTAAATTTTCCAATAAGTCAACGAAATAATAATAAAAGTATAAAACTATTAAGTTGACATCAACTCATTATTCCAAATTAAATACGAGTATCATTTACACGTGTTACGTTATTGAACGTTAAAAGAACTTATACATTAATTAATTTATCCTTCATAATCAACAAATTATATATATATCGAAGGATTAACAAATGTGCATTGCAGAATGGTATCGACGGAAATGTTTATTAATATCTAGTTGGTAATTAAGTTGACTTCATTAATAAATGTTGTACAGGTTATACCTATAGTAGTAGTACAAGTTCAACTCCTATTTTGAGTTTGATGTGAACATTGTTCTATGTTTAATTTGTCAAATTTTAATATTCTTAGATTATTATACTAATGAATGTGCATTATTCAAATTTTAATTATAAATTTGTTTTCGTTGTTTAGTGCTTTTGCTTATTTTTGAAACAAACACTTTTTTTTTTTGCAGTCGATGAATATTGTGAAATAGCTGAATGATTCAATAAAATAAATAATCTAGATAGAAATTTTCAATAGATATTTGAATATGCGATTTTGTCTCAAGCTTTGAAATTATGTGATGAATTTAATGTTTGAACATGCAATTTTCATATCATTATGATTTAAAATTCTCACAAAAAATTGACTTTGGAATTTCATATCATGATTTTATATTTTTCAAATACAAAATTAACCACATCCTTATATTTTGTAGTAAAAAAACTCACCATTTTTAAGTACTTTTTTTTTCCCGAGAATACTCAAAAAGTGATCTATATATATGCACAAAATACGAACACAAAGATATTGATCAATAAACGACTCAATAAATATAGTACACAACAATTCATGTTTAATTTTACCTTTTTATTAATCTAATCGATCAATAAATGTTGTATATTGTTTTTAAAATACCTTTATGATAGTGTATTATATTTTTGTTGATAACGTTTGTTTACTTAGTATGATTATATATAAAATTGTGATAACTTGCTAGTTCCACAACTTATAGAGTTGTTATATCTGTAAGCAAATTAATACTCCCTTCGTTTGGTATTGTTTGTCATGTTGCGCTTTTTGAAAATCAATTTGACTAATTTTCAAAGTTAAATTAGATCACATTAATTAGATATTTTTTTAAAAAATTAGATATTTTAAAACTATATGAAAAGTATTATAAATTGTAATTTTTTGCATATTAATATGATGAAAAAATATATCTTAAAATGTTAGTCAAACTTTTTATAATTTGACACTAAAAATAAAATCATGACAAACAAAATCAAACGAAGGGAGTACAACTTAAAACTTAAATTACATGTCCACACAAAACCTCCACTCATCTCATCTGACATCATATCATGATTCAAATCATAATTTCATTAAATTGGCCAAATGAGCCCTAAGAAAATGGTATTTAGTTAAATTATTATTTTCACATATCTAATATTTACTTAAAATTAATAATATAAATATATGTATAAAATAAATTTAATCATAACCAAAAAAAAAATAAATGAGGCGTTGAATCTAAAGCAATTATTTTAGTGACCTCCTTTGAGCCGACCATGTGAAATGGTTGAAAACTTTTCATTATTAATGATCTCCATTAGAAAACTTTTGGCTAAAGACTAAAAGTACAATTTACTTTTTTAAGGTAATTTAATTTCATAAAATTCAGATTAAGTTACATACAGTAAAACTACAAAAAGAATAAAAGAAAAAAGGAAGAAAAATACCACATCACCTGCGTAAACGATGATATCAACCTGAATTGTCATGAGATGGTTAAAGTTCTTCATTTTTAATTAGAAATTTCAAGTTTAAAGATATTATCTCAAAATAAACTCTGCAATCTGCTATATGCAATTCAAATATGCTTAAATTTTAATACGAATATCGAAACTCGATTAATACGAATATCGAAACTCGATTAGAAAAAAAGAGAGGGGTGGGTGGGGTAAAAATGTGGGACTGGAATCCCACTGCTTGTTGAGGAATCATTGAAGCGAAAGTGTGGGGCAAATTGATATACAAAAAAGCCAAAACAACACATTATCTTTAATCCATTACCCACTCACCACATACTTTTTTATATATCAACAAAATACTATAATTGTATGTTAAAATCATAAATTTCTAAATGTATTTTTCCTTTTCATTTTGTTCACACAAAACAATGAAGTATTAATTAATATTCTATTCCATTTTAATTTCTGCAAAATTATTAGTTTCTACAAAAAAATAATCAAAATTTATTAAATAATAAAATTTAATTTTTTTAAAATTATAAGACAAAAAGTTACAGATTCTTCTCATATTGATATAATAATGAAATTCATTTGAATTTCAAAAAACAAAACATTTAACATAAATTAGAATGGAGAAAGTATTACTATTACAATCACCGTGCCAACTCATAATTTATTTAAATAGAAAAATTCATTTTAAATTATATTTTATTATTTTTAAAAAATATTTTTTAATACTTGTGCCGTCTATTATTACTCTTTTTTTTTTCAATTCTATTATTTTCTTTTTTTTTTAGCTTCATTATTATAGTATTGTTTACTTTTTCTTTTGTTTTTAATGTGTCATTTTCATAACTTATGTATAACGAGAAATATTTTACTTTTATGAGATAAAGAATAAAATTGGTATATAACTTTTTTTATATAATTAAAAATAATATTTATAAAAGCATTATAAAATCCGATCTCCGTCTCTTGGCGCTTTATTTATACTCACAATGCTCTGAATTCTCAAAAAAGTCACTTCACGCTTTTCGCAAAGCCATCATCTTCGGCTCTCTCTCTCTCTCCTTGTTGCCGCCGGTGCTAAACAACACTGAGATTTCTGCCGGAAAATGAGTTCGTCGTCGTCGTTCTTCGTCTCTTGAAAGCTCTTAGCGGTACTCATTTCATTGATTTACTTTTTTACGTTGCGTTGTGGAAGTAGAAGAAGGAGTTCAATTCGAGTTACTAATTATGGACGCTAAACAATTCGAAGTTTACAAAAGTTCTTTCCTTTGAAGCTTCTCTCTGTTCGTCAAACAATTAGCTAGTAAGTGAAATTTGTAGGTCTCTCTGTTCGTCAAACAATTAGCTAGTAAGTGAAATTTTCACCTACCTTATGCTCATTATCTCTTTTGTAATTACTGTTCTGCTTATCCATATGGTAGTGTAGAAGCTTTGATTTGTCTGCAACCGTTATATACTAATTTTTTGGTTGAATCGAAGTAGATATTTGCACAATAATTTTGTTGAAGTTGAAAGAATATTAGCATTTGAAGTTTAGATTGGGGAAAAAATTGTGGATGAAATTGTGTTTGGACCTGTTAGTTTACTTGAAAAAAATAGTTTGTAAATGTTGAAAATGAGTAGAAATCACTATTGAAATACACTTCTAAGGCATTTAGCTCACTATTTCATATGAAATTCAAGTAAAGTATTTATGGATACTGAATTGTGTGCAATTATTCATTTTTTACCTTAAATCAGCTGTCTATATCTTTAAAAGCTTAAATTTACTAGTTAATTTGATTAAATTTTGAATTTTTCTTATAATATCTAATCATTGTTGCACGGATTTGGTGCAAAATGAGAGAAAAATGGATTTTAGAAATGATTTTATGTTTTTTTTTACTTTGTCTCAGTAGGATAAGAATATCAAGAAATTAATGTGTTCTCTTTTGTCTCCAAAGTGATAGATTAGCACAGAGAAATCAGAATTCAAACTGCAATGTCAAAATTTTATTATTTGAATTTTTTTAAGAAAAAAAAAATTCTTTTGACTAATTTGAGTAAAATAATTGTGATTTCTTCCTTAATATCTGTTGTTGTGAGTCAATTCTTGTGTTTTACTTGGTTCAAAGTTAAGTACCTTCAAGAAGCTAAAAGCCTTTCTGAATCTTTTGTCTTGGTGTAAAGATTGGGATGTAAATGATGTACATGAATTTGTTTTTTTTTTTAGCTCCTTAGTTTTGTATATCTTCTGGATGCGTTGTTATTACTGTATAGTTAATTTTTGACTTCATGTATTTTAACTTCCCTTGCACTTATCTGGAGTATATCGTCACTGTGTAAATTTTTTCCTTACAGTTTATCCCGTGGATCTGGCTTTGAGTTTTGGATTCTCTCTCGGTTATTTAGTGGAAGCACCGAGTCGCTGTGGATAGGATTGAGGCTTCTTCTCTGCTTGTCTTGTTCTTTGATCAGCATTTACTGCATTATTTGCTTCTTTGTTGGTGTTAAACTGATGGACGTGTTCTGAGCCTCGCTATCTCCTTATTTTCCTGCACTAAATCTGTTTTTATGCCCTTTTTATCAATTTGCTTTCTGATAATTGGAGAGATCATTAAAAGAATGGACATGTTGCTTTTGACTTCAACTGAACCCCCAATGAAACGCAGAGCTGGTTTATTTATAGTTCAGGCTGGGCGAGGATCATATCGAGGAAGTTAGTCTGGTAGTTGGTGGTAAATTGGGTTGCTATTTTCTGAATTTTGGAGCTTTTGATTTATTTAGAATAAAGAAGAATGAGTGCTGCTTCCTTGAGGCATTTCCTTGAAAATGTCTGCTTCAAATCTCCATGGAATTATGCAGTGTTCTGGAAGCTTCAGCACCAGTGTCCTATGTAAGTTGTTTCTTAGCCCATTTCATTGCGACAGTTCAGTGCCCTATCTAGTAAAACAAGGATAGGAAAAGACAAAAAAAGAAGTATATTTTCAAGGAATCTAAATTATTTTGTGGTCAACTAAGTGTATGTTTCTGCCAGCCATCATACTTGATTTGGACCGTATGAAGTTCCTATGGAGAAAAATACAATGCTATAAGCCTTTTTGATTACATCCATCTTTCTGTATTCTGTGAAGACTTCCTCTCATTCTATTTCTTTTGCAGCCCATGTAGAAAATGAGCTACTCTTTGTATTTGCTTAGTATTTGTCTCTCTATATGTTGTGTTACTGAATCAAAGATGTATTACATTTGTAGCATCGTACTAGATCAGCTTATTTTTTTAGAGGATCTAGTATTGGGTGGTCTATAGTCTGTACATGCACTGAGTGGTTGAGACTAGTTGCTCACTTACACTGGCTCGACTTTGCAGCATTTTGACATGGGAAGATGGATATCTGGATGTTCCGGGTGCTAGAGAACCTTACAGAAGTCAAAATGGCAATTATTATAGCAAAAACTTGAATGACTTATCCCCAAACTGTGGGTCAAGATCACATAATGGATATTTGGGTGCACATTCAATTGGCTTAGCCGTGGCTGAGATGTCAAGTACTTATCACATTGCAGGAAAAGGGTAGATCATTGATTTCTTTCTGGCTTCAGTTATTTTCTATATGTTATTGAAATAGTAGCATAATTAGGCTTTCCTTATTTATTAGCTTCAGAAAAATTGACTTTAGTTGGCTAGCAATGCCATGACTTTTGTGGCATTCATTCCCAGTGTCCCCTTATTTTCCCCGTCCCATTCTATCAACAAAGTCCCTATAATATTCATAATTTGTTGGTTTATATCAGCTAGAAAAGAACTACTTTTTGTTAGATTGAAATAAAAACATAATAAACTTGCTTTTCTTGGTATAGACGAGTATATATTCCAAAGGGAATTGCATTTCCTTCCCACAGAGACTAAAGAAGAACAAATATGTTGAATGTATCTTAATGATTAAAAGAAGTGCTGAATACATTATCAAGTGGATAAACACAGGCAAACTAGTTCCTTGTATAAAGGACCAAAAAAATAAGAAAAAGAAAAATTGACTAACTTAGCTTCTCCTTAGAAGTTGCTAGTGTTTTTGATTAAGAACCTTTGAGATTTATCAAGTTTGCACCATCTAAAATAAGAGAACTAGCTCCGTGCTTGTTGGAGGAAGAAGAGAGAGAGAGGGGTTAGCCATAATCTCTGTCGAGCAAATGAGTTTACGATGTATCGTATAGATGGTACAAGATTTTTCTGGTGCTGGAAGACCAACTTATGGAAAGATCAGAGTGGCAATAACTATGAAATAAATCTTAGTATACATTTCAGGTCCGATATGCCACCACAGTGGACGAGTGAAAGCCATAGTGACTTGTGAATTTCTGCATTCATAGACCAATATTTTCTCTTTATTCTTGATGGTTTATTAAGCAACCACTTGAATACTCTGCCTGACTTACTCCTCGATGTATGGTCAAGTTTGGATCTCCATTGCATCGTTATGATTCTTATTACTTATTCATGATCCTAATAAGCTGAGAGCAATTTTTTGTTTTATCAAGAATCAATTTTATTGTTTTCCTTATGTGTCTTTTGTTGAAAATGAAACAGGGTGGTAGGTGAAGTGGCTTCTTTGGGCATCCCACGCTGGATTTCTTCCGACAGTGTAGCACCTGCAGAGCTTGGGTTTGGTTATGTTGCTGAGGTACATATTAAGTTTGACATCTTTGCTTCTGGGAAGTGTAATTTAATGCTTGATTATTTGGTCCTTTTCTCAATTGAGATGAACCCATGTTACACTTGAGCACTCTGTCAACGGGGCCAAAACTGATGTAGCTTGATGAAATGCGGCTATTCTGCCCCCCAACTTGCCGGACAAAGTTATCTATTTCTTTTTATAGTAATCTGATATCTTCGCAGGCCCAGCTTTTCTTCATTAATGTTAGGTGGTTAAACTAAAAAAAAGGTTAACTGATTTTTTCTTCAAAAAAAAAGAAAAAGGTTGACTGATTTGGACCTCTTCTGTTAATGTAGAAGAAAGTGATTTTTAGGATTGCGGATAACTAATTTGGACCTCTCCTGTAAATGTAGAACAAAGTGATTAGAATTATGGATAACTAATTTGGACCTCTCCTGTTAATGTAGAACAAAGTGATCTTAGAATTACGGATAACCAATTTGGACCTCTCCTGTTAATGTAGAATAAAGTGGTCTTTTTAAAGTTGTGGATAACACATTTTCTTGACTTCTCAAGTTCTATTTATTGACTTGAAGCATCATTGATGGATTGATTGATTGAAATTTGTTGCAGTGTCCAGATAAGTGGATGCTTCAGTTTGTCGCTGGCATTAAGGTGAGTTTGTGTAGCGTAAGGTTTGAGGCGGTTTTATTCATCTATTGTGTTTTCAGTATTCCTAAAATTAACCATATGGACTATCTTTCTTTTTCAGACTATATTGCTGGTACCTTGTATTCCTTATGGTGTTCTTCAATTAGGATCAGTGGAAACGGTATGTGATGTTTCTGATATCACAATATTTCCAACACTGCTGAACTTCATTGGATCTGTTTTTTGCCAATGTGATTCACAATGTTATGTCTCATGCTCGTCTAATGGAAACTTAAGCAGCATATGAAACTTCGTAGTTATGTTTTAGTCGTGATTTCTAAGCTTCGGGGTGGCCACAGAACTACAGGATGCCTCATTTACTTTTTTATCCCTCCCATCGTGTATGTGCTTACATGCAGCGGTATCTTTATACGGTCATTCACACATTACTGTATTTCTTTCACAAAATCAGGTAGCTGAAAACATGGAGATGGTTACCATTCTGGCTGAAGAATTTGATGCCCATCTCAAATTTGTGGAGAGCTTTTTACCTGGTGGAGAAAGCTGTGAATTTCTTCTGCGGTCTACTCTCTCTGAGACTTTGAATATACCATCTGCAACTACCACAAATAAGGTGAATGAAGATGATGTAGCTGCTGATATACCAATTGTGGAAGATCACAAATCATCAGCTGTATTTCCAATGACTTCACTAATTGATGTTCAACATCCCTTTCAGTTATCTGGACAACACATGCAAAATGTCCTCGAGAATGAAAATGAAAGCAAAATTGGCAAATTTGTTGAACACATGCCAAATGTTCTTGAAAATGCATATAAATGGGAAATTCCAATGCAACATGTGGACATGATTAATCTAGTGAAGCAACTTGCTCATGAATATTCTGATGATAATAGATCAGGGATAACCGAAAGAAGCGTCGTTAGATCTTCTTGCCATACAAAAGATATAGATGCCTTTTCTTACTCTAGCTGCAACGTCGGCGGAGTCGGTGTTTCCAATGAGGTAGATTTCCACTTTGATGGAGACATGCTAGATCCACGATCTCTTGGAATGGATTGCCACAACACTATTCTCGGAAATGTAAGTAGTTCTTTTAGCTGCTCGACAGAACGTGAACTATACGAAGCCTTTGGAAGTACAATTCACAACTTGTCTGGCTTTAGCGCAAATCCATCTAGCAAATCCATCTATACTGCAGATTGTACATTTAATAGTGAGCCATCATTTGGGCAATCAGATGGATGGCATCTGAAAGAAGATAATGCAGAGAACCTTCTGGAAGCCGTTGTTGCCAGTGCTTGCTATTTTTCTGATGATTACTCGCTCCACAAAATGGCTGGTCTGGAGTCCTTAGACATGTCATCAGGAAAACCTGTCCCTTCTCGCAAAAGGCTACATCAATCTGCAGAAAATGATTCGGTTGGAGATGCAGTTACACGAAGCACTCTTACATCCGTTTCTGCTGGGGTAGACAAATATGCTTCGACTAACTGTCCACATTCTGCTTCTTCATTTGATTATGTTGTCAGTACATTTGATGAGGGACATCATCAGACAAAAGTCTTCAGCTCTTTGAATTGTCACAAGGAGTCAAAAATATCTAATAGTAACAAGAAAAGGAGACGGTCTGGTGATAGTCATAAGCCCAGACCACGAGATAGGCAGTTAATTCAGGACCGGCTTAAGGAATTGCGGCAACTTGTCCCTAGTGGTGCCAAAGTAAGTCTAGCTTCACCTTAGTTCTATTAGATTATTTTCTTGTACCTAGGATTAAAATAACTTTTTGTTTTCTCCCTGCAGTGTAGCATTGATGGTTTACTAGATAAGACCATAAAGCACATGCTGTTTCTGCGAAGTGTTACTGGTCAGGCTGATAAATTGAGGTTCCAGGTTCAGACAGAGGTAATCATTCCATGATTCGTATAATTATCTATTATGTACTAAGTTTTTGGTTGCGAAGTGTTTTTCGTTTTGAGACTAATTTTACTAAATGATTTCGCGCAACTACACCTTCTGCTATCCTTTTCCACGGGTCCAACATTTTGTCAGGTCCTAATTTCATTGATCCATAAGTACTGCAGGTAGCCCCTGACAAGAACCTTCTGTCACCTCAAATAAAATCTAGCAATCAACAAGGAACCTCTTGGGCTCTAGAATTGGGAAGTGTGGACCAGATATGCCCAATAATTGTCAAAGATTTGGAATACCCTGGACACATGCTTATAGAGGTATTATCATATAGCTTCACTATTTCCTAGTTTCTTACTAGTTATCAGGTTTTAAATGAATTCCCTACTCTAGTTAGCACCACAACTAAAATCTGAGCTCTCTGTACTGACATCTGTCTGCATTATGAATTTTGAACTGACATAAATTTCAAACAGATGATGTGTGACGACCATGGACGTTTCTTAGAAATCTCTGATGTTATTCACCGTTTGGAGCTGACGATTTTGAAGGGCGTGATGGAAAAGCGATCAGAGAGCACCTGGGCTCACTTCATTGTTGAGGTAGTAGTCTCCTTTGGCAAGCTAATTCCTTTTTAATTGGAATAGATAAGAAACACTTATTCACTCCATTGTAGCATATGATTGAGTTCAGTGGTTCCTCGTACAAAATTATCAACTCTATGGTTATAATAGTATGGGGAAGACCACTGTTATTTTCGAACATAATTAACCAGATTGGCAGTATACGTTGTACTGAGATATTTTTCGACTTGTTTACAGGCTTCAGGAAGCTTCCATAGACTGGATATCTTCTGGCCACTGATGCAGCTCCTACAGCAAGTGCCAAGTTCTGTTTCACGCAACATCTAGTTTGTTTACTGAGTTATGTGGAGATTTGACGTTTGGGAGCTTTGTAATGAACCTGGATTTAGTATTTTCTATAATTTGTACCTATCAAATAGCATTTGTGATAGCTCACCTTGAATGTGTGATATTAGTGTGTAGCCATGTGAATTAATGAAAGCTTGAGTTCTTATCTCCCTGCTCTCTCTAATATTCTTGTTAATCCAAAAAACTAAGAATAGTGTTTGTCAGCGCTAATAGCAGAGTGAAACTGCCTTATTGTGTTTAAACAAGTTTACTCTGCACTTACTCTATCCTTTCTTTGTGTAGTAAAACATGTAGCAGCTCTAAAAGAAATGTTTCTCTTTGATGCAGCCTTCGCCATCTGCAGTGGCCAAGCTGAGGCTTTACATGGTATTTCTCAGCTTACCACATTTTTCTTTAACATGCAGCAAGATTGTCCATAAAAGATGAATTTTGTAAAACTAGATAAGGAAAAAGAGGCTATCATACACCAAATAAGTCTATAAAACTATGGCATACATCAGATTCGACCTTGAGAAGAATACGTGAGTTAAAAGTATGTTACAATCAGCATGCTGTACATTGGTTTAACAAAAATTACAGCTCTAACATCACCAGAGTCTTGGAAGTAAACCTGAGAGTCGTTGTCAGTGGGTTACTTATCTATTCTCCAATAACGGAGAGATCATGGACGGCTTACAGCAAGTAATAGTGTGTGCCACCACCCACATGCTACGTTCTTCGGCGTACAATATTCTGTGGGTACTTCACAAGGATCATTTCGGTCAATTGTATCACCTAGGCCAAGCTGGAACAGAAAGGCAAAAAGGTTTGATTTTATAAACATAAATGTAATATTTGTGGAAGAGTAACAATCTTTTTACATACCTGACCATACTTGTTCCATCCCCAGCTATAAATCTTGCTATCCTCTAAAATTAAAGCAAAAGGTATGTTTAGATTACTAACATATAGAATACGTATATGGACAGATTGACAAGCTAGTGCCTTCTTATTGTCCAACTCTTACCAGCATCTGATGGATTTAACAAACATTTGATGGTGGAACAACAGACCATATGATGTACTCTCACATGAGTAGGAAACAAGTATATTCAAACTCATTGTCGAAAACATATTTGCTACTCGTTAAATTTCGAAGAAAATTCAGTTACAAATACTAATTAGTCACAGTTATATAAGCAATTGCATGTAACATTTCTATCTCAGATCACCACAAAAGAGATAATTAGGTCTAAGACTGAACAAAGTAAATCCTAGTTGTCTTCAATTGAAAAAAAAAAACACGGTTTGTCCAGTGAATCAGAGACTGAAATGCACTTCATCTTCTCGACAGCCTGGAGTCTGGGCTCTTACCTGTCATTATGGCGCTATGGCGAGCTCCACAAGACACTACCTTGGCGTTCTTGTTCTCCAGTATTGGGGCATCCACAAGTCTAGGTGATGTCTGTAACAGAAATCTCCTGTTGAGTTTCTAAGTCCCTCAAACAAAGAAGGCTTAAAAAAATGCAGCCGCATAACTGCTAATATGTAGGGAATTATATGGTTTAACTAATTGGCTGTCAGAAATTGACAATATCTCTTATCCCTCAACTGTCTAGCTACATTTAAAAGCTACAACTGTTGTGGATAACTTCTGGACTGGGATTTCAAAAAATCCAACTTCCTGGCACATCTCATGGTACGACTAACCAAACTCTTAAATGAAGTGATCATTCAGCTTCAACTAGATATTACTATTGGACATTGGAACTGTTAAGTCCACACACAAAAGTTAACTGGAAAGATATGAAACAAGCAAAAAATATTGGACGCACCTCTGTGTGGTCAGTGCCTGTGCCTAGACCCAATTGGCCAAACTGATTTCCCCCAAAAGTATACACTCGCCCATGATCACATAAGCACACAGAATGCCACAGTCCACCTGCCACGGCTTCTATTCTAGTGTTCAATAGAGAAGACACACAAGTTGGCCTCAGCACATCATTTGTATTACCTAGTCCACACTGAATACAAAGAATGAGGCTAAGGGACTGACATTAAGAAAAGGAGTGTACACGAACTAGGCACCACAAAGTTTAAACTGCAGGTGCAAACTTACAGTGCTTTTGATCAATTTTTTTTAGAAATACAAAACATGAAAACATTACAGTTGTCTGCTAGTGTGAAAAGATAAGCTATCAAGTGCTAGACATTCAATTCTAGCAATGAAACATATATCCACAACACTATAAGCAAGATGCAGCTGGCTCAACATTACTCTATATTTCTTTTCTTCGAAATGGAACATTACTCTGTCTCTAATTGCTAATCTGAATTATAGAGAATAGAATGTGAAAAATTCTTTGAGCAGGACAAGACACACATCATATTTCAGGTGTGATAATATGAAACATTACCTGTCCATACAAACCCCAGCCAAATGTAAGCAGCACCCCAGTATCTGACAATTGAAACAAAGACCAAAGTGAGCAGAACGACAAATGAAGTATCACTCTCAACTTTCAAATGCAAAAGGCAGAGACAATGATTTAAGATGATCTAACTTCCCTTGTAAAAGGAGTAACTCAAAGTCATTCAAACTTAAAAAACCTAACAAATTCCCAGAATTACTCTTTTTTTCTTCACACATTGTACAGCTTAAATTTGGAAAAAAAAAAGAAAGAAAGAAAGAAAGGAAGAAGGAAAAAAAAAGTTGCCCCAATTAAGAGATCAAGAGAAGTACTAAAACTTAACTCCATGCTAACCTGTGATCACTGCACTATGCCGGCCACCACAAGAAATACTCTTTATGTAGCTCCCCAAGGCTTTACGTTTCTGACTCCCAGTGGTAATGCTTCCTCGAGGACTCCCAAGGCTCCGGTCAGGTCCATGCGAAGAAGCATCCAAACATGGTATAAGATGAGGAGAAGCCACTATTTTAATCCTGGAGCCTAAACCAAGCTGTCCTTCACCTCCATAGCCCCAACCCCATACCTGTCCTACATCTAAATCCGGCAAAAATATGATGCATCAGGTGTCTTGCTTTACATTATAGTTCTTCCTTATCTTCGTACTTCATATGACCTACAAAACTATATGGCGTAACCACAAAGCAACCGACTCCACTGCTAAAATGACAGTAACAGGCTACAGCATGCATGGAGGAGTGGAATTACCTGACAATGCTAAAGTGTGGCGTCCTCCAGCAGCAACGGAGGTTATCTTCACCCCTGGATCCAATTCTACAATACAAGCTGGTGCAGAAAGAGATTCGTCAGCAAGAGGTGGGCTTTCAAGTTCTTGTTTAGCCGTCATTGTTCTCCTCCTTTTTGCAGTTTCTTCAGGTTTTTTATTATCTTGGTGAGCAACTGAACCACCAATTGGCTTGGAGCCTTGAGATTGAGGGCTTTCTGCAGAAATTAGTCCTTATATTATTAGATAACCCCACCAGGGATAAACATGCAGCTGAACTAGCCAAATTCTTAAATGGCTTAATTTGGAAACTAAACTACCATTACCTTGGTCAGTTGACCCTGATTCTTTCCGAATAGCATCCCCTTCAAAACTCCCTGCAGAAGCGAAATTTGCAACAACCTTGGAAGAAGGCACACATTCCTTCCAGCCCCATGTGTACACATCATTCTTTTCTGTACAGAAATATATCGCATAACCATATATCTTTGCTGTCTTTCATTATATTTCAAGCAGAAATAAGAAAAGAAAATAGAAGTTTCTGCCAAATAACATTCTGAATTAGCTGAGTAGATAGCTGACAACCCAGAAAGACTGGGTGACAGTATATTACCAGTAACAGATACACAATGTGCCCAACCAGCTGCGGCTTTCACGATTGGATCTTCAGTTGGAAGCGGAAACGGTTCTGGAGCCTCCTTGATAAATGTAGTAATGAAAGAAGATAGCAAAATCAATTCAAAGGAAACTATATAAATGAGTCCATACAAGAAAGATTTGCCACATACCCCATGTTTTCCAGAAGTCAAGTAGCTTTGGCCTTGATCATCTGCAGAACCCCACGTGATAAGTTTTCCAGACTCTGCTGCCAAATTATCAAATAACACATAGTTAAAACCCAAAAATCAAGGTTCATGTCATTTTCATGAAAAAAAGATTGAGAAGGTATAAAGTAGGTTGAGATCGGAATGGATTGAGATCCAGAAGGTATTAAATAGGATGAGATTGGAATAAACTGAGATCCAGAATGGAATAGTTTCGATAAGATAGAAAAGGTATTCATGACAAAGGATTAGTTGTTTTGCATCAGATGCAATTTCTTGCATCTACCATTTAGTTTGCTCTTACAGTTTAGCTTCTGTTTTTTCATTGAATTATGCATACAATGCTTTGTTAAGTTGTGCTTATATGAACTACAATTTTGTTCTTGTGATAATAGAACTGATGTCTCAAAAACAATAGTGGTTTAGCCTTGGTAGGATGCAAAGCTAGCAAGACGATGACAAAAACGGTCACTTCTATCTGGGAATAGGTATAAGACAGTCCCTAAAATATATATCAATTGTTTAGTGTCACCTCTTCAGAAGAAGACCATTAGCAAGCAAAAGTATGTCTTAGAACCTTGATGACAACATTAAAGCCCACATTAAGTGACTCAACACATTTTGAGCGTCTATTCAGTGCTTAAGCACACTGTAAGCGCACTATCGGCTACCCTGCTTAGAGGCAGACATATATCATTATGCTAACGGGAAAAATCTTAGCTTGAGCCTATTTATGGACGGGCAACATTAAAAAGAAAGTATGAAATCCTACAACAGTAAAAGGAATTGGTAGTTGGATAATGAATCTCTTCAGACCTGGAGAATGTGCCGCTAAGTAAAGTATTCATACATACCATCAACAACAACGAGATATTGGCCCACGGTCATGTTTACTTTATCTTTAAGAGCCGTTGTGTTAATCAAGGAAGGTTTTTTGGTGATAATACCTGAATGGAAGTCTAACTCAGAGATGTATAAGCTCCTATGCGGGTGGTTTCACTCCCTAAGGAGATATGTGACAAGTTTCAGATAGTAAGCAATAATTTAGGCCTGAATCTACCAAAAAACTGACCTAATACCAAAAAATTGACCAATTACTACACTTCTACTTAGTTCAAGCTTTTCCGTAGCTATTGTTCATCTTCCTCTGCCCCAGGCCTCACACCCTAAACCAATGTGAGAGTATCAAATAAAATAAAAGGTACAGAGGTGGGAATCCTATCTTCAGAGTTGGCTATTCCACATTAACTCCTCTTAGTCCATTACACTAGTATGAGAAAATAATCATGTCTGAATTGATAAGATCTGTGTCAAACTAACTAAAGTTCGTTAAAAAGTCCATTACACTAGCTCTGGAAGCTTCAAATGTTACCATACTTGTTAATTAGTACCTCAAAAAACAATCATTTTAGTTCAAAAACTTTATGAAGTTCATCATTGCAGATCTCAATATCTGAATATCAATAGAAAAGCTAGCAACACAATATTGAAGAAATCTAGAGATCTACTTCTTCTAATTCATACATCTGTAAACATCTAGAAAAACTTATATATGAACACAAATCCATACAGAGATTAAGCATATAACCTGAAATAGCCATAGCGAAACCACAACCTCCTCCACATACATCCTTCCATGATTGAACATCGATTCCGTTATCCGGCAACTGAACTTCCACCGGAGAAGTTAACGGCGACTTATGAGACAATACTCCGGGAAGATATCCCCACATAAACAACTCATACTTCTTCTTCTCTTCATTCTCTTCCTTCATTTTCACCTCATCTTCCTCTCCTCTTACACCGTTCTCACTCATTTCTTCAGAAAAAATGGAAATTCACAAATTTTCTACAGAGAAGTTTCGAGAACTTTTGTTCCGGAAGCAACTAGAAGTTACCAAAGAAATTGAATAATTGTAGTGGAGAAATAAAATAATGTGAAAAATCAAGGCGAATCATTAACAGGTAAATTAATAGTGCCACATCAGATTAATTGGGTCCCAGGAGACACGTGTTTGATTGTAGCAGCCCTTCTGTTGTAAGCCACTAATTCACTGGAAGTTTCTAGATGTAGACTTTTGAATGTACTGAGGTGGCACAAGCTTATCCGTTGGATGTAAGATGTGTATTGTAGATCAACGGACAGGTTTCAATAGCAAATGAAAGTTTTTTTTAATCATAGATTTCTTTAGTCCTCCTCCTCCGAAAACTGACATTTAATTCGTTGAATTTGATTTTGAAGTTTATCTATTTAATTTATAAATTTGTTTAATTTATAAATATGTTAAATTAATATGAAATTATAAAAATATCAATTGATTATTATAGGTTAGTCACTGATTAATTTTATATTAAAATTTCACTTGAAAAATTATTGAAATTACTTAGAAATAAAGTGATGTATCAAGCAAATTATTTGCATGAATTAGCAAGTTGTATCTTGTTTAAACGTAATTTGATATCTTGTAAAACAATTGAGAGTTTGAGATCGTTTAAAATAAATGCGTTTGAAATCTAAATAAGTCACAAAAATATAAAAGTGATCAAAATAAGTCATTTTTTAGTATGTAACTAAAATAAACTTAGTGGAAGAAAAAATTTCATTTTATCTAATATTCTAAATGTTTTTCGTTAGTGTCATAACGCTTTTTTAATATATAACGAAACTTTTTCTTTCACTTTATAAAGTGAAACATTTTCCTTCCACTTTGTAAAGTCGAATTTTTTTTACACTTTATAAAGTGAAAAAAGTCTTACACTTTATAAGAGGAATATTTTTCACGTATTGAAGAAGTCTTTTCAGTGTTATCATACAATTATATGATTTGACATATCATAAAAACAAAAAAAAGTTACATTATGCATTTTTATTTTTTTATTTTGAAAAATCTTTCAATCTCTATTTAAGGACGTTTAAACATAGTTGATCGCACCTACATCATAAATTCTTCTATTTTTCTTCATTTCAATCTAAAAAAAAGTCTTTTACACTTAAAGTTAAAGTTTCAATTTATTGGGACAGTGAAATTATACATGACGAAAACACTGTTTATTATAATTGTCCTTCCCAAGAAAATGCTAAATATTCAATTAAATTTTTACAAGGATACCGTTTAAAGTTTCAATTTTTTTACAAAGTTGAAGATTTTCTTCCACTTTATAAAGTGTAAGTAAAAGTTACACTTTTTTATAAAGTGTAAGTAAAAGTTATACTTTATAAAGTGAAAGAAAATGTTACACTTTATCAAGTGTAAGAAAAAATTTCACTTTGTATTAAAAATACACGTTATAACACTAACGAAAAATGTTTAGAAAATTTAATTAAATAAAACTCTTATTTTTCTAAGCTTATTTTAATTACATACTCAAATAATAATTTATTTTGATTACTTTTATAGTTTTGTAGCTTATTTAGATTCCAAACTCAAAATAAATATATCAAATTAAATACTAATTCGACAACAACATATCTGATAAATTATTTTTTTAGTTCCCATTCATTTTTAATTGAAGTTGGGTATCATTTACAGGTTAATTAGTAGTGCCACGTTGGATTCGTATCAATCTGAGAGGCATGTGTTTGATAGTGGGTCTTTTTTTAATTATTATTTTTAATGGCAGGAAGTCACTAGAAGTCTCTGGAAAATTCTAGTTAGTGGGGGTGGGTGGGCCTTCCTTTTGATTCCAACCCAGGCATAAAGTTATTTTCTTTCCATTGGAAATTCCTCCTATATATGTGGTGGGTTCTACTATTTAATTGTCTATTCAAATAAATATTAATTAGGGAGGTTCTTGTAAAGATTTTTATGAGTCAAACTTTGACTCAATATTAATCTTTGTTTCAATCGACACCTTTATAGTTGTATAAATAATAATTATAATTATATATATATATATATATATATATATATAATATGATAACTTCCACATATAGCTATTTATTTTATTATTATTTATTATATGTTATATATTATTATTATTATTACTAAATTAATCAATTTTTATCATGTTACCAACTTTTAAGGGTATTTCAGATATTTTGATTAAAAAAAGTGTTTACCAACACTTATTTGCCAAACACATCAACAACTTTTTTTTAACTTCAGCACTTTTATCCAAACACCTAACTACTTATTTTAAATAGGGCAACTTTCACATATAGCAAACAAAAATTTATATTTGTATGCTATAGCAAACTTTGCATAATTGCGCTCCATAGCAAACATAAAAACTGTATAATTCGCTATACATATACAAGTGTATAATTCGCTGGCCTAAATTGTATAATTCGCTGGCCTATTTCGCTGCAATTGTATAATTTGCTTTGCATACAGTTGAATCGAATTAAAATGTATGTATATTGCATAATTATAAGTGTATAGCAAGAAGATATATGTTTTTCTCACTTTATACAAAAACAGAAACACAATATATAGACTTCTGTTGTATAAAGCTAGAGAAAATTGTATTTCACTGCAATTGTATAATTCGCAATTGTATAATTCGTTGGCCTTTTTCTCTGCAATATTTGAAGTAAAATATTTGTAAATTGTATAATTAAGTGTATAACACGAAGATATACATTTTTGCATGTGTATATACAATTTTCTCTCGCTTTATACAAAACAGAAACGGAATTATACACTTCTGTGTATAAAGCGAGAGGCGAGCGAGAATGGAGAGTGGCGAGCGAGATTTTTGGGAGAGAGTCGCTGGCAAATTTTAGCTAATGTTTGCTATGGAGCACAATTAAATCAAACCCTAGCTATTCAATTTAATTTAGGTTATTAGTTTGCTATTATATACAATTTTCCCTTTTAAAAATAAGTTCCAACACTTTCAAAAATATTTTTTAAAAGCTATTTTTTAAGCCCATCCAAACGGGCTCTAAACTAATTAATAATAATATGAGAACACATACAAATAGATTAGAACGCTAAAATTAATTATTGTGAATGCAGAATTTGATAATTGAAAATATAATTATTTGCCATTTCTTAGTTTATTTTTCCCGTCTTGAAATTTATATTGATTTTTCTCAAATTATTTTGAGGAGGAAGAAGAACACAACAAAATTAGTGACAGTATTAAAGCTTAAAATTTCTGGACGCTAAAATTAACTTTTTGTTTGTGGCATCGTCAAATTTAAATCACCAAGAAAAAAATCTAAGCTTGAAAAATGATAGTGAAAAATTGGGGAAGAAGAAGAAGAAAATAAAATAAAATTTGGTAAAATGAGGCTCTCACACGCGTCAAGTGAGTGTATCACACTCACTATGCTATCTCAGCAAAAAGTGTCAAATTAATATAACGGAGCATGACATGAGGTATCTAAAATGAACAAAGCTTAGTTGAAGTGTCTAACTGAAAATTAGTATCAATTTTAGTTAGCCACCGTTAAGTTAAGCCATAAAAAAATAACGTAATTAAGATACCTAAAGTAAAAAGTGAAACAAATTTAAAAACCTACTTATGATTTCGGCTTAAATATTAAATAGGTGATATAATGTACCAAGGCCAGGCATAAAGACGTGGTCCAATTAAAGATGTGTTATATTGCAAGTTTGTGACATGCATGCACCTATTATACTCACGATAAATTGGCTAACTAATATACATGTCATTTTTTTCCATTTCTTTTTATGAATTCTGATTAAATTCAGAATTATATCATATAATAATTAATTAGAATAGATTGACAATTTTATTTTATTAATTAAAATAATCGAACATAAAATTTTCATAATTTCATATTAATCAAGTACATTATTATTATTCAAGACATAAAATAAAATAATTAATAAGAACCATTAATTGTGAGTCCACCATCTACACATATAACTTGACCAGTAATATATGAAGCAGCTGGGAAACAAAGAAATGCCACCATTGCTGAAACTTCTTTTGGTTCACCAGCTCTACAAATTGGTGTTCTACTAACACTTCTTTCAATATTTTCTTTAGCTAATGAATCTTTCTGGAACAAAATCAGATACAATATTAGTAATTATATTATATTTCATTTAAAAATATCATTCAGAAATATTAATTAGATCGTTTGTTCTTAATAGAAAATTTTCACAAAATGAACTGAGTTTTAAGATTGAGTCAGATCAATTAATTTTCTTATCATCGTAATGTTACCTTTGCTGCTTCGATGAGGGGTGTGTTTATAATCCAAGGTGCTACTGCGTTCACTCGAATATTATCTTTAGCCCATTCGTAAGCCAAACTCCTTGTAAGTTGATTCATTGCACCTATTAACATGGAAAAATACAAAAGATTTTTTATATTTAGAATTCAAAGAATTAGCGATAAATAAAATTTCATAGTTAAACAATAAAAATCACATGCTTAACGAATTACAAGAAAATCAATTAGCTAGGAGCTATATAATGACAAACTAGCTGGATTACCTATAATTTTCATATTTTCTAGCTAGTAGTAGTGTATATATGTATTGCATTATATATATATATATATATATATATATATATATATATATATATATATATATATATATATATATATATATATATATATATATATATATAAATGAAAGATTTTGAAAGATAAAACTTATTTTCTAGATAATAATTAAGTTTTCGTAATTAGTGGTACTTTAGGGCTCTATCCATCTATAACCCGTAGTCCACAAAAATATTCTAACATTTCAAATAATTTGAAACAAGAGGACGTCATATTTTCTATAAAAAATTAATTATGTCATACTCTGTCAAATACACTTGATAAGTGGTGGTGGTCATATTTAGGATTCCCTATATTTAACGAGACGTCTCAAGTCTGAGTCTTGAAAATGAAAATGTCTCATTGGAAGCTCAACCCTTATATATAAATAGATTTTATAATGTGCGAATTTGAATTAATCAGACTTCGAGAATTGAGAATTACCTTTAGTTGCTGCATAGATAGAATTTGTTGGCAATGCCACAAGCCCAGCAATAGAAGAGATGAAGACAATGTTTCCACTTTTTGAGGCCTTCAAAATTGGGTGTGCAATTTGGGAGATGTGGTGAGAAGCTTCAAAATTGGTTTTCATGATAATAGAGATATCCTCCTCAGTGAACTCTGTAGCTGGCTTAAGTATTATTATACCTGCATTATTTATCTATATCAAAAAAATTAAAGTTTAGATATCTTCCGGCAATAATTGCAAAATCAAAATTTTCATTAACGTGATTTGAAAAATAAAAATTTAGTACACAGAATATGAACTTGAAACTTTAAGGTAAATTTTAAAATTTTAAACAAGATAAAATAGGTATTCTCTTTGTCCCTATTTATATGATGTACTTTTATTTTTATTTAATATTCTAGAAAACATATTTTTTATATTTTAAAAATAGCTTAATATTAAAAATATTGATGGCTAATACATTAGTCTATCATAAATAAGTTTAAATTAAAATTTTCATTAAAGGTGTTTCAAAAATATGAAGAAGTAATTATAAGAAGAAAATAAAATGATTCAATATCTACTACGTATACATAGTAAGTAATATTAACCGTGTACATATGGTGTAATTTTTGTATCAGGAGGTTCGTATACACTCTTTGCTCCTATCGGGCTTCGCCTCGATCTTGACCAGTGGCGAAATTAGAAAATTTGCTAAACGTATTCAAAATTTAATATATATCTCTAAAAAAGATACTTGACCTATACATATATACAATATTATTTTTTTATATGCATAATATAATTTTTCAACGAAGATTGTTTAAGAAATTACTCTTGAATCTAGATATATAGCTATGCCACTGACCCTAACTTGTAAGTTTTAAAAGATTTTTCATTTCTTAAACTTTTAACTTAATTAGAGTGCATCATATTAATTGAAACGAAACGAACAAATAGTAAAAAAAAAAATTAAAAAAAACTTACTAGAATGTTGAGCTTTCCTTGGAAAAAATTGATAACCTTCTCCATAAGCATCTCTCTTTGGGATCTCAAAGTCAAATCACATACACATCCTTCTACTTTGTAACCTTTGCCTCTCCATTTCTCTAAACACTCATCAAGTTGTTCTTGGTTTCTACAACATGTATAAACTATGGCACCAAATCCAGCTAACTCTTCTACTATGGCATGCCTAATTTTTAATCAAAACAATAGAAAAATAATATCAATAACAATAACAATAATAAATTCAATACTATAACTAGAGTCTGAGAAAGATAGTGTGCATATAATTGAACTAGAATTAATAGCCAAAAGATGTATAATACATTTACGTAATTCATATATATTATATGTTTATAATCAATATACACAGACTAAAATCG
>CM064971.1:5919551-5937595 GCA_032847665.1 Solanum chilense | reverse complement strand
TGCCCATACCTAGTTCGAAAAGCAGTCTTTGGCACATCCGTTGCCCGTATTTTCAATTGATGATAACCGGATCTCAAGTCAATTTTAGAGAAGACACAAGCACCTTGTAACTGATCGAACAAGTCATCAATGCGAGGAATGGGATACTTGTTCTTAATAGTCACCTTATTCAGTTGTCTGTAGTCTATGCACATCCGAAAGCTCCCATCCTTCTTCTTCACAAACAACACCGGAGCACCCCAAGGAGATGCACTTGGTCTAATGAAGCCTTTGCTCAACAACTCTTGAAGTTGGGCTTTTAACTCTCTTAACTCCGCGGGAGCCATTCTATAAGGGGGTATAGAAATGGGGCGAGTACCCGGTTCCAGATCAATGCAGAAATCAATATCTCTATCCGGTGGCATACCAGGAAGGTCTGCAGGGAACATGTCCAGAAACTCACGGACTACCGAAACCGACTCAATTGGAGGTACTTGAGTAGTGTCATCCTTGAGATGTGCCAAGAAAGCTAAACACCCTTTACTAATCATTCTCTTAGCACGAAGAAAGGAGATGATACGAACCGGAGTGGGAGTGTAGTCGCCCTCCCACACTAGCGGATCTGTCCCAGGCTTGGCTAACGTCACAGTTTTAGCATTACAATCCAAGAACGCAAAATTCGGAGAAAGCCAAGTCATACCCAGAATTATATCAAAATCGACCATTTCTAAGATAACCAAGTCTACATAAGTATTGCTCCCCGCAAAAGTCACCAAACAAGACCTATATACTTTTTCAACTATCACAGACTCACCCACCGGAGTAGACACACGAATAGGTATGTCAAGCAATTCACAATGTAAATGAAGACCATTAGCAAATGAGGAAGATACATATGAAAACGTGGAGCCAGGATCAAATAATAAAGAAGCCATGCAATCACAAACCAAAAGATTACCTGTGATAACAGCATCAGATGCCTCCGCTTCAGATCTCCCACGGAAAGCGTAACAATGGGCCCTATCACCAGTCTGTTCGTTGCCCCTACCATGTTGTGCCGTAGTGGCTCCAGTTTGCCAATCACCTCGGCCGTTTTGGTGACCACCATTACCTCGACCACCACGCCCTCCGGAATAACGTCCTCTACCATGACCACCTCTACCTCTAGCTATTGGGGGTCTATAACTCTGTTTCAGACAATTCCTCCTAATATGTCCAGTCTCCCCACATCCATAACACTCTCTGGATTCAAGCATTGGTCTCTCGAAGAAGTGTTGACCGGTCTGAGGTGGACCCCCGACTACAGTCTGTAGTGAAGACTGAATTGGTCGGACTGAGTAACCGCCTGAACCCTGTCCTCTAGAGTAAGAACCATTAAACTCACCTCCCTTTCGAAACCTTTTTGATGTCGATGTCTTGGTGAAGTCATCTGGCTTCACTCCTTCCACCTCTATCACAAAGTCTACCACTTCTTGGAAGGATTTTGCCGTAGCCGCTACCTGTAAGGCTGAAATCCGCAATTCTGACCTCAACCCTTTCACAAAACGGCGAATCCGCTCTTGTGGACTGAAACAAAGTTGGGTGGAATACCTGGATAACGTATGAAACTTAGCCTAGTATGCAGTAACCGACATCCTACCTTGCTCTAGGCTCAAGAACTCATCTCTTTTCCTATCCCTCAAAGTCTGGGGGATATACTTCTCCATAAACAAGCTAGAGAATGATGCCCAAGTCATAGGTGGTGCCTCTGTTGGTTGACACTCAACATGTGACTGCCACCACATTTTGGCGTTCCCTTGAAACTGATAACTCACGAACTCGACACCAAACCGTTCTACTATACCCATCTTGTGTAGTAGCTCATGACAATCAACCAGAAAATCGTAAGCATCCTCAGATTCTGCACCCTTGAAGACTGGAGGTTTAAATTTTAAGAACTTACTGAAAAGTTCATGCTGATCATTTGTCATTATAGGCCCTGTAGTCAGACGAGGAAACGTGCCTATTTCCAATGAGGCATCCATGCGGGGAGCCACAGTAGCCGCATGTTGTACCTCCGGAGCCTGAGGTGTTGGTCCAGAAAACACTGGAGGTGTTTGGCCCTGATCAGACAACCCACTAAGATAGGCAAGAACCTGATTAATCATTTCTGGGGTAGGTTGGGTGGTAATTCTTCATTCTGCACTTGTTCATTCTCCCCTTCCTCACCATCTCTTATCACTTCCTCAGTCGGTGGAGGAGTCACCGCCCTAGTACCAGATGGGCTAGGTGCTCGTCCTCTTCCTCTAGAGGACGCCCTCCCACGACCTCTACCACGGCCTCTTCCACTGATCCTCCTCGAGCTACAGCCCCAGTGGCTGGCTCAGACGTTTCTTGCCTTGCCGTTGTCGCTGCTGGCGCGGTCGTTGCTCTAGTTCTAACCATCTGCGAAATAGAGTGAAGATGGTCAGATACCAATTTGTATCACCTAGATAACAATTGGACTCAAGTAGTAGCACGAAAGAAAGAATGAAAGAATGGAATTTTCCTAAAGTCTTATAGCCTCTCAAAGAAAAGTAAAGGCGTCCCCCTACCGTTCCTTAAGACTCTACTAGACTCGTTCTTGTGTGATGAGACCAACGAACCTAATGCTCTGATACCAAGTTTGTCACGACCCAAAACCGAGCCGCGACTGGCACCCACACTTACCCTCCTATGTGAGCGAACCAACCAATACAAAACCCAACATTTAAACATAATGAACAAAATACAATGCGGAAGATTTAAAACTCAACAACTATTATTATTATTCCCCAAAATCTGGAAGTCATCACCACAAGAACATCTATGATCAAATTACTAAACTAAGAGTATTCTAAGAAGCTAAAATAAATCAAAAAGCTAGTCCATGCCGGAACTTCAAGGCATCAAGACATGAAGAAGAAGATCCAGTCCAAGCTAGAAGCATTAGCTCACCCTGAATTCCGGTGTAATGAAGATTGGCTAGAATTGCGATTGAGTTGAAGACGACGGCGCGTTTGCTGCACTCCACAAATAACAAAGAAAGAAACATACAAGTAGGGGTCAGTACAAAACACAAGTACTGAGTAGGTATCATCGGCCAACTCAAAATAGAAAACAGTATATACCAGTTAATATCATAAAAACCAACTACAATACTCCACATGTAGCAACAACAAGTTCTATAATCATTAATAAATACCACCAAGTTCATCCATGAGGACTCAAGCCTCATTATCATACTCATTTGGGAATTAGGTTCATTAGATTGAGTATATTAACATCTTTCAAGATTCATTATCTTTCTTCCTCTTGTGTCGGTACGTGACACTCCGATCCCCTACTACTATGTGTCGGTACGTGACAATCCGATCCCCTAATTCTACGTGTCGGTTCGTGACACCCGATCCTCTAATACTATGTGTCGGTACGTGACACTCCGATCCCCTAATTCTACGTGTCGGTTCGTGACACCCGATCCCCTAATACTATGTGTCGGTACGTGACACTCCGATCCCCTAATTCTACGTGTCGGTTCGTGACACCCGATCCCCTAATTCTATGTGTCGGAACGTGACACTCTGATCCCCTAATTCTACGTGTCGGTTCGTGACACCCGATCCCCTAATTCTATGTGTCGGAACGTGACACTCCGATCCACTAACATCATTCTATCAATTCATCGAGCCTTTTCTTATACCAAGGCATCATCAATCTCATTACTTTAGTTCATCAAGCCTTCTTTTACATCAAGGCATCATCAATCCCTTTAACAAAGTAGATTAGGGTTTCTTTCAAGATTTGGGATTCAATAGCTTCATCATGCTTATTTTATCACAATCATATAATCATATTCATGCAAGCATACAATTAAGCATATAGAAGGATTTACAATATTACCAATACATATCATTCGCTATTAAGAGTTTACTACGAATAACGCAAAAACAAAACCATAACCTACCTCCACCAAAGATTTCGCGATCAAGCAAGCAATTTCTCAAAATCTTTGCTATCCTCTTCGTTTCCCTCTTCTCTCGTTCGATCCTCTCTCTCTCTCTCTTTGTTCTTTTTATTTTTCTTATTCAAAACCCTCTTTGTTTTACCCTAATTAACATATAATTAAGTGTAAAAGATGACAATAATAACCCACAATTTAACTCAAGGTTACCTCTTTTATCCCCCAAGAAATTGAGTTATTAATATTAACCCACGAAATCTATAATTATAGCAGGAATAGTCCAAAACGCCCCTTTAAAGAGTTTTCAAGAGTTGAAGTGTTTTGAAACGGGGGATCACGACGGTTCGTCGAGCCTGTGATGGTCCGTCCTGCAGGTCCGTCACAGAGTTCAGAGAGTCGATTTCAGCACTCAAATTTCAGAATTCCTAAGTGTTTTGGAACGAGACACCCTCGACGGTCCGTCGTGTCCATGACGGTCCGTCGTGGTGTCCGTCGTCTCAGCCAGTTTTTACAGAAATAAAATCTGTTGCTCAAAACGACTAAACAGGTCGTTACACTATAACATCAGAAAAGATGGAATAGAAATGATATATAAAAATGAAACTTGTTTCTTATCAAAAATATAAATGCCAAAAGAAACAATTTTTAAGGTTTCAATTTTTATAGAAATAACAATATATGATACAAAATTGACAACTTGTTGTCAAATAGATAATGGATCAGAAGCAAGTCTAGCAAAATCTTTTTTAATAAAAGATTGGGACTTAAATAAAAATAATATCTCTATGATAGGAATCACAGGAGATAAAGAAAAATTAACAAAATCAAAAGAAAAGGTAGAAATAATTTTAGGATCGAAAATTGTTTCTATAAACAAATTGTTTGCTTATGATAAACTAGAAATAGATTTATTATTAGGAAATGATTTTATACAACAATTTCAGAATTATCAACAAACATTGTATATGATAAATCTGAAAACACCTTGTGGACATTATATCAAAGTCCCAAGAATACAAAATGTTTATAATCTTGAAAAACATAAAGATAAATATGAAATAAAATATTTAGATAATTTAAGAAAAAATACTTGTAAATGTCTGAATTTAGAAAAAATTAAAGAAAATTTACAAAAATCATATGCTGAAAATCCATTAGAAAAATGGGAACAAAGCCATGAAAGAGCAAGTTTAATACTAAAAGATCCAAATATAATAATTAGGGTAAAACCAATGTTATATAATGAAGAGGATAAATTGGAATTTAAAGTCCAAATTAATGACTTACTAAATTTAAATCTCATAAGAATGAGTAAAAGTCCTCATAGTAGTCCAGCATTCTTGGTAAGAAATCATGCTGAATTAAAGAGAGGAAAAGCAAGAATGGTAATAAACTATAAAGAATTAAACAAAAATTGTCTATTTGATGGATATTTTATTCCAAATAAAAACAATTTAATTAACCTTGCAAAAGGAAAAATTTATTTTTCAAAATTTGACTGTAAAAGTGGATTTTGGCAAATAAAATTAGAAGAGAATTCAGTTAAATTAACTGCATTTAGTACTCCTAATGGACATTACGAGTGGTTAGTAATGCCTTTTGGATTAAAAAACGCACCACAAATATTCCAAAGAAAAATGGATAAGATCTTCTC
The DNA here is from genome assembly GCA_032847665.1 of Solanum chilense. Classification (NCBI taxonomy): domain Eukaryota; kingdom Viridiplantae; phylum Streptophyta; class Magnoliopsida; order Solanales; family Solanaceae; genus Solanum; species Solanum chilense. The sequence goes on along the minus strand of CM064971.1, from coordinate 5,932,001 downwards.
AGAAGATAACTATTTAATAGTTTATATTGATGATATATTAATATGTTCTAAAACATACGAAGATCATTTAAAACATCTGAATTTTTTTTTTTCCAGAAAAATGTTTAAAAAATGGAATAATCTTAAGTCAGAAAAAGGCTGAAATAAATAAAAATGAAATAGAATTTTTAGGAATGATTATTTCTAAAAATGGAATAGAACTTCAAGCACATATTGCTAAAAAATCATAGAATTTCCTGATAAACTTACAACAAAACAAGAAATCCAGAAATTTCTAGGTTGTTTGAACTATGCAGGAGAATTTATACCTGATTTAGCAAAGAAAAGAAATTTAGTTCAAAAATTAATAAGAATGTCCAACAGACTTGGTTGGACAGAAGAACACACAAAATGTGTAAAAAACTTAAAAGAAGAATGCAAAAATTTGGCCAAGTTAAGACTACCAGATGAAAGTGATAATCTAGTTCTACAAACAGATGCATCAGATTATCATTGGGGTGCTATTTTGCAAACAGATCTTAATGAAATTTGCAGATACACAAGCGGTACATTTAATGACGCAGAAACAAGATATTCCACTAACGAAAAGGAATTATTAGCAATCGTAAAGGGAATTAGAAAGTTTTCTACATTTCTTTTACCAAAACAATTCATTATTAGAACTGATAACACTCAAGTTGCAGGACTAATAAACAATAAATTGCCTTCAGAACCTCAATACAGGAGACTTCATAGATGGCAAGTGTTATTATCTTTTCATACATTTTCTATTGAATATATAAAAGGAATTGACAATTTTCTTGCAGATTTCCTATCAAGAAACGTCCAATATGGACAATCAGACGAAAATCCTAGTTAATAGGATATATGAAAAGATGAAAAAGGTGGATGAATCCATCGATGAGAAAGGACAAAAATTGTTCAAAATAAGAGATGAACTCTCTAAACTATCAGAACAATCTCGAATGTTGAAGTTCGAAATAAACCAACTTGGCACTGATCAAGCCGAAAACATGAGAGAATTTTTACTTCTCTGTGAACATTTGGACTCACGTCCAACTCAGAATTCAAATCTGAAAGAGAATATCATTCTCAACAAGGTGGCAGGAGATGTCCCACCAACACCTAGTGTAAAAAACATCTCGACGGTACGCACGGATATGCCATCTTCGTCAAAAAAGGATGTAAGAGAAAGCCGAGCAAATGAAGCTTCAAGCTCATCATCAGTTAAAACTGAAAGAATATCTGGAGACCCAGAAAATAAAACTAACCCAGATTCTTCTGGAGCAAAATTTTTTTCTTCTTTGCAGGTACATCCAAAAGAAGAAGAGTATTTAAAATTCACTAAATACATTTATAATCTCCCAGAACACAGCGGAGAAACATATGGAGTTTTAGGAACTACCAGTTTATTTCCTAGAATTTCCATATTCCCAAATGGAATTCTGAGCTTTACAGCTCAATTATTTGAGTTCGGATTTTTGGATCGAGTCTACACAGGTCCAGACCTCAAAGAGTTATCTCAACTACCATCCAGATTGTTCAACGCAATCAAGAATTTTAGCCAAGGCGATGTAGGAGTATACTGTAGATTCTATAGTATTGCAATGGAATGTCAAGACTCTCAGGCATACTATCCAACTCTCAACTACATAACAGTTGAGAAAATAAAAGATTTCAACGTTAAGGCTACGGGAGTTGATACAAAACTTCCTTTTCTTAACAAAAAGTGGATACAAACCAGAAGGGCATTAGGAATAAAAGCCTTATATGCCATTCTAAACAGATTTTACCGAGATAATTTCAAAGTAATTGATCAAGATTCTGACTGGGTATTAATCACCAAGGGAAATTCAAAGTCAGAATTACTTAAAGAAAGGATCCTCGATATCGAGCTCCATAGATTAGGGGCAACGGAGGAAACTTGGAAGCTAGCATGTAAAATGCTAGAACATGAACATAATCGTTGATGAAAGAAGATCGATGAAGAAGACAAACGTAAGCACTTACGTAGTCAAACAAAAACGTAAGCACTCACTAAATAACATTTTCCACTTAGATAACTTTCCGGTTGGCATCGACTTTTGGAAAATATACTTCAGCGGGTCCATTCTGGAAATGAGATGTGTAGTATAAGAAGACAAATAATGTCTCAACTTCTGGGCGAGCCAAGTCAAAGCACCACACATTTTCTTTAGAAGAGTACAAAGAGATTCATACGGCGTGAATTTCTTGATTATATAATAGATAGCCCTTTCCTTCTTTCCTGTCTCGTCGTGTTGACCAAGTACGGATCCGAATGCACTATTTGAGACGGATAAATATAACAACAATGGACTCCCTCCTCGTGGAGGAACCAATAACAGTGGATTGGAAAAATATTTCTTGATAGCATCAAAAGTTGTTAGACACTCTTCAGACCACTTTATCCGGGCGTCTTTCTTCAACATCTTGAAGATATGCTCACACACCAGAGTTGATTGAGCTATGAATCGACTGATATTGTTCAACCTTTCTAAGAAACTCATCATCTCATTCTTCGTCTTCGGAGGAGGTAACTCTTGAATTTCCTTAATCTTGAAAGGATCGAGCTCAATACCTCTTTTACTGACTATAAATCCCAACAACTTGCCAGCTAGCACTCCAAAAGCTATTTAGCGGGATTCAATTTAAATTTATAACGCGGCAAATGGTTGAAAAACTTCTTCAAATGCGTCAAGTGGTCCAAACTCTCGCGGGACTTGATTATGACATCATCCACATACACCACGATCTCTTTATGAATCATATCATGAAATATAGTCGTCATAGCACTTATATAGGTGGTACCAGCATTTTTGAGGCCAAATGGCATCACCCTGTAATGATATACACCCTAAGGTATAGTAAAATCTGTGTTTTCTGCATCTTTCTCGTCTATCAAAATCTAATGATAACTTGCGTAACAATCCACAAATGAATGTATTTTATGCTTAGCACAATCATCGATCAAAATATGAATGTTCAACAATGGAAAATTATCCTTTAGGCTAGCTTTGTTGAGATCTCTGTAGTCGACACAAATTCTGATCTTCCCATCTTTTACTGCGACCGGAACAACATTGGCCAACCAAGTCGGGTATTGCATCACTTCCACCAATCGAGATTCAATCTGCTTGGTGATCTCTTTTTTGATCTTTAGACTCAACTCAAGCTTGAATTTCCGAGACTTTTACTTTACCAGACTAAACCTTGTATTAATCGGCAATTTATTAGACACAACATTGGTACTCAGCCCTAGTATGTCGCTGACTTCCTAGACGAACACATCAATGTACTCGTTGAGTAAGTGTATTAGATCCTTTCTATGAGATTAATTCAAATGAACACTGCTTTTTGACCTCTTTGACACATTCTTGGTCTCTCGGATTCACAGTTTTAGTTTTCTTCAAATTCGGCTTATGGTGACTTTCAAACTGTAGAAACTCTTCAACAACATATTCTGGTGCCTCATTTCCCTGATCGTATTCATTATCCTCGCCATGACCTGCCTCATGTTTGTTCATCTCGTGACATGACATGACATTGGCAGGTTTAAAATTAATATTACTGAAACCATAAATAGACAATGTTTGAAAAGTAAAGTATAGAAGATTAATATATAAACAAATTTTCAAATAAAAGAGACTTTCATTCAAATTGGAAATAATGCAAACTTTTGCTACGGCCCAGGTCCATGTTTCCTTTTCAAACATCACGGGGGAATTTTAAAATTCAAGCAATTAAGAAAATGCAAAATGGTGGGTCTCGGGTCTCTTTCGAACCGCCACCGATCTAAATATGCATAAATGATGCCCTTCTACCAAGGATTTAGGGGAATCAAAATCGGCATGGAGGTCCAAATCTGTAGCGTCTCCCTAGGCTATGCATCGCGGAATCCTGTCAGCTCGACCTCATCCTCAATGACAACATCAATCTCTTCGAAAAGGCCGCAGATTCCTTCCCCAAGGTGGTTATACCCAGTATACTCCTGCACTGGAAATGATTGATATACATGAGGGATTCGCTTAGCCAATTCTTGATCATTCTTTTTCTTCGTATTCATATCATCATCTGTGGGGATGTACCCCAAACCATATCTATCTCCTTTGATGGGGACCAAAATAGGATCAATAATTCCTTGGAAATTTCTTTCCAATCTGAAACCTGGTTCAAAATCATTTTACACCATCACCGTGTCTATCATCTTGTACACGCCAAGCATGGGAGTCTGTGGGTCCAAGCTCTCACCGGTGGCATTTACCAGCACCACCGTGTAGAAATCTGTACCTCGCGATACCTATCAATAATATGCGCCTGTCTGCTGGAGTGACTCCCTTCGCCATGAATAACCAGCTCTTCATCTTTCCAAACAAGTATCATCATATGATGTAGAGTAGAAGGCACAGCTCCAATCATATGGATGAAAGGCCTTCCCCAAAGAAGGTTATTGCCGGTGTCGATATCCAAGATTTGAAACTCTGCGCTGAATTCTTACGGACCCATTTGGATGATCAGATTCACCGCTCCCAACGTATCTCTCTGAACCTCATCAAAGGCTCTCACATAGACTTGGTTTTGTTCCAGCCTTCCCAAGTCAAAACATAACTGCCTTAATGTTGACAATGGGAAAATGTTCATATTGGATCCATCATCCACCAGAAATATGGGCTGGAGTCTTCTCAAAATGCTTAAAAATAGAATAATCCTTTGGCTGCATCTTTCTCAAAAATTTCTCCGCTTCGCCTTCGCTTATCAGCCTTTTAACCTTATCCTTCTTCTGTCCTCCAAGATCCAGCTCTTTGGGAGTATAACACCTCCCCGATCAAGTCATACCTTGACCAGCCACAGTTTCAATCACCAATTTTGGCCTGACAAGAGTTTTTGATGGCACCAAGACAACAACTTTCACAGGTGTAAGGATCACGAACTCTTCTTTCTCTTTGACGCTTAATGAGGCCACGACCTTTCTAATTCGTTATGAAATACTGGAGTTATGATCTTAGTCACACACCACTCATCATCCGTCTCTATCATGTAGATATTGACACCTTCATGATTTGACAAAGGGTTGGCGTTGACATTAGGCGCGGCTGCTTGTAGAGAAACCACCTCCTGGTCGATCAGATCTTGAATCTTGTGCTTAAGGTTGATGCAGTCCTCGGTATTATGTCTGACACTATTGGAGTGATACACACACCTTTGATCGGGCCTGTAGAATTTTTAACTAGTATCCATCGTCTTGGGGCCCACAAGGTGGATATATCCGTTCACAGCCAGTCGATCGTACAACTTTTTTCGACTTTCAACGAGCGCAGTAAAGTTCCTGGGAAGCTTCTTCATGAAACTGGGTCGAGGAGGATCATAACTGCCTTGTTACGGAGGGGGTACCTTTAATAATTTCTTGTATTTGGACATGGAGCTTGGCTTTTGGGATATGAATTTTATTTGGTAATTTGGTGATGGAGCTTGGTAGTTTGGGGAGGTATTTTGGTAGAGTGGATCTTGGACATGATAGACTGGAGGTGGTGCTCTGTCGCTCGACTGCACATTGGCAAAGTTAGGAGCAACATTTTGGTAGTGGGGGGATGGAATTTATTAAAGGCGGTGCTCTGTCGTTCGACTGCACATTGGCACAGTTAGGAGAAAAATTTTGGTAGTGGGGGGATGGAATTTGGTAAAGTGGAGGAGGATTTCAGACTTTTGTAAGATTGAGAGGGGGCTTTTTGGTAAGGGGAGGTAGTATTTTTGTATTACTAGAGGATTATTTGGATGACTAGCCCGTGTATAGAAAGCTTGGTAGGAGTTATGGAAAGGTCGAGGAAGACCTTGCGAGGAAGATGATCTTCTTGGAGTCTTCTTCCCCTCATAAGATACAACAACAAAATCTTATCTCTTTTTCTTTAATAATCCCGACGATCTGGGCGATGCGGCAACGCGAGCTATTTTCCCTATTTTCAAACCATCTTCGATAGTATCACCAATCTTGACTATCTCAGCAAATTTTGCTCCAATGAGAAACATGATTCTATCATAATATTCGGGCTCTTGCACCCACACAAACACTTCCACTATTTCTTTCTCAGACACAGGTGGCCTTACCTAGTTGCTTCATTTCTCCACCTGTAGGCGAACTCTCTATAACTTTCAGTGGAATTTTTGTTTTATATTTTCCAATGAGTATCGATCGGGAACGATTTCCACATTGTAAGCAAACCGATCAATAAATTCCTTGGCAAAGGCATTCCAATTGGGCCACTGCTTGGTCTCGTGGGAGATGAACCATTCACGAACCTCCCCGCATAGACTTCGACTAAAGAGCCATATCAATAAAGCTTCGTCTCTACAAACTCTAACAAGCTAGTCGCATTAAAACCTCTTATGGGACATAGGATTTCCTACCCCTTCAAAAGTATCAAACTTAGGAATTTTGAACCGTTCTTGGAGGTCTAAATTTGGGTGGATGCATAAATCCTCATAGTTAAGACCAGCGACATCGGAGATGCTTTGGAACTCTTTCATGGCTTTCCTGATCTCTTCTTTTATATTCACTTTTGCTTCTTCCTTTGCCCTCCATTCTGTTTCATATTCCTCGTAGTGGTCCAGCTCATAACCATGCACGTCGCACTCAGTCGGGACGGGAACCTGGAAAGTTGTTCTTTTAGATAGGAGGTCTCCCATCAGCAGTATTGACATTGAAACCTGGTGGAGGCAGATCATGTCTCCTTTAAATCTCCATCTTCATTTCCACAATCTGTTGCATAATCAATTTTTTTGGTCTGCTACAGTGGCTTGAGCCACAACAACGTCAGTGAGACTTACTTCTTCATTGTTGTGTCCCATTATTGTTTTTCCTTTGTCTGAATCTTGTTTGGGAAAGGAATCTGTGGGACCTTTGGATCTGGTGAAATAGGGATGATTTGCCAGCTTAATTGACACAGATCAGTTTCAAAGTACCTGAGAAGGAAAACAACTCAAAGGCAAATTTTTCAGTTTAGAATCAGAATACGAAATGCATCATATAACACAAAGAGCTAATAAACACACAAGTCTGTTTGAGGATATCTTCAACCCACGAAGAAGGACGAAAACAAATTTTTAACAAGCAGGAGTTTTCTTGTTTTAGTTTACACTATCTCAAAAAGGCTAGATCACGTTGAGCTAAGACTTCTTGCAGCTGCTGACGTCAGTTGATATAGTCTTCATATCTCCTTGTATCATGAAAGTGGGAGAATGAAAATTTTTAAAGGTAGGAATCGGTCCTTGGAAGACTGCCTACGTATCTCATAAAGAGAATTCAGGATCAACGTAGTAAGAGTACAAGATAAAATACTATTTTTCATTCATTCAGTCTGTACGGTTACATGGAAATCGAAAGATAACAACAAAGCTTTAAAGATAAAATGATGACTACATCTCAATCATTCTTCTTCTCTATGTCGTCTCAGCCACGAGGAACAAAACCGACTCAAATTTTTCCCATGTTGATGAGGGCTTCTATGTTGTAGCAAAAACTGAGACATCTTGAGAGACTATGATCTACAACATCGTGGTAAGCACACGGTTTAAAGATTTCTCCTCAAAAGGATCGAGACCTCTGTCATCATCATGGATAGGGGATAAGACTTCATTCCAAACCAAATCCATGTGGATATGCAACATTGATCATCTGAACAGTTTAAATTAATGACAAACAAACCGAGTTTACTCAATCGGCTCCGACTGGTTATACGTGAGAATTGTATTATTACCCCACGTGTGGGGGATGTTCCCAATGTTGATCTGGTGGCAGATTCTCACCTTAAGTTGCACGCATTCTTCTATCATATGCCCTCGCTAGTTCGGGTGGAAGGCATATACTTTTGAAGATTTTTCATGTCCAAAGATGAAGCCACCCTCATGAGGTTTCCATCCAAGATGTTTTTGCAAAGGAGCGCAAGACATAACTTTAGCTCTTACATGATGCGTCGGCTCGTAGGCTGGAAGAGTGATACACTTATATCCACCTCTCAGATTATCCATAAATAGAGGCTTATAGATGAGTTCCTCGTTAACATCTTCCTCAGTATCTCCAGGGTGAGTGTCATGTGGACCACCACTAGCCTCTTGCTCGCGGATAGAGTATTTCTCACGCATTTTCTGAAGTTTGTCGATCATGTTATGGTGGAATCTCTTGTTCTTCTTCCTTAATGCATATATTATTTCCTTCATAGTGATGAATTCTTCCATCTCTGCTGTCAGTTCCTCATCAAACGATGCATTTCTGGCTAACAGACTTGCGGTGTTTGACTCTATCTCTATTTCTCTCACTTCCCTTTCTTGAATCCTCAATCGAAGCATATCCAACTTCTTACTCAAATCCTCTATCTCTATGCCTCAATGTTTTTCTTCTTCTTCATTTTTTGCCCAGATACTCATCCAGCGCCGAAGTTGCAGCTTTGTAGGCTGACGTGGCTTCGACCCTAAGTCCTTCTTCTTTGACCTCTTGAATTTCCCGCGTGATTTGTTCTATCTATCTTTGTAAATCCTCTCCCGTAAGTTCCACCTCGATACTCGTACCCTTTTCCATAACAGTGATCTTACCTTTCCTAAAACAGTAAAGTAGTGATTTAGGACTTGGAGTATGAGATGTCTTTTTGGGGTTAGAAAATCAAGACTCGGAAAATTTTGGTCGAACATCTTGTAGTAGTGACTTGTGTATATATTTCTGGAAAAATCTGGACAAGAGTGGGGGTACGATATCCTCACTCAAAGCAACATATCACATAAATAGTTAAACCACATATATCGCGTTCTAATCATGCATGTGATCCTTTTGTGCCAAGGGTAGGCCTGCGATATGAAGGATGTATTATGTCATTTAAAACAGATTGTTGCCTCTCCCAAAACAACTTTACAAAAAATCATAGCATTCGTTACATAGTTATAATTAAACGGGGGTACATTTTCAGGGAAGGGGAATACATTGCGAACACAAACAAAAAATAATCCCGCGCAGGGGCATTAAAGATGGATGGTCCTGCTCCTCCTCTGGATTTCTCTACCTCTTTGCGGATGATGCACCTTATTGTTAACACATATGGCTCAGCGAACACAACTTTTGAAGATGGTGGCACAACACATAGAATGTTGATCTGCTCATACAAGGTTTCATCTAGAAGTATTAAACAGTCCCTTGTGTCGGTTAGCTCTTGTGACATTGCAGCTAAAGCCCTCTGACTTTTTGATTCTCTAGAATGGTACTCTTGCTCCCTTCGTTGAAATTCTTGCTCATTTTCGCCCTATTCGTGCTGAAAATGATATGCGTAGATCTGGAGTCTTATATGTATGTCTTTGATTTCTCGACCCACACATGGTGTTGGGTTCACTACACCACGCAAATCATTCTGCAACAACGCATTGTATTCATCAACATACCCAACTTCATGTCTGTTTCAGCCATATCCCATTTCATGTTGACATGTACATCCCATTCTTAAAAGATAATCTTGGCAAAAGATATTTTATCACACCCGCGGTAATCGACGATGAAGGAGCTAGTATCCCCTTGGATGGGTGTGATTTGCGTTATGCCGGTGCATCATCCTAGATGGATTGTAGGATCACAATCATCTGATGTCGAGAAGAACCAAAAATGGATGTTTGGCCCCCTCCGTTGCTATCCTTTCGGACTTGATGTTCGGCAACATCCACTCTATTTCTCCTTCTTTTAGATCATAAAATACTCTTGCCTACGCATCTCTGGTGGTATAATTGGGAATATGCGGATGCTTAGATAAAATTCGTAATTATCAAGGGAACTCGCTTTGCTTGGTTTTTCCAACTCTTGTGGTAGGGAGCCGCCCCTGTTGCACAGGTGATCTGTCATCCACCGTTGAAGTAGAATGTTGCAACCTTGGAAAAATGGGAACCCATTTTTACACAATCTCAAAGATTGATAGATGACGGCCAAGATGATCGGGGCCAAACTGTGGTGCTTCTTTTCCTCCCATTCGTTACCAGTTCATCTAAAGATGGATTCTACTACCATCATAACCCGGGTATTAATCTTTTTCTCTTTATCATGTGGGAACACCATCGTTCTCAAAAGGCATGCAGAGAACGCAATAGTTTGAGTTTTCGTCCAAGTACTGTGATCATGGAATTCTTTAATAATTTGAAATAGTTGTTGTGCCCCCACCTTTTGAAAAATCTCATTAGCGGTATGTCTTGAGCATCCAACCAGTCCGCATTTACAAGCAATAGAATGTTTTTGAACTTCTTACTAGTCGGTTTATCCGGTAGAAGGATGTGATGATTTGAATATTTTTTTCTCTTATCACTTGTTCCGATGGAGTCTAAACAATCCTTTGTTTGTTCTAGTGTCAATGTTATTTCGACGTCTCAAAAATGAAACACCATCCATTCGTCATCCCAGAATCGCATAATTATCTCGATAAACGTGGGACAAACCTTGAAGTCCATTATCAAAGATAAATGGCCTAGGTGAATCAAGATTTCTCTCTTTTCACAAGCTTTGAGATTGTCTCACCATAGCAGAGAATGTTTGGTGTCTTGGTGACCATATTGAAACTGAGGAACTGACTCAACATCTACAAAAGCATACAACTAGTTAGTTTCCACCCCAAGGGCACAACAAATAGTTAAACACGCAAACATCTTTCATATTCAACACACAAATATGATCATCTTATCGAGTCAGGGGCTCTTTGTACTCAAGGTAATGTTTCTAATGGTTGCAACACTCCTTGGGTGTTTGGTCATCTTAGGCCAATGCGCTACTTTTCGGGATTTGGTTTTGCTCTATCTTAATTTAACTAGAAGTGGGTTGTATTTATAGTGAAAAGGGTAACCTAAGCGGACTACTTGGGCCGGGACAGTTAACAACTGTTGACTATCAAGTAGCCAACTACATTCATCAGGGTGCCCCGAGAAAGATTTGCTTAACGAACGATTGCGAACTCACATAATCGTCCTTTAAATGGTTAATAAAAATAATCGTCGTTTAACAGAGTTGTGATATGCCATGAATGCGACAGTTGATATAATACTATAAAGAAATAGATAAACAGTTATTTCACACAGCCAAACAATTTTAGTTTTAAGGTTAGAATCCTCCATATCCACAACAAAGTCGTCATTTCTCTTTTATCAACAATTTTGGAAAGATTATATTTTTTGTGAGTTTTCAGGATTTTTGTAGAGTCGCCACTTAATTCTAAAGGAAAGTTTAATAAAAATATTCTTTCAATTTGACTAAACAGGAAATCGAGTTGAAAGATTTTTTAGGAGGTTCGGTGGTTCATATTAACGCCTTGGAAAGGTTTAAAAGAACCTAAAACGTCAGCTTACTTGTGCTTATCTGACAACTAACTTGATTTCGCTAAAATGTTAAACTTATTTTTTGGATTTAAAAATTACTTAGTATTCGTTAAAAAGTGAAATACTAGCCTATCTTTTAAGTAACTTATTTTAACTCGAAAATATATTAATGTTATTTTAAGTCTTTTACGGTTGATCGATTTAATTGAAACAGTTAGAACATAGTGACCCCTTTCGAGGATTGGCAAGTTCCTAACATTAAAACTAACGGCAATCAATCAAAATAAATAAGCAATAAGTAAAAGAGAGGGGAGAGAGAGGGTTGGGTCCATATCCGATTTCTGTCCGCCTGGACTGGTATTTGGACTCACTTTCTTTTGGGTTTATAATCCATTTTTATTTTGGAGTTTTTAGTCCATCTCCGTTTGTGTCTGTTCTAGACTAGCAAAATAATAATAAGTAAATTTACAAGGATTAGTCTTGAAAACAACAAAATACAAAATAATAAAAATAATTTGGGTCATTTAATCCAACTTCTTCTACTTTCTTCAATTCTTTAAACTTCGGGACCTGTCCGTTAATTTATTTTTATTTTTTTGTGTGGGATGACCAACTCGAAGAACAGATATTTGAGCCTTTGTGGATCAAACAAATGTAACGACCTGTTTAGTCGTTTTGAGCAGCAAATTTTATTTCTGGAAAAACTGGCTGAGACGACGGTCACCACGACGGACCGTCATGGGCACGACGGACCGTCGAGGGTGTCTCCTCCCAGAACACTTAGAATTCTGAAATTTGGGTACTAAAATCGACTCTCTGTAAATTGTGACGGACCTGCAGGACGGACCGTCACAACTACAACGAACCATCGTGAGATTTCCGTTGCAAAACACTTCAACTCTTGAGAATTTGGTACGGGGAACGAGTTTCTGAACGTCATGACGGAAGTGCAAGACGGACCGTCACATGCGTGACGGACCGTCACAGTCTACTTAGCGAAAAATGGAGTTCTAAGATGCTGCGACGACCTGCGTGACGGACCGTCGCAGGCACGACGGGCCGTCACAGGTTGCGTAATCCCAGTCGGAGTTGGATTTCTTTACACGTTTT
>CM064971.1:5881248-5919451 GCA_032847665.1 Solanum chilense | reverse complement strand
AGAAATGGCTACCAACGTTTGCTTCATTGATCGCCAAGATATTGTCGTTTCGCCACATGTACACAAATAGCCTGTTTGTGATCGAGCTTTATACGGATCAGATAAATAACTTGCATCTGCGTAACTAATCAGTTCTGATTTGGATTCATTGGAATAGAATGAACCCATATTCATGGTCCCCGAAGATATCGAAGTATGTGCTTAACATCATTCCAATGTCTTTTTGTTGGGTGTTGACATCCATTTTGGCCTAACATTTTAAAAATTCGTGATTTTGAAGTTTTATTTAGTTAATAGCAAATTTTGGTCCGATAGTGTTAAAATTAATACATTTTGAGTCAAATACAAAAAAATAATAATTAGGAATTCTATCTTTTAATTTTGGGCCATAATATTGAGCCCATAGCTTAGGCCCATAATTTTTTGGTGTTGATAATATTTGTGGGTAGAAGATGAAAATAGAAAATAATTGATTTTATCTAAAAGAAAAAAAATAGAAAAAAAATCGACCTTTCCCACATCGTTTCTCAAACAATTTTCAATTTTGCAACAGTCCCACATCGGTATTTCATCCTTTTTGAGGATTTTTGGGTTTCTATATAAACCCACTTCATTCACTATTTTTAGGAGAGAATTTTGGAGGGAAAGACCAAAGAGTACCCATAAATTTTTGAGAATTCTTGGTTCCACAGTTCAAAATTTTAAAGTGTTTTTTGTGGTTTTTCGAGTTGAGGAGGTGGAGTCGTCTCCTTCAAACTCGTAGTTCCGGTTCGCTGCCCAGAATCAGGTAAATTTTTTTTCTTAGCCTTGTTTTATTTAATTCCCAGCTTTTTTATGTTTTCTGTGTTTATTATATGTAGCTTGTTTTGTTTTTTAGTTTAATGTAGTTCTAAAAGTCAATTAATATTTGTGTTTATTGTAGTTTTAATATTAGCATTATTTTACAGTTGGATGTTTATTTATTATTATTATTACTTTAAAATTTTTAGTCAACTATTTGCTATCTTAACTTTTCAGGGTTTTGTTATTATTCTATTTTAATGTTATTCTTAATTTTTGTTATTACGTTTTTGTTGTTTCCATTTCTAATTATGTTTTACTTTGGTTGTTGTTTTCCATATTCTCTTGGTATAAGTTTATTATGTTTTGTTGATGTTCAGGTTATATTAAATATATTTGTTAAAATGGCCAATGAAAAATCTGTCCGTCGGGTTTAGAGGCCTTTCCATATTAAAAGACGGAAATCTAATCTAAGTTTATATATAATTTTAGTTGTTGAAATTGGCCGATGAAGAAATTACCGTCGATTTCCAAGGCCTCCCATGTTAATAAGACGGATTTTTATCTTTTAGTTTTATTATTTGAGTATTCATTTTTAATCATATTTATTCTTTACTAACACTTTTATTAAGTGTGTTTACAGGTACCCAAAACTTGCTTCCTTGAAGCTATTCGAAAAAAGCTCGAATTATATGTCATTTCATTATTATGTAAATATTGACGTTAGGCAAATCTTAGGCCGATGATTTTTATTTTATTTTATTGTGTATATTGCATGTTTATATTTGTACATTATTTTATTTTCTTCCTCAATTTGGAAAAAAATGAATTTAGTCGGGAACCACAATTGTGAATTTCGAAGGGTGCCTAACCCCTTTCCTTCGGAATAACTTGAACCCATTACCTAGAATCAAATTGGTTTCATAGTTTTCTTAAAATTAGGTAGCGACTCTTTTTTGAAACTCGTTTATTTTTAAAAATTTGTTAAAATTGAAACAATTAATTATTTTCGAGTTGCCGCGACGTTTTGCCCTATTTTGATAGAGTAGTATGTAAACAGAATGGCGACTCCGCTGGGGAGTTTTAGAGGTTTTAACCAATATGAATTTAATTTTTTTTTTCAAATTGAGGAAATTTTTTATTTTACTAATATGTTATATCTTGTATTTTTATATTTCGCTGATTATTTGTTTATTGTATTTATCTTGTTGTGTGTATATTATCATTGCATTCATGGCATATCTCTGATATATATGTATAGTATATTAAAGGACGGTTTGCGGAACCACAGTCGGAACTTTTTATACTCACCTTTTTCGAAATTAGCGACGATTTATTGTTTCGTTAGGCGTCCAATGGTTGTCGCAAGTTTCAGCCCAAATTGTCCGTTTGGGTTCTCGATCCTTTGAAAAGCCACTCCTAGTCAACTAGCGTAGAGCCAAGCCAAATCCCAAAAATAGCCCGTTTGAACTAAGATGACCCAATACCTAAGGCGTGTTGGACCCATTAGAAGACCACCTTGAGTCTAAAACGGCCCACGGCCTAAATGGACGTTCATACTTATGTGTTTAAATTTGAAGGATGTAAACGTTGTTTGAGGAAATCATTGTCCCATAGAGTAAGGATTAGATTATAGTTTGCTTAGGTTAAAGAAAGAGCTTCACCAGCTACTAGCCTATTCGAAGATATTGGCACTCGGAGATGACCACAAATCAAGAAAGTAGAAGGATCTATCGTGGAGACATAGTTTAGAGTCGTACCCCTGTGTGGGACTGATTATTTTGTATACATTTCCCCTATTATGTATCCCCATTTAGTTTTATTTACAAAATTTGTATAAATTTGAGTTTTGGGGCAATGAAATAGTTCAAATGACGTATACATTCTTCAAATCGATAGGCCTACCCTAGGCATAAAAGGGTCACATATTTGTATAGGACGCGCAATAATTGTTTGTATGCTATGTGATATATTTCAGTTTCTCTTTAATTAAAATAATATTTATATGTTTTATTCATTATTTGTGTGATATTTTGCATTATTCATTATGTACATGAACTAACACTGTTACATTTTGAGTTATTCTTCTTCACAGCGAAAAATTAATTTATGTTCGAATTCTGAAATCATTATTTGTCCGAAGTCGCAAGAGACAAGAAGATTAGAGAAATTCGAGTCCTTGTATTTCACAAGACGTTAATATCAAGTCAAAACGATAAATCAAGGGAGTATTTGACTATGAGGTGACACCCACTTATTTTTATTATTATTTTGAATGATGGTCTTGCTCTCACATAGTTTTCATATTTTTGTAGGGATACCGTCCCCGACATTAGTCGGGGATGGTCATAACAATGTCTGGATCTCGTGAAAATTGGGAGGAGACAAATGTCCAAGAAAACGTCCAAAAAGAGTACAACAAATCATTACTGTAGAAATTCATAGGTTACATTCAACAGACAGTATAAATATTGACGATTAAGAGGTTATAAAATGTATTGGTGCGGAAAAAAAATTAAAATAAAAAAAAATACTTCATGACTACAAATTTTAGTGGTGTTAGACCTAGGAGTTTCTTTGAGTTGTCTAAATCTTTAAATTATTATATGTCTTATCTGGACGAACTACGCGTACCTGATTTCTCATTTCGGTGAGATACATAGGCAACCCTTCTTGGGTTCGGTATTATCTTCTTCTTCAAAAAAAAATTATAAAATAGTTTGTGCATATTTTCCAAGTCATATCTGCACAAACTACGCGTACCTGATTCTCATTTCAGTGAGATACGTGGGCAACCCTTCTTGGGTTTGGTATTATCTTCTCTAAAAATAAAAAAAAATATAGTTTGTGCATATTTTCAAAGTTATATCTGCACGAACTACGCATACCTTATTCTCATGTGAATGAGATACGTAGGCAACTCTTCTTGGGTTCGGTATTATCTTTTTATTAAAAAATTAAAAAATGAAAAAAAATTAAAAATTAATTAACAAAAAAATAGTTTGTGCATATTTTTCAAGTCATATCAGCATGAACTACGCACACTTGATTCTCATGTTAATGAGATACGTAGGCAGCCCTTCTCAGATTCGGTATTCATTCTTTCAAAAAAAATTGCTTGTACATACTGTAAGAGTCACGTTTTCAGCTCGGTCGGGACCTATGTAGTTAAGAGCATGTAAATATATTCGATATGATAGAAAAGACTGACTTTGCGGTAAACTACGAATTCTCGTAGTACCTCTTACCTGTACTTTTGTGATGCTTGAAAATTCTCTTGCCTGCAATCAAGATAAGAATAAAACTAACCTTATGTTTCATGTGCATTGTGTGGTAAGATTTTGATCAAAGTTCAATTGTGTTACACTGTTGATCTAGAACTTGACCTGAATGTTTTTCGAGGCGAAATAATGAGTAATGTTTGGTTTGAGAAAGGATTGTAGGCCTTTTTGACCCGATTGTGCCTTTCAAAGCCTACCAAATTACATTAATCCCTAGTTTTCCATTTTGAGCCTGAAACATTTACTTGGACAACAACATCTTAACCACTATCCTTTTGAGTGCTTACAAGCACTATCCTCTCTTGGCCCAACCTTCTTGATGCACCAAGAATGTGCAAATTATAATCTAGCGTTTGGCCATAGTTATTCAAATATTTTTGGCAAATATTATTTGGATGAAAATTTGGGTGAAATTTTACCATGTGTTTGGCCATAGAATTTGAGAAACATATTTCATTTTTTTAAGAAATATGATTTATACCCATAAGTTTCTAAAACTATCAAACTAACCATATATTTGTATTACATAGCACAATAGAAATCTCAAGTAACAAGATTTATGACTTCCGCAACAAATCAAAAAGAATCATTACAGTAAATATTCGTATAGCGAAAAGGTCTTGGTACAAATCATGATAATGAAAATACAACTAATATAAGTTCGGGGAAAAAAAAGAGAAGAAAACAAAAGGAAATAAATATTGCAATCACTGAAAACCTATGCTTTCTCATCTGAAAGATTTCAACCTATTCTTTAATATAATCTTCCCACATTTTATGAACAATCTTTTCTCGATGAGCTTGCATTTCCGAATCAGATGATCGAGAAGATGAAACGATGTTGTTACCCTAAGCCAATAGTTCGTCACTTTCATTAACAACCATATCATCATTTTCATATTCATTGAATATTTTATCACTACTTTGGTGTTCACATAAAAAATTATGCAATACAGCGCAAGCAATCACTATTTTCACTTGCATGTCACATTCATAGTTGTTCATGCCTTATCTTAGTATTCTGTCTTTCCTTAATCGTTGAATCTTTGACTTAATTCTCTCATCATCAAACTTATCTCGATTTCCAATTTTCTCAAAAAACTCATTCCTAACTTCTATTAATCCGTGGACCACTGATGGCATAACCTTTAAATCCGGACTTTCTTGCGTCATCATACAAGACACTTATAAGGATTGATGTTTCTTCATCAGTCCATTTATCAACCGTTGAACCACGTGATTTATTCATTTTTTTTACGTTTCTACAATACAACATCAACATGACAACACATCATATGCATAACTAAATTTTTTTTAGAGTGCACAAAATCTGAAAGCATGTCTTTACTAAAAATGAAAGACGTACGAACACGATTGAAAGTATATTACCCTGTTAACCGGAAAAGGTGAAGTCATAGAGTTCTCATCGAAAATCTCAAAACCAGCTTCAGGAATAATGGGCATTACAAAACTTAACAAACAAGCCCGAAAAATTAGTTGCGCCCGTCGAATGAAAAAATAAAACACAAGGAGAAAAGATTCTTATCATTCGTAACTCTTAAACCTAGACAAGAGAACATATTCATACAAATGAATTCAAGCAAGTTCAATCTAAACAAAATTCACTATAAGAAAAAATATGTAGATTTTTACAAATTATCTTCAATTTGTTTCTCTAGAGAGTACTGCCACAAAGCTTTTACTATGGTTGTTCAACTAATTTTTTGGATATAAAAGTCCATGTATGTATATGCTCTATATAATAGAAAAGTGTATTAATTGAGTTAGTTGGCAGATGGGGAGCTAATTTAATTGAGTAAGTTGGCAGATGGGGAGCTAATTTAATTGAGTTAGTTGGCAGATGGGGGGCTAATTGAATTGGTTGGTGTCAATAAATATATTATTTTTTTAAAATAAAAAGTTAAGGGTAAAAATTGAATTTCTAAAACTTTCCAAATAATGAAATTTGGCCCAAATACTAATTTTTTTTCTAGTGTTTGGGAATTTGGAAAATTTGCCAAAAAAAATTGCCAAATAATAAAAAAGTGTATAGAAAAAACAAAATTTGCCAAGTTTTCCCCCAAGTTTTACTTGCAAAATTTATGGCCAAACGAGCACTAAAAGAAGATCCATGTTTGAAATTTCCAAAAGCAAAGATATTGAGTCTCCCAAAATCAAGAAAGCAAAGACTTCTAGAGAAAAGAGAGAAAGGAAGAAAAAAAGAAAGGTAAAAAATACCCTTACAGGGTCCGTGAAAGGTGGGAAGGAAAATATTCCAACAAAAAAAGGAAAAATTATTATAATAAAGAAGTGAATAAAAGAAAAGCTCCAACGAATAAAGACTCAAAAGAAGAAGAAAAAAATAAGAAGAGAAGAAGAGAAAAGCTAAAAAAAAATAGAAAAAAAAAGGAAGGAAAAAACGTTAAAAATGAGAATTCAAAAGAATTTGGAATGGCGGAGAACAATGAAGAGGATATAACGCCAAAGGCGTACCAATCATTAAGAGCACAAATTCTGTTTGACGCTC
Organism: Solanum chilense; assembly: GCA_032847665.1. Lineage (NCBI taxonomy): Eukaryota > Viridiplantae > Streptophyta > Magnoliopsida > Solanales > Solanaceae > Solanum > Solanum chilense. Next base: position 5,912,863 of record CM064971.1, on the reverse strand, counting down.
AAGGAGGAATTCAGTTACTTTTATCTCAAATAAATATCCTACCCATCCCTTAGCCTACGTTACAAGCCAATGACAAGCCCTACATGATCTCATTCCAAATGTTCTCACATTAGTGGAGATTTACATAAGGGGCAAGCATATGGTATCACAGTTGTATGCATTGAACATTCTTGTGAGTGTGAGTGCACATTGAAAAATGTCCTATAATCAAATGTTTCAAATATATGTGAAATAGGACAAACCTTTGTCGTGAGGGCACTTGAAACATGAGGATTGATACAAACAAGATGAACGGATCTTGTTGATCCTTAAGTATATTTGAGGTACCACTTAAAGCTGTAGGAATTACCTTGATTCAATCTTTAAAAAAAATATTACCTGCAATTCTAACTGTTGGTACCGATCGAGGTGAAGATTTGACTATCTCATCATTTTTTTTATGTTTTGAAAAAGAAAAAAAAGAAAAAAAATTGTCTTTTGAGTTGTTCATTATAAAAAGGTGTTGTTAAGTTAGTCTTATATGTGTGAGATGCCTATTTTACTTCATTGGATTGTCCATTCCAAAAATGTGACATATCTTGTTTTTAGGCTTTGAATATAGCAAGGAATACCATTTGCATATTTCATCATGTTCATATTGTGCATTTTCTACTGATAATTTTTCATATTCTTTGCAGCACTCTTCATCCAAAAGATTGGAACTACATTTGACCTGATACCTGCCTCGACAGGATATGAAAGCGCCACGATGGCTCGGTCATATACTCAGTGTGATTATTACTTCTCCTTACAATAAAAACTAGGACAGAATTTTTGAAAATATTTCAAAAAATCACAATAGAGATAGCCAAAAACTCAATATTGAAGATCATTTTGAGACCTGCCATAATTCTAACTGGGACATAATTTTGAGGAGGACCTCAAAATTCTGATAAGTTTTGCAAGAAGCTTGATATCAACTACAAAGATCATGCATCGAGAGTTAATTCATGCATCACTAGTTAATATTCATGCATTGAGAGTCAATTCATGCATCACTAGTTAATATTCATACATTGCGAGTTAATATTCATGCATCATGAGTTAATTCATGCATCGCGAGAAGATTTCATATCTCGCAGGAATGTATGCATCGCAAGAAAATGTCATACCTTGCGGAATTTATGCATTGCGGGAAGATATTCATGCCCCGCAGAAGATCATGCATCGAGAGTCAATTCATGCATCACTAGTTAATTCATGCATCACAAGTTAATATTTATGCATCGCTAGAAGATTTCATACCTCGCAGAAAATTCATGCATTGCGAGAATATTTCATACCTCGCAGAAATGTATGCATCGCAAGAAGATTCCATACCTTGCGGAATTTATGCATTGCGGGCAGATATTTATGCCTCGCAGAAGATCATGCATCGAGAGTCAATTCATGCATCACTTATTAATATTCATGCATCACTAGTTAATATTCATGTATCGCGAGTTAATTCATGTATCACTAGTTAATATTCATGTATCGCGAGAAGATTTCATACCTCGCAGAAGATCATGCATCGAGAGTTAATATTCATGCACCACAAAATTTTATGCATCGCGAGAAGATTCAATTCCTCGCAAAAGCTTACATATCGCAAGAAAATTTCATACCTTGCGGAATTTATGCATCGCGAGAAGATTCCATCCCTCGACAAATTTTACGCATTGCGAGATGATTCCATCCCTCACAAATTTTTATGCATCGCGAGAAGATTTCATCCCTCGCAAAATTTTATGCATCGCGAGATATTCCATCCCTCGCAAAAGTTTACATATCGCAAGAAAATTTCATACCTTGCGGAATTCATGCATCGCGAGAAGATTTCATCACTCGCAAATTTTATGCATCGTGAGAAGATTCAATTCATCGCAAAAGTTTACATATCACTACAAGATTTCATACCTTGCGAAATTTATGTATCGCGGGAAGATTTCATCCCTCGTAAAATTTTATGCAATGCGAGAAGATCCCATCCCTCGCAAAATTTTATACATCGCGAGAAGATTACATCTCTCGCAAAATTTGCGCATCGCGGAAAAATATTTATGCCCCGCAAGCAATCATGCACTGCTAGAAAAGGAATCGTGCATCTCAAAGGAAATGTTTATCCCTCAACGTCAACTGACGTTAAATGCCGATGAGAGAAATTGAGTGTCGACATGGTGGAAGACACCGTCTCCCATTTAAATTGCATTTTTAAGCTGACGAGTTTTATCTTAGTCATTGTCAGGAGCATTTAAAAGGACGAATTTCTTCAAAAAAAAAAAAAAAAAAACAGGTGCAAACTACTTCAACAAGGATGCAACACATCATAGAGACTTTTGGAGACAAGTCTGGGATTGACTTCCACCACATGCAACCGCACTTCTCTACAAAGGTCATGTGTTCGATCAAAATTGGGTTTGTCAATTTTCATTGTCCACGATTTCTTTCATCAATCATACACAACGAAAGAGACAATTGTTGACACCCAATTTTGGCCTAGCATTTTAAAAATTAATGATTTTAAAGTTTTATTTATTTAATAGCAAATTTTGGTCCGATGATTTTAAAATTAATACATTTTGAGTCAAATACAAAAAAATAATAATTAGGAATTCTATCTTTTAATCTTGGGCCACAATATTGAGCCCATAGCTTAGGCCCATAGTTTTTTGGTGTGGATAATATTTGTGGGTAGAGGATGAAAATAGAAAATAATTGATTTTATCTAAAAGAAAAAAAAATAGAAAAAAAAAATCGACATTTCCCACATCGTTTCTCAAACAATTTTCAATTTTGCAACAGTCCCACATCGGTATTTCATCCTTTTTGAGGATTTTTGGGTTTCAATATAAACCCACTTCATTCACTATTTTTAGGAGAGAATTTTGGAGGGAAAGAACAAAGAGTACCCATAAAATTTTGAGAATTCTTGGTTCCATAGTTCAAAATTTTAAAGTGTTTTTTGTGGTTTTTCGAGTTGAGGAGGTGGAGTCGTCTTTTTCAAACTCGTAGTTCCGGTTAGCTGTCCAGAACCAGGTAAATTTTTTTTTCTTAGCCTTGTTTTATTTAATTCCCAGCTCTTTTCTATTTTCTGTTTATTATATGTAGCTTGTTTTGTTTTTTAGTTTAATGTAGTTCTAAAAGTCAATTAATATTTGTGTTTATTGTAGTTTTAATATAAGCATTATTTTACGGTTGGATGTTTATTTATTTATTATTATTATTATTATTTTAAAATTATTAGTCAACTATTTGCCATCTTAACTTTTCAGGGTTTTGTTATTATTCTATTTTTATGTTATTTTTAATTTTTATATATTACGTTATTGTTGTTTCATTTTCTAATTGTGTTTTAGTTTGGTTGTTGTTTTCCATATTCTCTTGGGATAAGTTTATTATGTTTTGTTGATGTTCAAGTTATATTAAATATATTTGTTAAAATGGCCAATGAAAAATCTATCCGTCGGGTTTAGAGGCCTTTCCATATTAAAAGACGGAAATCTAATCTAAGTTTAATATAATTTTAGTTGTTGAAATTGGCCGATGAAGAAATTACCGTCGATTTCCAAGGCCTCCCATGTTAATAAGATGGATTTTTATCTTTTAGTTTTATTATTTGAGTATTCATTTTTAATCATATTTATTCTTTACTAACACTTTTATTAAGTGTGTTACAGGTACCCAAAACTTGCTTCCTTGAAGCTATTCAAAGAAAGCTCGAATTATATGTTATTTCATTATTATGTAAATATTGACGTTAGCCAAACCTTAGGTCGATGATTATTATTTTATTTTATTGTGTATATTGCATGTTTATATTTGTACATTATTTTATTCTCTTCCTCAATTTGAAAAAAAATGAATTCAGTCGGGAACCACAATTGTGAATTTCGAAGGGTGCCTAACCCTTCCCTTCGGAATAACTTGAACCCCTTACCTAGAATCAAATTGAAACAATTAATTATTTTTGAGTTGCCGCGACGTTTCGACCTTGATAGAGTAGGGATGTAAACATTGGGGAGGAATTGAATCTTGCCAGAAGACTTACTGCAAAACAGATATCTGGTCGAGTATTGTTAGCAACGTACATTAGTGCCCCAATCGCACTAAGATAAGGAGTTTCATCACCAAAAAGCTAATCATCATTCTCTTGAGGTCGAAATGGATCTGTATTGATGTCAAGCGATCTTACCACCATTTAAGTACTCAATGGATGTGAGTTATCCATGTAAAAATGCTTTAGTATCTTTTGTGTGTACGTTGATTGATGAAAAAGTATTCTATTTGACAAATTCTCAATCTATAGGCCAAGAAAAAAATTTATCTTGCCGAGATCTTTCATTTCAAATTCTTTTTTCAGACACTCAACAGCTTCTAACAGCTCTTTACGAGTGCCAATGATGTTCAACTCATCAACATACACAGTTATTATTATAAATTCAGACCTTGACCGTTTAATGAAAATGCAGGGACAAATCGGGTCATTTTTGTACCCTTTCTTTAACAAATATTCACTCAGACGATTGTACCACATCCTTCCTGATTGTTTCAATCCATAAAAAGATTTCTGAAGCTTTATTGAACAAGTTTCTCTTGAATCTTGATGTGTTTCAGGCACTTTGAATGCTTCAGGAATTTTTCATGAAAATGTTATGGTCCAATGAGCCATATAGATAGGCTGTGACAACGTCCATTAGACGCATTTCAAGTTTTTCATGAACTGCCAGATTTATGAGATATCTGAAGGTGATTGCATCTACCACAGGAGAATATGTCTTCATATAATCAATGCCAGGTCTTTGAGAAAAACCTTGAGCAACGAGTCGGGCCTTATATCTCATGACTTCACCTTTCTCATTTCTTTTTTGTACAAAAATCTATTTGTACCCCACTGGCTTGATACCTTCAGGCGTTGGGATTATTGGTCCAAAAACTTTACGTTTTTCTAGTGAAGCTAATTCAGCTTGAATTACATCCTTCCATTTTGGCTAATCATTTCTCTGTCTACATTCATGAACAGATTTTTGCTCAAAATCTTCATCTTATTACATTATTTCAATAACAACATTATAGGCAAATATGTTGTCAATCACAACATTATTTAGGTTCTACAACTTTCTCGTCGACACATAATTCATTGAAATTTCATTGTTTTCAGAAGTTTGAACCTCCTCCTCATCATGTGTTATGACTTGGGTCTCATCTTGAGAAGTTTCTTTCAACCCATGATCATCATTTTCTACCACGCTTCAAATGTGGTCTAGACTCATTTGCCTTAACAATTTATCCCATCAGGATATCAACTCGAACTGGAGCATTAATAGCTGGAATATGCGATTTAGTAATCCTTGGAAGATTAGTAAATGCATCTGGTAGCTGATTTGCAATGTTCAGCAAATAAATTATTCTTTGAACTTCTCGCTCACATTGATTTGTTCGAGGATCCAGATGAGATAGAGATGATTAATTCCAATCTATCTCTTTTCCCAACGACTTATGTTCTCCCTTAATGTTGGGTATACTGATTCATCAAAATGACAATCAGCAAATTTTGCCTTAAATAAATCTCCAGTCATAGGCTCCAAATATTTTATGATTGAAGGAAATTCATACACAACATATATCCCCAACCTTCTTTGGGGCCCCATCTTTGTGCATTGTGGTGGAGCAATTGGGACATACACCGCACATCCAAAAACTCTAAGATGGGAAATGTTTGGCTCTTGACCAAAAGTCAATGGTGATTGGGAGAATTCATGATAATTGGCCGGCTTATGCGCACAAGTGCTGCTGCATGCAAAATAGCATGCCCCCATATAGACACAGATATTTTTGTTCTCATTAGTAATGGTCTAGCTATCAATTGCAGACATTTAAACAATGATTCTGCTAGACCGTTTTGAGTGTGAACATGCGCAACTGGATATTCAATTGTTATACTAGTAGACATACAATAATCATTAAATGTCTGAGATGTAAACTCACCAGCATTCTCTAGACGGATTGTTTTTATTGTATAGTCTGGAAATGGTGCTTTCAAGATTATTATTTGAGCCAACAATCTCACAAAATCCATGTTACGAGTTGATAATAGACACACATGTGACCATCTTCAGGAAGCATCTATCAAGACCATATAATATTTAAAGGGTTCACATGCAGGTTGAATTGGTCCACATATATCACCCTGTATACGTTCCAGAAACGCAAAGGATTCAATTCCAACCTTAACTGTTGATGTTTTAATGATCAAATTTCCTTGAGAACAAGCAGCACAAGAGAATTCCTTTGATTGAAGGATATTTGGGCTCTTTAAGGTGTGCCCATGTGAATTCTCAATGATCTTGCGCATCATATTAAATTCGGGATGGCCCAACCGGTCATGCCAAATAATAAAATCATTAAAATTAGTAAACCTTTTGTTTACTACGGCATGTGATTCAACTGTACTTATACTTGTATAGTACAACCTAGAAGAAAATGTAGGTAATTTTTTTCATGCACAATTTTCTTCTCTACATTAATTGTAGTAAAAAAAAAAAAAAAAAAAACATTAATTGTAGTAATGTAAAGGTATTCAACCTTTCCTTTATTAGATGTCTCAACATGATAGCCATTTTGGCGAATAACTTTGAAACTTAATAAGTTTCTTTGAGACTTACTACAATATAATGCATTATCAATGCTTAATATTGTCCCTCCAGGTAGTAATAAGGTCGCTCTTCCAGAGCCCTCAATTAATTTTGTACTACCTGATATTGTGTTGACATATGCCATTTTCATAACCAAATTAGAAAAATATTTATTTTCTTTTAATATTGTATGCGTTGTAGCACTGTCAAGAAGGCATACATCTCCATTACTCATCTTGAATCCAACTGAAAACTGGGGATTTCTATTAATTTTCATTAAAATAAAATACATTAAAAGAAGTAAGAAACAAAATTAACAAGGGAAATTTAAAAATTTCAACATGAATAACATAATAATTAAAACACATAAGTAAAATATTATGTAAAATATTAACAGACTTTATCCCCCAGCTAAAAGATCAAACATCAGTTTCTATCTCCAAAGAAGTCATCAACTTCCATATGAGTAATGTCACCAAGGCCATAAAAAACATCATCCTTTAAAGCCAAATATTCAACATCCTTATCATATTTCTGAGATGTTCCCGGCTTATCATCATCTTTAAGAGTCATATGTGACTCAACTCGAGCATTGGAAGAGGAAGCACCACTTTTATTTCCTTTTCTTTTTAAAGGAATTTTGATAGAGCCTTACAAAATGCTCATGTGTGCGACATTCATTCTTCCAATGGCATTTCATGCCACAACGATGCCAATTACTTTTTGAGGGGTTATTTTGAGAACTCATGTTGTTCTCCCTTTTATTATGACCACCACCTTGACGATTAGTGTATCTTCTTTTATCTTTGCCACGTCCCCGTGCATTATTATAGCCCCGATGATCATCTCTTTTTACTTCAGATTGATCACGTGCTTCTACCACATTTGCCTCCGGTAATGGAGCAACTCCAGTGGGACGAACTTCATTATTTTTCATTAAAAGAGCATTATGTTGCTCAGCCACCAAAAGACATGAGATTAGTTCAGAATATTTCTGAAAACCCTTTTCACGATATTGCTGCTGCAATATCACATTTGAGGCATAGAAAGTAGTAAGTGTCTTTTCCAACATGTCCTCATCTTTTATAGTCTCCCCACATAATTTTAACTGGGAGGTTATCCTGAATACAACAGAGTTGTATTCAATTACGGTCTTAAAATCTTGAAACCATGAATGCATCCACTCATAACGAGCTCTTGGCAACACTGTTGCCTTTAGGTGGTCATATCTCCCCTTTAAATCAGTCCACAATTCAAGCGGATCTTTTACCGTCAGATATTCAATCTTTAGGCCCTCATCAAGATGATGACGAAGGAAAATCATAGCCTTCGCCTTATCTTGACTCGATGCTTCATTTCCCTGAGTAACAGTGGCATCGAGACCTTTAGCATCCAAGTGAAGCTCAGCATCGAGTACCCATGAAACATAATTTTTTCCAGAAATATCTAATGCCACAAACTCAAGTTTGGATAAATTCAACATAATAAAATTATGAGAGAATATGTGAATAAAATAAAAATATTTATATAATACCTTTACAAGTAGCAACTTCGTGCTGATAACGTGTTGTAAAGAAAACTCAGAATATAAGAAGAAAAAGACAAGAAGTATAAGATAGAGGAGAGAATTTTACTTATTCAAGTGTATCATACAATGGTGAATGATATCTCTATTTATAGTGTTGAGATATCATAGTCAAAGGTCACCTTGAAATTATACATAGTTATTATCAAGGTTCATATCACCTTAAAATTTTATCACATTGGAAACACTAATATATGAATCCAATTAATTATTGGATAACTTTAATGGATCATCCACATATACAATGAATTTACAACAAAACTGTAAATATACCATTTATGTTGTTTTGAATTATGGATAGCTTAAACATGAATATTATTCATCAATTAACTCTTTTTTATCCATATTAAATATAAACAAATTAAATATTTTATTTATCTATTTAATCCATTTTTGACTCGCACATACTCCAATATCCACCCGTTTGTCACTCCAATACAACTTAGTGTGAAAGAGAAATGAAGAGTTTGATAATTGATACACTTACATACCATTGTTTTCTAATACTCCCTATATTTAATATTGAGTTTGTTTTAAAGACTTTTTTTCAACATTTAAATTAATAAAGGAATTGTTCAAAGTTTACTTTAAGATGTTGTTTAAATTTTGCTATATATATTTACCTTTTAATCAATTAGAATTTTATTTTTTTTTGAAAATAAATTACATTTTCTACACAGTTATATTATGATTTTCACAAAAAATAATAACAAAGGATATACTTTAAATTATATACTTACATATTTTTCTTAATAATCATAAACACCCGTCTAATTACGTTAGTAATATCCAACAAAAAAAAAACAGGATTAAATCAGCTCTAAATCAATTATATTTTAGTGGAAATATATACATCAATCACATGTTGAGTGACTTTTCTTGTGGCACGACTCTTTATGTCGAATTATCCTAATGTTCATATCGTGCCATGTTGGGTGGTCTTGGGCCTTCTCAACCCAAAAGCTAGCTCAAAGGTTGAGGCTTTCCCACACACTTATAAATTGACCACCAGCCCCTTCCACTTCCGATGTGGGATAACCCAACAATCTCCCCCTTCACACATCGGGCCTTGGGCTGGAGAGCGACAACCCAGTTTCTCCCGGTGGGCTGAGACTTGTTGACAACCTGGGCTCTGATACCAATGTTGGGTGGTCTTGGGCCTTCTCAACCCAAAAGCTAGCTCAAAGGTTGAGGCTTTCCCTCACACTTATAAATTGACCACCAGCCCCTTCCACTTCCGATGTGGGATAACCCAACAATCTCCCCCTTCACACATCGGGCCTTGGGCTGGAGAGAACGACAACCCAGTTTCTCCCGGTGGGCTGAGACTTGTTGATAACCTGGGCTCTGATACCAATGTTGGGTGGTCTTGGGCCTTCTCAACCCAAAAGCTAGCTCAAAGGTTGAGGCTTTCCCTCACACTTATAAATTGACCACCAGCCCCTTCCACTTCCGATGTGGTATAACCCAACAACCTCCCCCTTCACACATCGGGCCTTGGGCTGGAGAGCGACAACCCAGTTTCTCCCGGTGGGCTGAGACTTGTTGACAACCTGGGCTCTGATACCAATTGTTGGGAATAAATCCGTAACAGAAATAATATTTGCGGTAATAAAGGCAACAAATGCGGAACACAACAATGCGGTTAATCAACGAGAATAAAAGAGAAATAATGACACCAAGATTTTACGTGGAAACCCTCCTAAATAAGGGAAAAACCACGACCCGAGAGGAGCAACGAATATCACTATAGTAAGGATTTTACACTTATATGTCTGAGTAAAACTCCAAAAACCACTACACATTCAAAAGAAATAACACTCTTTTGATTTTTCCACCTCACTACAATATCGCTCACACTCTCTATTTTTCCTCACAGATTATTTTCTTCTGTGATGCCTCACTCTTCTTTTCTCTCCTTTGTAATTCTTTTTGGTGTACTTAGAATGAAGAATTGTCCTCCCTTTTATAGAGAACAAATACACTACCCTCCAAATGTGCTATAGAAGAAAAACAATTTTTTTCTTCTTCATAGCTTACCTACTCTACCAAACTTTGAAATTGGCACAAAGTTATTCAAAGTTTGGCACATGGGGATGAACCTCACAATCTCCCCCTCCAGACCCATGCACCTGAAGGAGGTAGCTCCAGGTTTCTAGCTTGAGTACATGCCGACAAGTTCTTTGCATAGCTCAAACTTGTCTTTTGATACCACCTTGGTCAGCATATCTGAAGGGTTTTCACTAGTAGGGATCTTCATGACCTGCATAGATCCGTCCTCTATCTTTTCACGAATCCAGTGATATCTCACGTCGATATGCTTTGTCCTTGCATGATACATGGTGTTCTTGCTCAAGTCTATTGCACTCTGACTGTCACAATAGACGACATACTCCTTCTGATGCAATCCAAGTTCTTGAAGAAATCATTTCAGCCATACCATCTCTTTGCCAGCTTCAGTAGCTGCAATATATTCTGCCTCAGTTGTAGAGAGTGCGACACACTTCTGCAACTTTGACTGCCATGATATAGCTCCCCCTGAAAATGTAAACAAATATCCAGTAGTGGATTTTCTATTATCGAGGTCACCTGCCATATCAGCATCAGTATAGCCCTTCAAGATTGGATCAGATCCTTTAAAACATAAGCAATCTCTTGTGGTACCTCTTAGATACCTGAGTATCCACTTAACTGCCTCCCAGTGTTCTTTTCCAGGATTTTCAAGGAATCTGCTAACAACACCAACTGCATGAGCAATATCAGGTCTGGTACACACCATCGCATACATCAAACTCCCCACTGCTGAAGAATAAGGAATTTTAGCCATTCCCTCTTTCTCCTCTTTTGTTGTAGGACACATCTGTTTGCTCAACTTCAGATGACTCGCAAGAGGCGTGCTAACAGGTTTAGCACTCTTCATGTTGAAGCGTTCTAGTACACGTTCAATGTACTTCTCTTGAGATAGCCACAACTTTCTTTTTGTTCGTTCTCGAACAATCTTCATCCCTAGAATTTGTTGTGCTGGGCCCAAGTCTTTCATGTCAAATGACTTGGACAAATCTTTCTTCAACTTTGCAATCAGCTCTTTGTCTTGTCCTACAATTAACATGTCATCCACATATAATAACAAAATAATAAAATTGTTGTCAGAAAATCTTTTGAAGTATACACATGGATCAGAATAGGTCTTTGTGTACGTTTGACTTTTCATGAAAGAGTCAAACTTTTTGTACCATTGCCTTGGGGCCTGTTTCAACCCATAAAGACTCTTATTCAATTTGCACACCATGTGTTTCTTTCCAGATACTTCAAATCCCTCTGGTTGCTCCATATAAATCTCTTCTTCCAAATCTCCGTGAAGAAATGCAGTTTTCACGTCCAATTGCTCCACTTCAAGATCTAGACTAGCTGCTATGCTCAAAATAGTTCGAATAAAAGTCATTTTGACAACAGGTGAAAAAATTTCATCAAAATCAATACCTTTCTTTTGTTCGAAGCCTTTTACAACCAATCGAGCTTTGTACCTCACCAACTTGCCATTTCCATCTTTCTTAAGTTTAAAGACCCACTTGCACTTAAGTGGTCTTTTTCCTTTTGGAAGTTCAACTAGCTGGTATGTGCCATTTTTCTGTAGAGATCCCATCTCTTCGTGCATGGCTTTCATCCATTGGCTCTTTTCTGGATGAGACAATACTTCCTTAAGACTTTCTGGCTCACCTTCATTATTGATAAGGACATACTCTGAGGAAGGGTATTTGGTTGATTCTACCCTTTGTCTTTCTGATCTCCTCAGAGGTTGAGATTGTTCTTCTTCTTCTGGGTACTCCATTTGCTCAGTATTATCACCAAGTTGCTCCCCCTGCTCAACAATCTCATCGGGTTGCTCTTCATGCTCAGCAACTTCATCAATCGTACTTTCTGCACTTATGGGATGGTTAGAAGGAGAAGGAATGGTAACAAGATTAGGGACTATACCATTCTTTTTCTTGGCCTTCTCGGATAGATCATCAGCAGTTCCAACTTCACTTTCTCGAAAGATTACATCTCTACTTCTGATGACCTTCTTCTTCACAAGATCCCATAGTCTGTACCCGAACTCTTCATCTCCATATCCGATGAATATGCAAGGAACTGATTTATCATCTAGCTTGGTTCTTTGCTCCTTCGGTACATGTGCAAAAGCTTTGCAACCGAACACCTTTAGGTGCGAGTAAGACATCTCTTTGTTGGTCCAAACTCTCTCCGGAATGTCAAACTCCAACGGAACTGATGGACTACGATTGATAAGATAACACGTTGTCCGAACTGCTTCACCCCAGAATGTCTTGGGTAATTTAGCCATTCTGAGCATGCTTCTCACCTTCTCAACAATGGTGCGATTCATTCTCTCAGCTACACCATTGTGTTGTGGGGTTCCAGGAACTGTCTTTTCATGTCTGATTCCATGGTTTGAACAGTACTCTTCAAATTCTCTTGAAGTGTACTCACCTCCATTGTCGGTTCGGAGACGTTTTAGCTTTCGACCTGTCTCTCTTTCTATCAGAGCATGAAACTTTTGAAATACTTGAAACACCTGATCTTTGGTTCTCAAGATATAAACCCACAATTTTCGAGAAGCGTCATCAATAAAGGTAACAAAGTATTTATTACCTCCTATCGATTCTATCTCCATTGGACCACAAACATCAGAATATACCAAATCAAGTATATTCGACTTTCTTTCAGATGATGTCTTAAATGAGACTCTATGTTGTTTACCAAATAAGCAGTAGTTACAGGGTTTTATCGTTGTACCTTTGGGAAAAGAGATGAGTGACTTTTTGGAAAGAATTTGCAATCCTTTCTCGCTCATATGACCCATTCTTTTATGCCATAAATCTGCAGAATTTTCTTCGTGAGCCGCATTTAATTCACCTTGGCATATTTCTGCATTTGTCCTGTATAACGTGCCACAAGCAACTCCTTTTGCAATCACCAATGCCCCTTTGGTGAGTCTCCATTTTTTATTTGCAAAGTAGTTCTCATATCCATCTTGGTCCAAAGCAATTCCCGAGATCAAGTTCATCCGCAAATCAGGTACATGGCGCACATCTTTCAACACTAATGTGCATCATTTGTTTTTAAGCAAATGTCTCCGATCTCCGCAATCTTTGAGTAACTTGTGTTACCCATTTTCACATTGCCATAATCACCGGCTACATATCTGCAAAAAAGATCATTTACCGGTGTGGCATGATAAGATGCTGCTGTGTCGACCACCCATTCCGACTCTATACCTGCCAAGTGCATGCATTCTTCTTCCTCATTTATGAGGAGAACAACATCGTCATTATTTTGCACCATGGCAGCTGTGTTGTCATAAATATTTTTAAATTTGACACATATTACTAATTATTTTTTAAAAAAATATTATTGGCCAATTTCTCGATGCGTGTCATCCTTTTTAATATTTGCATCGTTTCAATTTTATAGAATTATCCCTAAAGTGATAATTTTTCAATCTTATAGAATTATCCCTAAAGTGATAATTATTTATTGATAGTGTTAGAATTTTTACATTTGGCAATGCAAAAATCGTTATAAAACTTTGCATCCGTGCCTTTGTTATTTTAAATAAAATTATTCACATTGGATCTTTATATCAAACTAATGTAATTTCTGTTAATACGTAATTTTATAAAGTAAAACATATGTTAATTAATAAGGTTACATAAAAAATTTATAAATTTAAACAAATGACATGCACACATTGGATTGATATATACAACACTTTGTTTGGATCATTGTTATCAATTGTTTCATAATGTATTGTATTGTATTGTACTCTATTGTACTGTATTGTATAATATATACAATGTTTGGCTATATTTCATTGTTTGTTGTTGTTTAATAATATATTAATTATTTGGTTTGATAATATCGTACTGTATTGTAATTTATAAATTTACTTAAATATCCTTAATTATTTTAGGATAGGTGGTTTGACTAGATTTAAATAATTAAAGTAAAGGGTAAAACAATATTTTGAAATATTATGTAAATATATAATTGGAAAAATAAATTAAGTAACAATGGAAACACACCAAATTGGTTGTTCAATAAAACAGAGGTTTTCATTGTAACGTAACACCGAAATTTAACAATACAATATAATGCATTTTAAGTAACAATCGAAACAAACATTGTAGGTATAATAACGATACAATACAATACAATGAATAACAATGATCCAAACATAGTGTTAGTGTGGATAAATTTTACCCCTTGTTATTTTAGGTTACTAACGTAATTATTTATACTAGTACTTCTTTTATCTCAAGTATAGATGGTGGTGACAAGTCATATTGATGCTTTTGTAGTTGACAAAATATCTACAGTTAAAAAAGGGAAGTGTTTTAGGTTGCAGAGATATAACTTTATAAGAATGGAGCTTGTATGATTAATTGTGACGTACCTCGTTGTATAAAATCATATTATACACGTAAATTAACAAATAGAGGGGGTACAAAAATCACATTTTATACGTCCAAAGAAAGGAACTAAACATGGTACATATGATATAAGCAAACATGAACCTATATGATTATTTGCTCTTGGACAGCTTATCTCTAATTTTATTTTCTTTTATCTCTCTTCTTCAAATTACTGAGCTCGCTTAGATGATAACAAAGATAAAAGAAGCAGCGACGGATTCAAAATTTTCATTCAGGTGATTTAAAAAAAAAAAGTATAAGCGTGTAAATAAGTCTTGAAAAATGAAAACCTTACTTTTTTGGATTTAAAATCACACTTTTAGCGCGTTTTTAAAGTAAAAGAAAATACTGAAAAAATAAAAAACAGAACTGAAAAAAATAAAATGTTTTCACTCGAATTCGAACTAATGACACATGACTTAATTTAGGGGGACTTGCCAATAGGCCATCGACTTATCTTTGTTACTAAGGGTGTATATATATATATTAAGAAATACAAAAAAATTATTTTATATACAATGTAATTTTTTGATTGTCCGGGTTATTCAGTTGTATAAAGCAATATACACGTAAGTCGATTCTATAATGTGTGCTACTGACAGCATGTATGTTTGGAATAACTGAAAATGTTTTACATATGTGTTATATCAGTGTTACTAAAAAAAATTATTTAGTAAATGTCTTGACTTGAGTGTAAAGATCACAATCTAAGTAGGCTCTAGTAAAAGTAAATTCTACACAGAAAGGAAAAACATCACTAAATAACTTTTTTGTCCTTTAAGATAAAGAACATATAGTTAAAATAACTGAAACAAATTATTATATGTGAAGGTTCCAAGACTAATTCTAGCATAGCAAATTCAGACAACATAATACACATATTTTATCTTCATCCACCACCCAAAATCAAACCTTGAGTCATTGCTTGATTTCAAGATTTAACATACATTGGTTGTAACACCTTGTATTAAAAAACAGATCAGATTTTAGCTTTTCAAAAATTGCAGGTGCAATTTAAGGTTTCCATCTAGGGATCGTAGTCTGATCTACGACTCGTGCTATGGGTCTGTGGTTCACCACTTCAATCACTCTCCAAACTTAGCTCAGAAAATTGACTAAGTCTCGATCAACGAAACAGATACATGGTTCGTAAATCAGATCACGATCCGTGGTCTGTGACCTTAGATCGCCTCTTTACCCATCCTCTGACACAAATCACGATCGACCAGTACGGTCCGTAGATGGACCTATGGACCGTTGGTGAAGGTCAACAGTTAGTTATGGAGAAATTGTTGATTGAGTCAACTTCAAATGGGCATAATTCTTGGCACAAAAAGAAATTAGGTGTCCATTACCTGTGTTATGATAGATAATTAAATCATCTTTCCAACGCCACCAAATTTGCTAAAATTAGATATGAGTAAAAAGTTATGCTCGTTTTGGTGAACTCCTGTCGTACAAACTTGACCTACGACCCCAATCTACAGACCGTAGATTGAACTACGGCCCGTAGGTCCTATCCATTAGTCACTCCGACATCAATTAAGTCAAGGGTCTTTTGATCTTTTTCTATTCTGTTTTCCTAAGCTACGTCATTTAGACCCTAAATTATGAGGTTTTAGTCATTTTAAGCCAGCATTTGCCAATATCTACTTTTATCTTTTTCTAATTTATTTTTTATTTTTATCTCAAAACAAATACATAAATGAGAAAGAACATCACACTAAATACTATAAGTAATTGGGAACTTGCCCAGTTATAGCCCAAAAAATGCAGTCCAACCCATTTAAAACTCAGCCCACTAACATCACATTAATTATCCAAATTAAATAGATTTTAAATTAAAGTTTATTAAAAAAATTACACTCACTCCTCAAATTTAAATTGTAATAAAGAATTATTTGTTGAATTGCTATCTTTAGACTTTATGGCAATATTTATTGTTATTTTAATTTAAAAACACATTATGATTTTGTTAAAGAATTTTATTACTTATTCAATCCATAAAAGTTATAGTTATATATAATATAAAATTATTTCTTTCATCTCCTTTATTCATTTTTATTTTTATTTTTTTCTCTTTTATATGTTTTTACAATTTCATATTTATAACTTATACCTATTAATTTCTACTTGTAATACTATCATTAACTCTTTTAATATTAAATTTTCATATTCATAACCCCCAATTATTTAATTACAATATTTAAGACACTTTATGATATTTCTCAAATTTTACCTTCATAAATTCGTAATATTTTGTACCATGGACCCCAACTCAAGATTATTCATTTTATTTCAATGTTAATCTTATTATTATAGGATCATATATTCATATTCAACATAAGTTGATGAAGAATCTTTGATAAGAGTTTCAAAAATATGCACTAATTCTGTATTTCTATTTTGATGTAATCTTGTGATTAAGTTGTGTTCTCTATATAAATTAAGATTTTTTTAACTTTCATTGTTAATTTTTTATATTATTATAGGATCGAATTCATCTTGTGGCATAACTTGATGAAAAAAGTTTTTGAATGTTAATTAGTTTGTCAAAAGGAATGTTGGATAAGAGTAACAAAAATTGTGCATTGATTATGTATTATTATTTTCATGTATTTTCTTATGATTAAGGTCCTAAGGAAAATGTGTGTTGTTTGTTCTCTCCATGTAAATCAAGATTTTTTTTTATTTCATTGTTAATCTTTATATTATTATAGGATTGAATTTATCTTGTGGCATAACTCAACGAAGAAGGCTCTTAGATATTAGTTAATTTGTCAAAAGGGATGTCGGATAAGAGTAACAAAAATGTGCATTGATTATAAATTATTATTTTTATGTATTTCTTATGATTAAGGTCCTAAGGAACTAAGAAAGATGTGTTGTGTGTTCTCTCCATGTAACTCAAGATTATTCTTTTTATTTCATTGTTAATTTTTATAAATATTATTTTTATTATAGGATCACATTCATCTTTTAGCATAACTCGATGAAGAAGACTTTTGAATGTTGATTAGTTTGTTAAAAAAGATGTTGGACAAAAGTTTAAAAAAACTATGCATCGATCTATATTTCTATTTTTCATTTATTTTCTTATGATTAAGGTTAAGGAAGATGTGTGTTCTTTTCATATAATTTCTTTGGATTGAGTTTTTATTATTTCACTCACGACTATTCTTTTCATTTTATATTTGAAGTAGTGTTTTGATTATTATTATTATTATTATTATTATTATCATTATTATTATCAAATTCTTATGCTTGACTCGGTGAAGAAGACTCTTGAATGTAGATTAGTTTGTCGAAAATAGTGTCGATAAGAGTTTTAAATTTCTACATTAATTTATATTGTTCTTTTCACTATGGTCTTATGATTAAAGTCATAAAAAGATATGTGCATTATTTTTTTTTTCATGAATTTTATTATGTTTGAAGTTTTATTAATTTTTCATTGTCACAAATATGTACCTTTGTTAGATACAAATTAGTTATTGTAATTTTGTCTAGAATATGATAATTATTCACCTATGTTCAAACAATATTTTTGATAATTTTAATAATATATATTAAATGTTGAAATATATCTCTTTTACGGTGTTTCTTACGGCAATAAGTAGTATCATTTATGTTTTTTTCAAATTTGTTCATTTATTCTACTTTATAAAAATTAACAACAATAAATAAATTATGCATTAATTTGTATCTTTATTGTTTCTTCTAATTCTTACCATTAAGGTTTTAAACAAGATGCATATTTTTAACTATTAAAAAATTATTGGTAAGTAGAATAAACAAAAATAATAACAAAGAAAGATATATATATATATATATATATATATATATATATATATATATATATATATATATATATATATATATATATATATATATATATATATATATATAACAAGGACAAATAAAGGATAAAATATATTTTAAAAAATCTAACAGAAAAGATTATTTAATCAAAATTTTATTCGATGAAATCAATAATTTATTTCCTAAATACATATATTTAAACTATATTAAAATAAAAATATATTGTATTAACATCATAATATGAATTTTTAAATACAAATTAGTCTTTTCATTTTAATAAACTTCAAATGATAAATTTTTTTTAATTCATTTAAGCTCTATCTACTAAACATTTAAAAATAAATTGTAAAATTCAAATACTAAATTAAATTAAATTTAACACTCTGTAAGAAAATAGCTCTTAATATTTTAAAAATATATCTAATAATCGCGCGAAGCACAATCAAATTCACTAGTTATAGATAATCTACAATCCTAGTTGTACTATAATTCTAATAGTAATCCAATCCTAGTCGTAATTTATTCCTAATTGACTTCAACTAGTACAATAAGAATCAGTCTAGTCAATATAATAGTTTAATCCTAGCGTGTCTCTAATTCTAGAGTAGTGTTGTAAACCCGTAAGTCAGTTTCGTTGGGCCTATTTCTTTGACATGTTAAAATCGGCAGCTCCATTTCTTCATCAACACTTGCGGCAGACACGTTAGTCAGTTGTGCTAAACATGTTCTTTTAACATATTTAATCGTCAACTTCCTTCTTCAACAATTATACTCGTCTATATATCCCCAAATTTCAAACTAAATAGCCCTAAATTATATCCTTAACGAATCCTCATAACGTTAAAATTTTAAAAATTTATTTAGTCTATGAATTTTTTCTTGAAAAAGTTCACCGTTGCAAATATGGGTTGGAATGCAATTTTAGGGGGAACACTATTCGATCAATTGCTTGTAATTTTCTTTTACTCTTTCAATATAATGAAAATTCGCATTTCAATGTTTTAATATTTGATTTTAGTATTTCTCAGATGAAATATCTTTCTCTATTAAATAAACATGAATATATAGTGAGCAATAAATGTATTTTTGTTTTAATATTTGTTTCACTCTCCTTGATTGATGTTGTTGGTTTAGTAAAAAGGCAACATTCTTCATATAATTTTGTTCTATGTTTTGGCAAGTCATTGCAATGAAGTTCATGCTTCAACATCTAAGTTCATAGCCACCATTAATCAGCAAATTAAAAAAGAAAACTAATATCATTATTCAATGAGTTGAATAATTTGCAGGAGACCAAATCTAGGGGCGGACCCACATGGTGTCCGCCGAGTGCTCGAGCACCCATTAACTTCGTTATGGAATCTGTATATATCTATGTAGAAATTAATATGTATTTGTATAAAATTAACATAGAGCACCCAATGAATAGATGATTTAGTTGGCCCAATGGCTCTTGGTTGGGTACTTCTACACTCTTTTAGTGTAGTTGTACCAAGGTTTGAATCTCATTGTTAACATGTATTTTTATTTTTCAATTCAGAGCACCCATAACCTTAAAATTATAGATCCGCCACTGACCAAATCGGCACCCCATACGTATCATCTTTTCAATTTTCATATAGAACTTGTAGGATCTTTTTTGGCTCCATATATAAGTCCCAATAATTTAATGGAAATGAATAGAACATTAAGAGGAAATTGAAGCAATAAATGAAAATTATGAATGAAAACATTTGCAAGATATTGTTGCAATAGATTTATGTTAAAGTCTACCCACAAAAGAGTCCTAACTTTTGATAAATGCATATTTCGAGTAGAAATAAAAGGCTAATTTGTTATTCAATCTCGTTTTTAGACGAGGTTACAACCTCATTTTGAGGGTGTGTTACAAGGCTCATGTTTAAATTTTCAAACTTTCTTTTCGAATCTTTCTCATGGAATTTGAATTATCTGATAAGACGTTAATATATTTGGGTTTTCTTGGTTCTCTCAATACTCATACTATTTTTGCCCTAATTTTGATTCTTTCGATATTCAAACTTCATGAACCCTTATATAGTAAAGTAAATTTATATTACCAAAGAGATTTACAAATTAAATCTTTCTTATTTAACTATTACTTTTAACCATAGAAACCCCTTGTATATAGACTCAATTGCTTGTATAATATTCTTTGACAATACAAATATTTGGATAGCAAACAAAACATTTTTGAAATGACGAAAATGCCCTTGATAAATTAGAAAATGATAATAAACAGACATGTTGATACCTACATTTCTAATATAGTAGAAAATAATACAAAATACGACGTAGCTTATATAAATTAAATAAACTCTCATCCGTTTAAGCTAACCGTCAATAGCAATGAGAAAAAAAAAAAGATCTGCTGTGCTTTATATTTTTTTTATACACTCCCAATTTTTGTTCTTATTTCTTTTTTAAAAAAATTCTTTATCAACTTTTGAGAACTGTTTGACCATCATAATCCTTTTTTTTTATTTATTAATACAACAAATTAACCTGGAATTGATTCCATATTTTGTTAAATATTTTAGATTTGTTTTCCAACTATATCTTCAATATCAAATAAAAGGCTCTCTTTTCATCGTCATAAAAATAATAAAATATAATTTTATCTTTAATTTCAATTCCATAAATTTCAAAATACCCTTGAAGTATTGAAAATGGTACAAAATTACCCTTCATCCACCTATTGGCTCCAAAATGTCCTTTTCATCCACCTATTGGCTCCAAAATACATTTGTCATCCACCTTTGGATTCAAAATTAACTACTTTTTTAAATGTTTTAAAATTAAACTCTTTAACTATTTTTAAAAATACTTGGCGTTCAACTATTGATTATAATTTTAATTTATTAATATAATTTATAAATCAACCCACTACCCACTCATTACTAACTAAACCCCACTCAATTAATAATCCAATTTTAATATCAAAATCGCCATAAACGCTACAAAAACACGATGAAATTAGCAATGGGTGAGTAATTGATTGATTTATAAATTATACTAATAAGTTAAATTATAATAAATAGTTGAGCACCACGTATTTTAAAAAATATTTAAATAGTTTAAATATAAACCAGTTAAATAAGTGGTCAATTTTGAACAAAAAGGTGGATGACAAAAAATATTTTGGACCCAATAGGTGGGTGGGAAGGGTATTTTGGAGCCAATAGGTGGATGGAGGGTAATTTTATACCATTTTAAATATTTTGAAGGTATTTTAAACCTTTTTCCGAATAAAAAATATCTAAAATCTACGGCCAAACACCTACTTAATAATTAATATCCTTATATTAGTTTATTACCAAAAAGGTATGTATTTTTACTTTAAACAAGGTTCTAAATCTAGGAAAAATCACTATCATACCAAACCTAATAAGAAACCCAAATTGAAACAAAGAAGGAGAAAAAGAATGGAGACTCTTATGTTGATCAAAAAAATTAAATAAACTGATACAGTAAAATTTCTTTATAATAATATATTAAATATCTCTATAATAATATTGTATATTATATATATAATATTTCTTAGACTATAAATATAATATTTTAATATAAAAATTGATTTTATAAATTATAAAGAGCTCTAATCGTATAAGAAAACTCCAACTAATTAGAAAACGGACAGCGGCACAAATAGCCAAAAAAAAAGAAGGTGTATTAAGATAAGGAAACGAAAACCTAGCATTTAAAAATTATGTGCAGGTGGAAATTGTTAATTTGTTTATTTCTTTGTTCTTTTTTTTTTTTTTTAAAAAAAAAGATAAACTATAAAGAAGGGAAAAAAAAAAGTTCAATATTTTTGTGTTTAAAATATAGTGTTGACTTTGTCTCCAAGCGTGCAGGAAAAATGTAAATTAATAATCATCAACAAATTCAAATTTAATTAGTTTAATACTTTAATCAAATCTAACATTCACGCTTGGTGTCGTTTTTTTAAGATATGTTGTTTGGTTACGTAAAACAACTTCTTTTCTAACAATTATTTTTACTTAATTAAAAGCTTATTATAAAACGTTTTGCAACTAACAAAACCTTAGTTAAGGGTACCTATAAACTATGCTTTTCATATTATTTATTTGAGAATAAAGTTAGTGGATGTCATGCCAAGTGAAGACGGTAGCTTCCTCCAAAATTAAGAGAGTTTTTTAAGAAATAAATAATGTATATTATCTCTGTTTTAATTTATTTATCTTATTATTATTAAGAATATTTTAAATTATATTTTTTCTGAATAATTTAAATTATCAACTTATATGGTAGTATTCTTTAAATAATCTCTATATATGTAAATTTTTATTTTAAGAAAATTGAAGATTTTATATCTGAATTAATACTAAATATATTAATTAGTATAATACTTAAACTTCGAATTAGACACAAAAATTGAAATAAAGGAAATATAAAGATTAAAGTGTAGCATCTTTTCTCCTTTTAGCTATTTTATAAGTGATTAATTAGTGTATGAGTATGAGGTTGTTTTTAACTCTAATTAAAATGAAATTGGGGAATCGTGCTATTTAATTTTCACTTTACTGATAATAGTTCAATTCTTATCTTGTAATTCTCTTTTCGTTTTTCTTTCTCTCGCGCTATATAACAGATCACAAATCCAATTTTTTCAAAGATAAGGATACTAAATATTTGAAAAGGACAATATAGTCATCTTGAATGAGATAAACTTGATTGCGTATTATATTTTATACAATATACAATATAGATAAAGTATAGATACAATATTTTATAATGTTTAATACGAAATCAAGCATGCTTGCTAGCTATCTAGCTAGTTCTTGTCAATTAAAACATCTCTATCTCTATCTCTCTCTCCAAAATCCCTTTATTAATTTTCCCTTCTTTAATTTCTTCTTAAAACTTTGGTTTATTCAATTTTAATGCTATGGAGAATGATTTTCCTAATTCTTCCAACTCCCAAAAATACCAAATAACATGGGGTCCTGATGGAGGCAAAATAAGCCAAGTTAAGTGCTATAGATGTAGCTTTTGTAAAAGAGGTTTCTCTAATGCACAAGCTCTAGGTGGACACATGAATATCCATAGAAAAGATAGAGCCAAGCTTAGAGAAATCTCGATCGAGACTTCAGATCATATCAAGAAGTCTGTCAGTCCTTCTTCTCCCAATCATATTCAGGCACTATCCAGTACTGATGAATTAATATTGCAACACGATATATCTAGCGATGACATGAGTAACAACCCCTCGAAAAGGCCATGTGTTACACTTGAAGAACAACATCATCATCATCATCATCATCATCATATTTCGAAAGAAAAAGATGAAAATTATGAATTGATTATTGGAGGTGATGTTTTACAATTACCTTTGTTTGTGGACTCTCCATCAAAAGAAGAAATTAATAAGGACATGCAATTGAGTGTTGATGATTCAAAATTGGACCTTGAGCTTCGATTAGGACCAGAACCATAGTAATATTTAATAAATTGATCAAAATATACCTACTCAGTATCCAACCAATTAGAGGTACTATTTATTTCTCTTATATGATATCTTTTTTCATTATTTTTTTTTAAAATGTAATAATTCTTCCAGCAACAAGATACATCAACAAATTGAAGAGATCTTTATACAAATAGCCGATCGAATTTACTGTGTACGTTTTTTATTCGATACACATAATTTATTATTAATTATACACATATTATACATAATTATACACATATTATGTCTGTCCGTTATTTATAATTTAAGTGATTGAGTGGATGACTATTTTAATTAATTCTTCTTCCATCTTTTATCATTTATATTAACACAATTTCTTCTCTTTTTTCTTCTCATTGTGAATATCTATGCCAAATACACATGTTTGTAATTAGCTAGGTACATTAATAATTAGGAGAAAAAAAAACATTGTATCCTTCTATTTAAGTTTCCTCTAATTAAGTTTAGGTTTAACAACTACAGTATCCTATTTAAAAAAATGGTACCATGCTTCTTGTATCCTCTTTTTTAATTTTTAGAAAGAAACATTATATTCCAAAATCATCATTCATTACTTTTTATATGATTTCTTTATTACTGTATTTTCTTTTCTTACCGATTTTGATATGTTATGCTTTGCTTTGTTTGAGCGAGGATTTACCAGAAGTAATTTCTCTATTTTCATAAGATAAATATACGACTCCGTAGACACTACCACATTTATAAGATTACGTTTTTGTTTGTTGTTGTTGTGGTGTCCAAAAATCATCTTTGTGAAAGAAGTATGATTTTTGTAAAAAAAGGGGGTCTAGAATTTACTTAAAAGGATAAAGGAGAGTCGTAATGTATTTGCATCTCCAAACTCTTTCCTTAATTAGGTAATCATTGGTCACAAAAACTCATTGAAACACCAATTTTTTTTGTTTTTCACTCGGCGGTGTGATATTATATTGGAGTCAGATTATATCAAATTGGCTCATTCAAAAGGAAACACTTCGTCCTACCAATGAACTTTTCATAGTTAGGGCTCACATCCGAGAATTCTTGTTAAAGGAGGAGCTAACTCCATCTACTGCACCATGTCCTTTCATGGTATTGAAGGACCAATTTCAATCTATGACTCTTGGAAATTTTCTCATCTAATCAATGTAGCAAGTTAAAAGGTTGGTAAAATTAAACTCTATGTCAATTTTTTTAATTAAGTTTTAATTTACAACTACATAATTATTCTATGAATATTCAAGGAATTTCATACACAATATATATGAAGGAATAATAAAATTGTTGTTATGTACATGTACCGTGAGGATTTCTTGTTGGTGCTTTGTCATCTATTATTTCTAGTATTTAGAATTTCCTAAAATGAAGTAATACATATTCCAATTCTTTATTGTTGTCCTCTCCAAAATAAGAGGTAAATTACAATTTACATCTTACCCTTTCACTTGCTATTGGAGTAGTACCATTTCCATTGAATTTGTCTCCCTTTTTTTTACCCTTTGGTATTTGGTATCTGCATTGAAGTAACTGTTAAATTTAGATTGCGCACTACATGATCTATTAGGGGGTGACGTTTGCAACAAAATGTTCTCTATACCCTAGACTTCTGATTAATTAAGGGTGGAGTAATCCCATCATTTCACCACCATTTTGTATATATGATATAAAATTAACTTATAAAAATGTAAGATTTGTTGTAGTTAATTTGAATACTAGGGTCTTGTTACTTTTCAAGTTGAAATGGATCCTTAGCTTACCTTTAAGTTGTTGAAAGAATATGTATATGACTACATTCTATTTTCATTTTGGCATCAAGGGTGATTAAACATATAGCGTCTCTCACCTTTTTCTTTTTTTAAAAGGAAAGTGTACATAAAATTATTTTCTTATTTGTCATACTCTTCTTTTTACTTCGTATTTCTAACATTCTTGCTTTATTTCGTATTTCTAACATTTCACATATTTAAGCGTAAATTAAAAGATATTTTCATACATCTGTATACTACAATAAATAAAAGATTTAAAGCAATACTATAATTCTGATATGGTAAGAGTGTCCACTTTTCACACCCCTCTCGCTATATTATCTTTATCAGCAATAATGATTAAATACATATATATATATTCAATACTCTATATAAATGTCACTAAAGACTTTAGAAACTTTAAATGCAATGACATTAAATCATACCACTAAAGAATCTATTGCCACAATATATGGGATTCAGCTTTAAAATCTTTTTTTTATTCTTTAAAATTTTATATCAAATTAAAATTAAACAGATAAATTAAAACGAAAAGAAAGTCTTGTCCACTAGAAATGACAAAAGTAAAGTGTTGTCCCAACGAATGACTTCCTAAAAGTAAAATAAAACTCATCATTTGAATTAAGGGTTCTATTTCCTAGATCATTGTCATGGGGTTGAGAATGAAAGGTCAAAGGTTTGAGAATTATTTGAAAGGGCATTGATCATGTAGATGTCAACTCTAGGGTTGAACCATGAACTATTAACAAGAATGATTAAGAATGCATTTTCATTAAGAATGCAATAGAATATTCGGTTAATTAATCATTTTAACTTATTTCCTTTTACGAAAAAATAGAAATAATCATGTCAGTCAACTTAGAGCATGTTTGGCTCAGCTTAAAAGCTGGTTTTTGACTTATTTAGTTGTTTGGCAATACTCAAAATAACTTATTTTAAGTTAAAAAACACTTATTTAAAGCCAAAAGTTAAAAGCTGGGGTAAAGGTGTTTTTTTTTAGCTTATAAACTGTTTTAAGTTGACCACATTTTTACCTTTTTGCCCTTAATATTTTTATACAATCTCCAAATTACCCACATAACCCTAACATCTCTTTCTTTCATTTTTCCTTTTTCACGTGTGGATGATAGACAATTACTATTACTAATAAATGAAAATAAAATAAATCTTAAATCTTTCAAGTGATATATTCAAATTATATATTATTAAAATGTAAAATAAGTTGCACATATAACTTAAATAAAAATTTATATTCCTCGTATAAATTATTTGTGATAATAAAGAAATATGTGAAAGATAGACAATTATGATTACCTATGGATGAAACTAAAATAAAATTTTAAATCGTTCTTTGATCTATTCAAATTATATATCTTTAAAATCTATAGCAAGTTTATATTCCTTTTATAAATAATTTGTGATGAGAAAGAAATATATGAATGATAGCAAAATATAATTATTTATGGTTGTAAAGTATAAATTAATTAACTTTTATTATGTTAACAACTTTTAAGGGTATTTCAGGCATTTTAATTTAAAAAACTGTTTATCAGCACTTATTTGCCAAACACATCAACAACTTTTTTTTTTTTTAACTTCAACACTTTTATCCAAACGCATAACTGCTTATTTTAAAAATAACTTTTAGCACTTTTAAAAATATTTTTTTAAAGCTGCTTTTATTAAGCCATCCAAACAGGACCTTAGGATGATCACTTAAAAAGTCACCAAGAACTTAATTTAAATATTTGAGAGTTGACACTCTATCTATATAGTATATAATATAATAACAGTGTCTGATTTAGAAAAATCATAATTCTAATTCCCAATGCCATATATTCTAGGAGGAACATACTAGAATATCCTTTATATTACGTCCTTCTCTTTTTTAGTTAGTAATTTTCATTTCAAATAAATCCCACTTTATACTTTTAATATTTTGATTTTGAAATATAATATCCCCTTCACATTTTGACTTGAATAATAAACTTCCTTAATTAATCTTAAATTATTTTCTAAAATGAATTAGACTCAAAATCTGGCTCTTTATAGTTGCAACTTGCAAGTATGTTCAAGAAGATCATTTTTGACATCGCCCACAACAAGATATTAGCAAAATGTTAGTTTCTTTGTCACAATTTACGTGATATATTTTAAAAGTCAAATAATTTAAGTTTGATATGAATTTAAATATGGAATTTTCATATTTTTTCATATAAAATCTATTTATATAGAAACTATGTGAAAAATATCATAAATTATAATAATTGAATATTTAAAATATTAAAAATTAAATTTAAAAATTTTAAATTTCAAAGTTTGAATGATGTTACACAATTAAATTAAAATAGAGAAAATACCATAATTCATTGCTCTAGAAAAGCTAATCAAGTAGCTAATTTTCTTTCTATATTCATACCATCTAGAGGCTAATTATGATGAAATATAAGTAATTAATATTAAAGATAAAATAAAAAAGGCTTAAGTCATATGCGGCCTCTTGAAGTTGTCCGCATATTTCACTTAGACACCTTAAGTTAGATTCGTGCCTATTGAACGCTTGAACCTTAAGAAATATATACCTATTTAACACAAAATGACAATCAGTTAAAACATTAAGATGCGCGTATTTCAAACGCTGGCACACAATAAACATACCAATAAAATGATGACACGTGGCATTAAAATCCAATTTTTTAAAAATAATATTTAAATAATCCAAAATGTTTTTTTTAAAGAAAATAAATTTTTTCTTTTGAATTACCCCCCTACCATGCGTCTTCTTCTTCAAAAACCATAGCCGCTCTTCCATCGATCAACGCTGATGCCGGCCCCGACAAGCCAGTAAACCATCATCTGACCTCTTCCTTCTCCTTCATTGATCAACTCACATCTTTTTTTCCTCCATCGAATCTTACTCCTTTCATCAACGTCGGTAATACACCATCCACCCAAGCTAAATATCTATTCTTTTTCATTTTAAAATCATCAAAACCTTCAATTCATTGCATTTATCTTTTTTTCCATTTGTAATTATTTATCGCAATTATAATAGATAATAACAATTTTTTATTAATTCATATTTACTTCGCCGGAATAAATGAAGTTTTGTCGGAATATTAGATATGCAAATCTACATTAAAAAAAATAAAAAGGGAAAAAACAGAAGAAGAATTGGAGACGGTAAAAGAAACAAATAGGTGAAGAGGATGGGGTGTGCTGTGTATGTGAAAAAAATTATGAAAATGGAAGATGAAAATGGCAGAGGAAGTGGAGAAGAAGACTTCATTTTCAAAAGAAATTATTTTTTCCTTTTTTATTAATTTTTGCATATAAGTTAATAAAAAAAGAAAGAAAAAAATTATTTTCAATAGTTTTACGCGCCCAAAGAGAGTGTGGTATACGTTTTTTGACATGTCAGCATTTTGTATTTAATAGGAATGACTTTTGAACAAATAAAGTATTCAATAGGAACAAAGATAAGTTGAGGTGTTCAAATGAAATATGCGGACAACTTCAAGGGGTATAAAAAGATTTACAACATAATGAAGAAAATAGATAAAGAAAATATTTTTTAAAAAATATAACATACAAATAAAAACGAACTAAATAAGTAATTAGCATAAAAAGATGACAACATAATGAAATAGAACATAAACCATATATTTCATTCTCTCTAAATTTTTTCCCCTTAATATAAAGCTAGGAAATATAAAATACAAGTAATATAATTGTCTCAAACTACTACTTATTTTCATGTCTAAATAATATATAATTTACCAAGATTCTTTTCTCCAATACTCAGGGGGTGGATAACGATGTGCACCAAAATAAAAACCATCTTCTTGAACCTTCCAATAACATTCCATTAAATCAGGATTTACCCTTCCACAATCTTTTTCAGCTATATGATTATTAAATACATCAATTGATTTATCTTTTTGTTCCCACCAAAAATGACAAAAGTAAAGCGTACTCCCAATAATAATTTTTCTACGAAAACTAAAAGAAAATTCCTCATTTTTATGAAGAATTCTTTGTCCTAAATCATCGTCTTTAGATTTACAATGAAGGGTCAAAGGATTAGTATCATTGGGAAGGTTATTAGTGATGTAAACATTATATCTAGAGCTAATACCAAAGCTTCTAGCAAAATTGAGGTTGAGTAGAAATATGAGTGAGACAAGAAGGAATTTGGTTTTGAAATTAATTATCATATTGTTACTCTTGAAAGGAAAATGGTTTCTTTTATTATCTTTTTTTATATTATAAAGTGGTTCATGATATACATTTATATAGGCATGAGATGAGTTTAGTCAAATCTAATTTATCTCTGAGTTTTGTAAAAGAGATTTGACATTATAGTTTAGTTCCATTTTAAGAGAATACAAAGGAATATTCTTTTTGTTATGCTTTCTTTCTAAAAAAAATAAAAAAATTTACAGTTGTTAGTTGCAATTTTGGTAGTTAGATATGTGAAAATTATGAGAAGTCTTTGTTTCATTTAAATCCCTCGAAAAGTTCGATAGTCCTAAAAAAAATAAGGCATAATACATATATTAGACCTTAAATTTGGCTTTAAATTTTAACTTTGACCCTCAACTTTCATAATACACAAACAAACACTTTAACTATTCAATTTTTTAATAAATAAAAACATGAGTCCTACATGACACTGTAACGACCTGTTTAGTCGTTTTGAGCAGCAGATTTTATTTCTGGAAAAACTGGCTGAGACGACGGACACCACGACGGACCGTCGAGGGTGTCTCGTTCCAAAACACTTGGGAATTCTGAAATCTGAGTACTGAAATCGACTCTCTGAACTCTGTGACGGACCTGCAGGACGGACCGTCACAGGTACGACGAACCGTCGTGAGCCCCCGTTTCAAAACACTTCAACTCTTGAGAATTTGGTACTGGAAACAATTCTCTGAACGTCGTGACGGAAGTGCAGGACGGACCGTCACAGGCGTGACGGACCGTCACAGACTCTTTAGTAAAAAATTGAGTCTCTGATCTTTGCGACGACCTGCAGGACGGACCGTCGCAGGCACGACGGGCCGTCACAGGTTGCGTAATCCCAGTCGGAGTCGGATTTCTGGTTAAGTTTTAAAGGGGCGTTTTGGACTATTCCTGCTAGAATTACAAATTTCGTGGGTTAACATTAATAACTCAGTTTCTTGGGGATAAAAGAGGTAACTTTGATTTAATTGGTGGGTTATTATTGTCATCTTTTACACTTAATTATATGTTAATTAGGGTAAAAGAAAGAGGGTTTGAATAAGAAAAATAGAAAGAACAAAAAGGGAGAGAGAGGATCGAACGAGAGAGGAACGAAGGGGATATCAAAGATTGTGAGGATTTGCTTGCTTGATCACGAAATCTTCGGTGGAGGTAGGTTATGGTTTTGTTCTACGTTATTCGTAGTAAACTCTTAATAGCGAATGATATGTATTGGTAGTATTGTAAACCTGTCTATATGCTTAATTGTATGCTTGCATGAATATGGTTATGTGATTGTGATAAAATAAGCATGATGAAGCTATTGAATCCCGAATCTTGAAAGAAACCCTAACTTACTTTGTTAATGAGATTGATGATGCCTTGGTACAAGAGAAGGCTTGATGAATTGATAGAATGATGTTAGTGGATCGGAGTGTCACGTTCCGACACATAGTATTAGTGGATCGGAGTGTCACGTTCCGACACATAGTATTAAGGGATCGGGTGTCACGAACCGACACGTAGAATTAGGGGATCGGAGTGTCACGAACCGACACGTAGAATTAGGGGATCGGAGTGTCACGTACCGACACATAGTA
>CM064971.1:5649451-5869578 GCA_032847665.1 Solanum chilense | reverse complement strand
GGGATCGGGTGTCACGAACCGACACGTAGAATTAGGGGATCAGAGTGTCACGTACCGACACATAGTAGTAAGGGATCGGAGTGTCACGTACCGACACAAGAGGAAGAAAGATAATGAATCTTGAAAGATGTTAATATACTTAATATAATGAACCTAATTCCCAAATGAGTATGGCATTGAGGCTTGAGTCCTCATGGATGAACTTGGTGGTACTTATTGATGATTATAATACTTGTTGTTGCTACATGTTGAGTATTGTAGTCGATTTATGATATTAACTGATATACACTGTTTTCTATTTTGAGTTGGCCGATGATACTTACTCAGTACCCGTGTTTTGTACTGACCCCTACTTGTTTGTTTCTTTCTTTGTTATTTGTGGAGTGCAGCAAACGCGTCGTCGTCTTCAACTCAACAGTAATTCTAGCCAGTCTTCAGTACACCGGATTTCAGGGTGAGCTAATGCTTCTAGCTTGGACTGGATCTTCTTCTTCAAGTCTTGATGCCTTGAATTTCCGGCATGGACTAGCTTTTTATGTATTTTAGTTTCTTAGATACTCCTAGTTTAGTAATTTTATCATAGATGTTCTTGTGATGATGACTTCCAGATTTTGGGAAATAATAATAATAGTTGTTGAGTTTTAAGTCTTCCGCATTGTATTTGTTATTATGTTTAAATGTTGGGTTTTGTATTGGTTGGTTCGCTCACATAGGAGGGTAAGTGTGGGTGCCAGTCGCGGCTCGGTTTTGGGTCGTGACAGACACAATACACGTAGAACACCATGTAGGACAAAAAATGACATGTAGGACATATGTGTCTATTTGTTCATCTTTATACAAGTTTACGTGTCTATTTATGCACATCCAAAATTGAAGGGCATAAATGTATTTTGAAGATAAGTTAAAGGGCACATTTATGTATTATGCCAAAAAATAATGTATATATTAATTAAAGACATAATACATAAATGTGCCCTTTAACTTGGCTTCAAATCATATTTATGTCCTTCAACTTTGAATGTGCACAAAATAGACACTTAAACTTGTATAAAGTTGAACAAATAGACACACATGTCCTACATGTCATCCTTCATATTATTTTTTATCCGACGTGGTGTCTTACGTGTATTCTGTCATGTAGGACTCATGTGTTTATTTATTTAAAAGTTGGATAATTAAAGTGTATGTTTGTGCATTATGAAAGTTGGAGGTCAAAATTAAAATTTAAAACCAAATTTAGGATCCAATATATGTATTATGCCTTAATTAAATTATTATAGTACCATGTTTGATATTTTCTTTTGATGTATAGTTAATATATAAAAATTTATGATATTAATGCAATATGTTTTAATACATACGATAGCCAGACTTTTCTGTATATTTTGTCCCAATTCTAATTGAGATTTTCCACATATTTTCAATGTAGGACTCATGTGTTTATTTATTTAAAAGTTGGATAGTTAAAATGTTTGTTTGTGCATTATGAAAGTTGGAAGTCAAAGTTAAAATTTGAAGTCAAGTTTAGGGTCCAATATACGTATTATGCCTTAATTAAATTATTATAGTATCATGTTTGATATTTTTTTGATGTATAGTTAATATATAAAAATTTATGATATTAATAATGCGATATGTTTTAATACATACGATAGCCAGACTTTTATGTATATTTTGTCCGAATTCTAATTGAGACTTTTCACATATTTTACCCGGATTGGATCGACTTTCCATCAAATAGTAAAATTATGTGGAATCATTTATAGTTAATTATTAATATTTTCTATAAAAACATTATTTTCACGATCACAATAATAATGGAGATTTCAAAGGTCAGATCCATTGTCGCTCTATAAAGTTGGCATCAAGTTTCATTTAGACATCTTAACTTAGGGATGTTCATCTTAGACACCTAATATAGGGGTGACTCAACAGTGTTACAAAAAAGACATGTGTCTTGGGCCCCCAAACTTAAGGAGCCTCAATTTTTTTTTTATAATAATAGGTTATAAGTTATTATTTTTTTAACAAATACTGAATACTATTTGTAGAAAAAGTAAACATTTCATGAAAATGAAGGGATTATTAAAAGAAATTTGACATATTCGGAACCTCGTTTTATTTTTGCTTTAGGCTACTAATACGTTTGAGCCGCCCCTCTCCTGATGTAGAATCATGTTGTGTCATTTTGACACTTTCTTTTGACATGTCAAAGTAAGTGTGCTACACTCAACAATAGCACGTGAAAGACTTAATTTAGTCGTTTTTTATTTTATTTCTTCTTCTCCATTTTTCAGTCCACCACCTCCTACCATTTTTTGTAGTGTAATTCATTATTTTACATATCATTCGCGAGCATAACACCTATACATTATATATTTTCATTGATATTAAAAAAGGTATCAAAATAACACAGCGAGACCCTCTATGAGATGTCTAAAATAAATTTCTTATAATTGAGATATTTAAATAAGACACTGTGTCAATTTTAGAAGGTCACCGACAAATATTACAATTTCAAATGCAACAAGTAAGTGTGTGTGTGCGTGCGCATGTGTGCGTGCGTATGTGTGTGCGTGCGCATGTGTGCGTGCGTATGTGTGCGCAATTACATTATGTTACAAGCCTCTTTAATAATAATTAAATTCACTTTCAAACTATAAATTTAGGCCACATTCATCAATTTGAGTAGATTACTTTCAAACGTTAAAGAATGACAAAAGTCCCACATCGGTGATTAATGAGATGGGTGAACTCTTTATAAGGCTTGGGCAATCCTCCTCCCTTTGAGCTAGCTTTTGGGGTGTGAGTTAGGCCTAAGACCTAATTTCACATGGTATCAGAGCAGGGTCTGTCTCACCCGATGTTGGGGTCCCCAAAATTTAAATTGCCCACGCACCAGATGCTAAGCACTAGGCGTGAGGTGGGGTGTTAAAGAATGACAAAAGTCCCACATCGGTGATTAATGAGATGGGTGGACTCTTTATAAGGCTTGGACAATCCTTCTCCCTTTAATCTAGCTTTTGGGGTGTGAGTTAGGTCTAAGACCTAATTTCACACAAACAATGTTCATTTTAACATGTATAACTTACATAAATCCTATAGTGTAAGATCTTAATTACCTTCTATCCCTGTTATTTTTCTAATTACATAAATCCCATGTTTTTTAGGTATTTTTGATACATAATAAAGGATCAGGATTATTGTTGATACATTCTGTATCAATCTGTTGCACTTATTAAGGAAAAAAAATTGAAAAAATCAAATTATGATCTTATCCATCTGTTACACTAATTAAGGGGGGAAAAGTTGAAAATAATATAAGTTCCATAAATTGCGTTATTTCCTTCCATATTGTCAAGAATTCAATCATATAGTGTAACTATCCAAAAAAATCAAAAATTGAATTTCTTCTTGTTCATCGTTTTCTCTGTTTCATAAAAACTTCTGTCAAAATTTTGGATAAGCAGGGTGAGTTATGAAGGATACAAAAGTGATGAAATTGTTTTTGGTCAAACAATTTCTTTTGTGAATCTTCAAGTTCATCGAAAATCCTTTCGATTTTGATACAAGATTGCCGAAAATTTTGAAATTCAAAATTCATCTCCAGTTCATTCAAGATCCTTTCAAATTTTTATTCATAATATCAAAAAAAATTGAGGAGACACATCATGAAGATTTTTCCAAAATCAAGAGAAAATAAGTTGTAAAGATATTTAATTAGAAGGTTTGTCCATAATTGAGGTAATTGGCAAAAAGAACGTCCGTGTCTTTGAAAGTTAAAGCACGAAAAATCTCTATTTAATTACTTTGTTTTCTGTTAAGAAATTTTGAAAAGAACCTATGTAGCAAAAAACTCTTATTTTTGCTGTAGACTTTGTTTTCTCAGTTTGTAGTCATTGGAAATAATTATTTCTTGACCATCTTTCTGTTGATTCTTTATTCTTATGTTTCACTTTCTTTGTACTGATTCAAATAAGTGTCGTATTTTTACTTGATACATTAAATAAGAAAGTGTTGTTCATAAGATTTTAGATTTGAGATCGATACATTATTGTTTGGTAATTGTTATGTATCATATACATTTAGTATAAATTCAAATTTATATATCAAAGCTAAAAGATTAGTACATGATACATTATTATTTATGTATTTTATTTTGTTTGAGAAATTCTATAATTTAAAATTAAAACAAATACATTATACATGTATTTGTATCAAATTAGCTTCCCTTTTTGTGTGTGATACATAACACAAATTTTATGTAGCAAGTACATTTATATTGAACATGATAAACACTAATTGAAGATTCAACAATATTAGAGTTATGTATCTACCTTAAATATGAACATGATACATTGCATACAACAAAGATTATTGTAGCACTGTATCAGATCAATGATAACACTAACAAAGACTAATTTAAGACTCTAAATAAATGAGATACATTAAAAATATGTATCTTTGACAGTGATGGCGTGCAATGGCAGATTCAACATTTTATTTTTTTTGGACGTTTTTAACTGTAGATACATTAAAAGAAAATAAATATTTTTCAAGAAAAAATTTCAACGACGATATGATTAACTAAAATTACAAAGGTTCAATAAGATTTCAATGGGGTCGAGGGGAGGAGATAATTTTGTTTTTATTTTTTAAGATGAAAAGCTAAAAAATAATAATAAAAGAAATCGGAGATTGAAGAGATGGAAAGAAATCTACCTATTGAATAATTTGAAATTATTAATTGGAAATAAAAAGATTTAAAATTCAAAAATATATTAATTGATGTAATTATAGAGATTAGTGGCATGAAAAAAGGCAAGAAAATCATGGGTATAAGATTTCAAGTTAATGTATGAGGAAAAGGAGATGCTGAAAGAAAAAGAAGGGATTTTTGATATTTTTTGAAATAATAGGGAAAATAAAAAATATGATAATAAATAATGTGTAATTAAGAAATTTTTCCTTTTAACATTATAGTAATATTTTTCACAGAACAAGCCAAGAAATACAAATAACTTATCCATTTCATTCCATTTTCAAGATAAAAATACAAGTTGTCGATCTTCTATTAAAAATAACTATGTGCGTTACATCTCAATTATTTCACCAATCATATTTTTTAACAAAACGATCAATAGGAT
Organism: Solanum chilense; assembly: GCA_032847665.1. Lineage (NCBI taxonomy): Eukaryota > Viridiplantae > Streptophyta > Magnoliopsida > Solanales > Solanaceae > Solanum > Solanum chilense. The sequence continues at coordinate 5,864,431 of CM064971.1, read as the reverse complement.
CTCGATGACCATTGAAGTAGAATCCATCTTCTTGTACCCTCCAATAGCATTCATCAGTGACAATATCCTTCACTCCACAACTTTTAGATACATGATTATTATAAACATCAAATACTATACTTTTCGAATTCCACCAAAAACGACAAAAGAAAAGAGTACCTCCAAAAATTTTCTCATTAAAATTTATATCAAACTCATTGTGTGCAACGATGGTTTTATTTCCTAAATCATCATCACCAGATTTACAATGAAGGGCGAAAGGTTCAGAATTTGGTGGAAGGGCGTTGATGATGTGAACTTCTACATTATTAGTAATCCACCCATTACTTTTTGCAAGAACTAGGTCTAGTAGAAAAATTATTGAGAGAAAAAAGATTTTGGTGTTGAAATTTATCATTTTTTTTACCTTCTAGAAATAGTTCTTTGTTTGAAAGTTTAAAGAAGTGAATATATATATATATACACATTTAATTGTTATGTTGTATTTTTCAAAAGTTAAATTTACTATTTTTTATGTAAATTGATTATTTTAAACAAAAAAAAGAATAATTGAAAAATTATACAAAAAGTACTGTAAATTACATTTTTTTTTGCATATCTATATAATAAAAAAATATATTATGTGAAAGAGTTGGTTTTGGTTCTTGTGGAATCAAACTAAATGGAAGATGAATTAATATGAATATTTGGTAGGAAGATAATTAGTACAAAATACAAGTCAAAGATTGTATCTTGGTAGGTGAAAGTTAGGCAAACCATAAAATGGTTTGCTATCTTAACCTTGACAATTTTGACACATAGTGATTTCATGGATGACATCAATAGGATGAATTTATTCCTATAAATAGGTAGTTCTTAATTCATTTTCAAATCATCCTTTCACTTGCCTTCTCACCTTCTAAGGCATTGTGTTCTCTCTCTTGTAGTATTTCAATTATATTCTTTGTATAGTGAAATAAATATTGGTGCAGTTGTTCTTTGGTGGACGTAGGATCATTTTGATCCGAACCACGTTAAATATTGTTGTTCTTCCTTGTTCTTTAGTTTCACGTTTCCGCTAACAATTGGTATCAGAGTAAGGTTCTGTCTGAGTATGCTCTGTGGTTGCAGCACAGTCTGAACTTCCACATCAGAAAAGGATTACTTTGGTTTTCTGTAGTTCCAAATACATTGTAGTAGAAAAGGAAGAACAAGTAAAAAAAAATGAGTTCCATGAAGTTTGAAATTGATAGATTTAGTGGGCACAACAACTTCAATATCTGGAAAATCCAGATGATAGCGTTACTGCGGAGGGAAGGTTCAATCCATGCTATTGACGGAAAGTACCCCGATAAGATATCGGATTCCGACAAGGAAAAGATTGAAGGAGATGCATTGAGTGCAATCTAACTGTCCCTTGCACCTAACGTACTTTGTGAAGTGAGTACAAGTACCGAAGAGACGGCCAAAGAGTTATGGGAAAAGCTGGAAGGGCTTTACCAGGACCAGTCAGTGACAACAAGGATGTTGTTACAACGGCGTCTTCATACATTTAAGATGGATTCAGGTACTTTGTTGCAAGACCATCTAGATGCGTTCAATAAACTTGTGATGGACTTACAAACTACTGGAATTAAAAAGGACGAGGAGACACTGTTCTTTACTATTTTCATTGACTTCAAAATATCGTGATATTGAGAATTCAATGATGTATAGCAAACAACCTATTAAACTTGAGCAAGTGCGGCAAGCACTAAACTCTTGTGATGTGCGGATGCATTTTGAAGGAGACAAAAGTGACGAAGCTAGTGGACTCTTTGTAAGAGGTCGTACTAGCCAAAAGGGAAGGAGCAAATCGAAGTACAGATCAAAGTCTCGTGTGAACAAAAAGAATGCGGAGTGTTGGGGCTGTCACAAAAAGGGGCACTTTGAACGAGATTGCCCTATGTCGAAGTCCAAAGAAAAGGCGAGTGCATCCATTGTTGAGAAAGTACATGATAATGATGATGATTATGTACTAACAACATCATGCAATAATGGAGTCTATGACAACAAATGGATCTTAGACTCTGGTTGTACTCTGCATATGACATTCCGAAAAGATTGGTTCAGCAGCTATGAAACAAGCAGAAGAACTGTATTAATGGGCAATAATGCAACTTGTAAAATAGTTGGCATTGGTTCAGTTCATGTTCGCTGCCATGATGGAATCATGAGGACTATTACATAAGTCCGTCATGTTCCTGATCTAAAGAAGAATTTGATCTCCCTGGGTACTTTAGATAAACAAGGCTATAAGTACATGAGTGAAGGAGGAACTATGAAAGTGACTAAAGGGTCTTTAGTCATGTTGAAGGCCAAGCTGGAGGATGGCCTCTACACACTTGCGGGAAGCACCATTATTGGCTCTGTAAATGCATCTACAGTGCAGTTATCTAATGATGACAAGGCAAAATTATGGCACATGAGACTAGGCCATATGAGCGCACGAGGATTGGAGATATTGAGCAACCGCAACCTTTTGAATGGTGAGAAGATCAGCACACTTGAATTTTGTGAGCACTGCGTCTTAGGGAAGCAGAAAAAGGTCAGCTTCAGCACTGGCAAGCACAAGATGGGAGGGGTGCTAGACTACATCCATTCAGATTTATGGGGTCCCTCTAAGCTTCCATCAAAGGGAGGAAAGAGGTATCTTCTCACATTCATTGATGATTTTTCACGAAAGGTTTGGGTGCCTTTCCTGAAGACAAAAGGTGATGCTTTTGAAGCATTTAAAGAGTGGAAGATTTTGGTTGAAAATCAAATGGAGAGGAAAATCAAGTATCTTTGCACGGACAATGGCTTGTAGTTTTGCAGTGAAGAGTTCAATGATTTCTGCAAGGTTCATGGGATCGCAAGGCATAAGACGGTCAGGCACACACCACAGCAGAATGGAGTTGCCGAGAGAATGAACAGAACTCTTCTTGAGAAGGCTCGTTGTATGCTCTTACAAGCTAAGATGTCCAAAGTATTTTGGGCTGAAGTAGTTCATACTGCTTCTCATATTGTCAATCGGTCTCCAGCATCAGCGATTGACTTTAAGACTCCGAATGAGGTCTGGTCAGGTGAACCCTCTAACTATTCATACTTGCGAATATTTGGGTGTCCAACTTATTATCATGTTAATGAAGGTAAGCTTGAACCAAGGGCTAAAAAGGCCATATTCGTAGGGTATGTTGATGGAGTAAAAGGGTACAAACTATGGTGTTTGTCTTTACTCAAATTTGTAGTTAGTAGAGATGTTACCTTTGATGAATCCTCTATACTTGATCCTCGTAAAGTTTCTGTGGAGTTATCTAGAAACGAGAACAACGAGCAAGTGGAGCTACCGATTGAGCTTACCAAGAAACGGGATCAAGAGACTCAAAGTGATGAGTCAAAAGATGCAGAAGAACTTGCTTCCAATGAACCATACACAATTGCGAAGGGAAGGGACAAAAGGCGGATACGGAAACCGGAACGTCTTATAGAGCAAGAAAATCTGATTGCACAAGCGTTCGTAGCTGCATAAGAAGAGATTAAGGATCTCGAGCCCTCTTCGTATATTGAATCAACTTCTTGCAAAGATGCTGCACAATGGCAGTTGGCCATGATGGAAGAGATGGAGTCTCTTCACAGAAATGAGACATGGGTCTTAGTTAAAAGGCCAAAGGGGATGAGGACAGTTGGATGCAAATGGGTCTACATAAAGAAAGAAGGTATTCCAGAAGTGGAAGCTGCTAGGTTCAAGGCGAGATTGGTTGCAAAGGGTTTCAGTCAGAAGGAGGGAATTGACTACAATGAGATCTTTTCTCCAGTCGTGAAACATAGCTCAATTCGCGTGCTGCTAGCATTGGTTGCACAATTTGATTTAGAGCTTCAACAGCTTGATGTCGAAACTGCTTTTTTACATGGTGATCTAGAAGAGACAATCTATATGGATCAGCCTGAAGGTTTCCTAGCTGAAGGAAAAGAAGACCATGTATGCCAACTGAAGAAGTCTTTGTATGGTTTGAAGCAATCCCCTAGACAGTGGTACAAGAGGTTTGATGCATTTATGACTACACATGGATTTTCGAGGAGTGCATTTGATAGTTCTGTGTATCACAAGAAGATGTCTGGTAACTCTATGATTTATCTTTTGTTGTATGTTGATGATATGCTTATTGCTGCTAACAACATCACAGAGATAAATTTTTTGAAGAAACTGTTGAGCAAGGAATTTGACATGAAGGATCTAGGAGTTGCAAAGAAAATCCTTGGAATGGAAATTTCAAGAGAAAATGGTGTTGTACATCTTTCTCAGAAGAGGTACATCCGAAAAGTTCTTGAAAGATTCAATATGGATATGAGCAAGCCTGTAAGTACACCTTTAGCTTCTCATTTCAAGCTTTCAGAGTTACAAATGCCTCAATCTATGGATGAGGTGGAGCATATGTCAAAGGTTCCTTATGCGAGTGCAGTTGGTAGCATTATGTATGCTATGGTATGCACACGTCCAGATATTGCTCAATCTGTAAGTATAGTAAGCAAGTACATGGCAAATCCAGGAAAAAGGCATTGGGAAGCTGTCAAGTGGATATTGAGATATCTCAAAGGAGCTCCTGATGTTGGCTTAACCTTTCGGAAAAGTGAAGGTATTTCAATTCTCGATTATATTGATTCTGACTATGCAGGGGATCTTGATCGAAGGAGGTCCACAACTGGATACATCTTTACTCTCGTTGGCAGTACCGTTAGTTGGAAATCGACTTTACAGTCGATTGTCGCTTTGTCTACAACAGAGGCAGAATATATGGCAGCAACGGAGGCAGTGAAAGAAGCTATCTGGTTGAAAGGTTTGGTGGCAGAATTGAGTTCAGCTCAGCTTAAATCAATTCTAAAATGTGATAGTCAAAGTGCTATTCATTTGATTAAAAATCAAAGATTTCATGAGCGCACCAAACACATTGATGTCAGATTTCATTTTATTCGAGATGTCATAGAAAAGGGAGCTATCAAGGTTGAGAAGGTTATCACAGACGATAACGCTGCAGACATGTTGACCAAAATAGTCCCGCTTGCCAAGTTTGCACACTGCAAGGACTTGGCGGGAGTATGCATCAATTGATGCAACTCTAAGAGAACAACTGCTAGGTGGAGCTGGTATGTTCAACAAAGGTTTGATTCTTCTTGTTTCTTACAATGGGATTGCCCAGTAAGCTTAGAAGTTTTGGCCGGGGTTGTTTATACGCATGCTTGGAACACAAACCAAGGTGGAGATTGAAAGAGTTGGTTTTGGTTCTTGTGGAATCAAACTAAATGGAAGATGAATTAATATGAATATTTGGTAGGAAGATAATTAGTACAAAATACAAGTCAAAGATTGTATCTTGGTAGGTGAAAGTTAGGCAAACCATAAAATGGTTTGCTATCTTAACCTTGACAATTTTGACACATAGTGATGTCATGGATGACATCAATAGGATGAATTTATTCCTATAAATAGGTAGCTCTTAATTCATTTTCAAATCATCCTTTCACTTGCCTTCTCACCTTCTAAGGCATTGTGTTCTCTCTCTTGTAGTATTTCACTTATATTCTTTGTATAGTGAAATAAATATTGGTGCAGTTGTTCTTTGGTCGACGTAGGATCATTTTGATCCAAACCACGTTAAATATTGTTGTTCTTCCTTGTTCTTTAGTTTCACGTTTCCGCTAACATTATGAGATGTTAGTCAAAATTCATATAGTTTGACTAAAAAAATTGTGATAATTAAAAGCGAAGGAGTAATAGTTATAGGTTATTTTGATTTAGTTTCACTATAGATAAGTTCATCGTTTATTTTCTCCATGCATTTTATTTTCTACTATAGTAGAAAAGGGTAGTTCAACATGCTTGCTTCATTATTTAGGGGTATTTTTGTCTTTTCACATTTAGGGGTATTTTTGTCTTTTCAATTTTCTCTAATGGCTAGGTGTCATCTTGTTGCTTAATCAATTTTTGCCCTTTCACTTTCCTATTGCAAGATGTCTTTCAATGGTGATCTGAATGTATGCATGTGTTCCTCTATGTCATCCTTCTATTTTCCCTCTACTGATATCACTATTTTCACATCAAAGTTCACACCATTTACCAGGTAAGATTAAGCATGTTTCAATTGAGCTTTTTCACTCATCTTTCTTTCATCAAAGTGAAGTTCCAAATTTCATTTGGCTGTGCGAATGTTCCCTTATTTTCCCATTTGAGATTCTTATTGATGTTGGATTATCCTTTTGGTTGGCTGATTAAGTTTGATTTAGGTGTGTGAATATATGAAATTTGATTTGGGTATGTGTGGTATGGAGGTTTATAAGAGATGGATTAGAAGGAATAAAGGTTTTGTGCATCAATTGGACTCTATTGCCAATGGAAGAACTATTTTTTTAATTTTTTTTAAAGCTCTTTGCTTTTATGGTGTGAAAACAAGAATGAAATTGGATTTCATTTTTAATATAGAAATGGTGGATATGTGTAGTTTATAAATTTCATTTCTGTGCCTAAATGGGTTTTTTGTTTCCCTTTCAAAGTTTGTATATTTGATTAGTTTTGTGTTTGTTTGAGCCTTTGTTCATATATGAAAAAATCATATATTTTCACATGCAATAGATTTTGGTTGTCTTTTGTTACATGTATAGTTTGATTTTCTTTATCAAAATTCTTTTCAACTTCCTCTGTTCATATATGGGGTTTCCCCATCTGAATTAATTTTCTGGGTTTTTGTGATGTTCGATTTTTCTTGTGTTTTGGAGTCTTTTTTGGTTCTGAAGCTCATCATTTTGTTCAAATTCCAGCTCATGGACCTTAACTACTACTTCTAGAGTTTGCTATCTGTTTGAGTGTGTCACCATAAAAATTGCTACTCCTTTTAGACAATGCCTTGCTGACCTTCTTCAAATTATTATGTACAATAACCATACGGTCTGGACCAAAGTTCCTTGACCAATTCTGTCTGACTATCTCCCAGAATGTCTCATGTTCCACCCAAAAATTCTTAGTTACTCTACTATCCTCTTTGTAATGCGTTAAGAGAGGTGCATGATTAGATCCGTGCTTAATTAAATGTGCCACTTCCAGGTTAGGAAATATACTCATATCTGATTATGCAAACATTTATTCAGTCTTTTAGAAATGCACGTTTCATCTGATCTACCATTCAATCAAGGAGCATGCTACCAGTGAAGTGACTCCCATATCTGATAATTGACATTCCTTTAGGCAGCAAGAAGTCTTCATTTTCAGCCCACCAAACTTATGATATTCATCCACAAGCACATTAAAATCTTCCCTTACCAACCAAGGAGTTCATATATGAGTAGATTGATCATAAAGTGCATCTCAAAGTTCTATTCTACTATCTCTTGTCATTACTAACATATTTCTGTAATCTGAGTCGATTGTAATGTTAATACCTGGTCCATGTCCATCATTGCTTGATTCTTGTTCACAATTGTTGTTCTTGTTAAATTATGCTTAATAATTATATTGCTTGAAAGTTTTAACACTTTGACTAAGCTTCATTTTTTGTCTATTACCTAGAAAGAAGATAGAATCTTCTTGATTCACATACTACATGTATGTTTAATTTTTTACTTTTAATTTACTCAAATCTGCACTGTGTAAAACGTGTTCTTGTTCTTGAATTCATTGTTGCAGAGACCCTTTTAAGCTCAAAGGCCTTTCCTGATTTTTCGATAAAGGTATGAGTTCTTTCTTATTATGGTTTGAGTTCTTCATTTGACTTGATGTGGGGTTTAATTTCATACTGTTTTGTTTTGTGTAGTTGGTGAGTTGGTAATTTGTTTTGTTGGTTTAATATTGGGGTTACTTTATTGATTCTGAGTTTAAAGATTCAAACTTTGTGCTTTTTTGTTTTGTTTTAGGCTATTTTCGTGTATTGTTTCTGCTTAGTTGAGCTGCTGTATGAATTTTTTTCCGATCAATAGTTTGCATCAGTGTAAAACAATTGCATTTAGCATACATATCAATAAAGCGAGTTTCCACATTAACATCAACCTGAAGCCTGAAGGTCCAGCCTGATAGCCCAGCCATGCGGCATTTGCCAAGCCTCAAATGAGGCAAACTGGCACATGCAGCAGAAGGGATGCCAGAGTTACTGTATTTGGCTTTACACCTTCAAGCTGCATCCTTTGACAAAATCATAGTGCATTTAAGTACCAATTGAAATGAAACTGTGGATCATTGTAATCTAAGTAACCACATCTCTATCGATCATCTTCTCAAAAACCGACCTTGCTTTATCCATTCTTCCACACTTGATGTACATATCAACTACAACTTTCCAAATAGACAAATTGTCCCAAAAAACTACTTGTTCGACCAGTGAGTGAACCTCTCTGCCCATCTCAAAGTTCTTCAGACACCCACACGCTGGCAACACGGAAAGCACAGTGGCACAATCAGCATGAACACCATCATCTTCCATTCTCCTGTAAATCATTAGGGCCTCTTTAGGACTATCATTTCGGCAATATCCACTGATCATAGTATTCCAAGTCCAACAGTTCGTACCTGCATTGCTTCAAAGACCCTCCTAGCACCCTCTTTTGTCTCTACAACTCATCTAAACATTCGAGTATTTTTCTGTTTATAGGAAGCGATTTGAGAGAGTTTGTACAGAGTGGTTGATAAACTTAGAAGTTCCTGACATATGTCAATTACAGAAATCGACAAATGAGCCTTGTCTAAAGCTGCAACATTTGGCTACTAAGATTTTCACAATATTATACAGTAATATCATGAAATTTGTTTTCACTACTTAAGTTTGCCAGTAGAAACTCTTTAGTGAATTTTCTTTAACTTATTTACTTGTGGGGTCCATGTTTACATGGCATAAACATATAATTTATTTCCACAATAATAAGATGTCAAAATATTTCCATTAACTTGAATCAAGAATAAGGAGTTACCTCTTAAACAGTTAAGCTCGGCTTTATTCTTAGCATCGGTATCTCTATGATTCTGCAATGCACTAGCCAGGGATTGATGCTTCAAATGAAGTTCATTTATTGTTTGTATAAGATTTTTAACTCCTACATTCAAATCACTCAATGACTTTTGGAGGCATGATCCTACAGAGCAAAAAGTAAAAAAAATTATAACTGGACAAGGAATAAGGACGTATCATTCGAATAGAAGATAAAACATATCAGAACTTCTTACCATCTTCAGGAAGCACCTCAACAACTGCAGCACACAACTTCTTCTTCATTTGCCTAACTTCATCTACAGTTGATACTATATTCCGGAATATTTGCACGATCTTTTGATCATCCATTTTCTTCTGTTCATATTCCGTTTCAGTGTTAACATCAGAGGTGCCTCCAGTTGCACCAGTTTGTAAAAGGAGACTTAAGAAATAATCATCGCAAGCATAGACAGAACCATCTAGCAACAAGAAGATGCAAATATAGATGAGAGAAAAAAAATTGATCCAATTTAGAAACCTATAGCTCTAATTTTTTCCTTTTACTAAGACAACCAATAACACAGACTATGTTAGAAGAGATATGAATCTTCATAATAATTCTATCTTACCGTAACAGTAAAAAAATAACAAACTGTTCTGTACGAATTCTGACCTGATATTCTTTAGCAATTATGTGAGACTTAGGATACCTTAGTTTTGTTTGGGTGTTCCAAATTCTTCTGAAAGAATCACCAATTTTTTGATTCTTTAGTGTGTAAAAAACCTACTGTTTCAGTATGCCTATGTCTTTTTTTGGCTTTTGAAGAATATGGCACATGGGTGACTATAATTGTAGATAGTATTCAATTTTGTTGCATGTTGCCAATATTTTTCTATAGTTATGTTAATAAGACTAAAGGCACCAAATCTTAGAACCCCATTTTGAATTCTTGGTTTAAATCAACCTCATTTGCATATTTCCGTTTTGGATCAACCAAAGCTCAAACACAGTTAAATCGCATGCACAACATTCATAATGATTCCCAGGTTTGGGTTTTATTCTGTTTTTAATAATGTTTATATCTTACTTGCTTAAATTTTCTTCCTTTTTTTAACAGCTTTGATTGATAATGTTTGGACTATTCTCTGTTCTAAAAGCGTGGTTATTTACTTAGTTGTTATTGTCTTCAACATGCCTTTCATGTGCACACTTTTTGATAATAAGTGATGGTTTAGACTTGCAGTCGCGAGCTTTATCTATCTGCTCTTATACCATGTTAAATTATATATACCGTGTTAAATTGTATAGTAGCGTAGCCGCGTAGAATAAAAGATGGCCAATTGTGTGACCATGTTAGAGAAAATATCTCATTGAAAACTGTTGCTGCTAAAGGTTCAGTTTAACACTCAAATCTTTTGTTTCTACTAATAGTAGCAGTTTAAGGTTTGTTATGACTTATGGTGCTAGCTGTAGCATAAGAAGAAAACTACAATATGCTAACAATGCCATTATGAGTTACCAATTGATACTAATTGTTTCATTCGTGTATTTAAGTTAATAAGTCTGTTATTCTGTTTGTCTAAGCTTTCATATATTCATATGGCTACACTAATATCATACGTTTGAGACGAACTATTAGAGATGATATTTGATAGATACAACTTGTTGAAAATATTAAATTCCTTTTACAATTAGTTTTTGCGTGCAGTGTGAAGATAGGAATTTGGAATTACTACTACTGCAGTCTCAGCGCTACAGGTATGTTCTTTTCCACCCGTTATTACGATTTCTCTTTTGCCTTCTGTATTAATTTTCTGCATTTTTACTAAATTCTGTAAAGAATAATTTGGTTTGTTATAATTACTTTGAATTGTTTTATGCATGTAATTTGATTTGTTATAATTATTTTGAACTGTCTTATGCATGAGTAAGAAAACGAAAGTAAACATATATAAAAGCTACGGAGCTGTAGACTTAAGACCTAAGGATATTTCTTTGACGGGTGATCGGGTCTTAGATTCATATTTTTCTTCTGTTTTCTCTTTATCTTTAATTTTTTCTTCAGTTTTTTATGTTTTGTTGAATGGGTTTATGAAAGTTTTTTACACATACATGGGTAAAAAAAAAAGTTCGCAGTAAGTAAAGGAGAAAAAGAAGATGGGTTCTTATTTATGTACTTGACAATTCTATGGGCTTTGAAATTTTGGTGCTTACAAGTTTTATTTAGGTTTACAAAGTTTTCAGTTTTTTGTTAGTCACAATTCAATGAGAACCAAAATTAGGACAAAAATTGAGTTACAAGCCTGCCAAATATTTACTACTCAGAATAAAAAGACGAGCAGAACTTAAAAGAGCAATCCTTGAAAATCTAGAGGATTAATCTTTAATTAACATTTGACCATGAATATAGAAAGAAAGTGGTTCTTGATTATCAGTAAAAGGCCAATTATATTATGAAACAAAGATGTCAGAACAGAAACTATAGTACCCTTCTTAATTACTTATTCATTTTTAAATTGTTACACCTATTATAACAATAATGATTAACATATTAAATTTATCATTTTATCTATATTACTTATGAAGCATATGAATTTAATTATATACATTTGTTTATGTGCATCTTTGAGGTAGAAATACGAATTGATGAGAAGTTTTGAAATATTTTGAAATCGGATTCTAATATCAAGGTGTCTGATTCTGATTTTCTGGATAAGATTTGATACTCTCCTTTTGTTGTAGTGTAATACTTTTTTGCAATATGGTTGGCAACACCATTTTGTCTTGATGGCGTACACTTTTGGTGCTGATAGCATGGACTTTGCTGCATTGTTATAAGAAATTGACACGTACTTAAATCTTGCAATCACTGATAAATTTTTAAACAAACCAGTACTATACTCAACATTAACTCCTCCCCATAACTATATACTAAATTCATTTTCCATTTTATTTCACAGGTGCTTTCTGAATGATGCTGACTAATAGTCAAAATGCAGCATTATGTAAATATTGTACATATCCAACCTAAATAACACAGCCATGACAACGAACAAAACAACTGCCAACCATATTTTATATATATATAATATATCTATCCATCTCTCTTTCTCTATCTGTGTTTTTATCTAACTAACAAAAATCTTTCAATGTTGGGCCCGTGCAAGCACGGGCCACCTCTACCTAGTAATTAATAGAAGAAACTAGTAGTCAATTACTAAGAAATACTCACATTGTCCTTAATGATGCATTTAAATGGTCTTTTGACCTTTTCACAAAAATTATTATCACATTTATATGTAAGAACACGTGGACATTATGTTGATTAGATATGTAATTATTTTATTTAAAAATTTAGGTTTAAGTTATATATAGCCCTTGAAATTATTTGCATAATTCACTTGGACATTTTAATAAAGATTTGTACCTATTGAACATTCAATTTTTTTCAAATTTAAATTATTTGAATATTTTTTGCCTAGGTGTCATATTGTATGTGATTCATGCCGTTTAAGCGCGTGAAAAGATATAATTAGATATTTTTTTAATGAAAAAACATATTATTTCTTCATCTTCTTCTTTGTAATTCTTTTCTCCATCACACCACCAATTCATCGTTGTTGTCGCCGCTACACTCCCTTTTTCTTCCTCTTTTTCACCGGAACTGAACCTGTTGTGTTGCTTGTTTTTTTGGCTTAGTTGACATTGATATTAGAATTGGCAGCACCACCATTAATTGTCACCGCTATTCTACAATTATTATGGTCATTTTCATCATATTAATTGTAGAGGGCTTGAAGTTTGAAGTTTATCTCTTCGATGTTAATGTAGTAATTTGGCGTTAAATTAATGTCCAATTTCGTAAATTTTATTTGAGGATTTTTCTATTTATCATTTGCTTTACTCAATTATTTACTGAAGCTTTTTTATTTGTCTTGAATATACAAGCTAATCGGCTATGAAACATAAAATAAAAATTTGAGATGGTGGTTTAGTTTACAACATTTTTTCATTTCTTTTTTACTTTGAAATAATTCTTTTTTTCTTTACTTCATAATATAATTTTTAAATAATTTTTTAGGCTCAAAACAATACATGTCATTATTTTATTAATCCAATTGACATGTCATATTTCACACATTTTCTACTTTCAGTTTATTCTAAAAAAAATGTTCAAATAGTTCAAATTTGAGATGATAGAGGTGTTTAATAAGTACAGGTCCTAGTTAAAATGTCTAAGTGAATTATGCGAATAACTTTAAGCCAAAAATTTAAATTGTTATTCACTTTTATTAGTTAATGATCTTTTCATTAACTTTGAGATGATAGAGGTGTTTAATAAGTACAGGTCCTAGTTAAAATGTCTAAGTGAATTATGCGAATAACTTTAAGCCAAAAATTTAAATTGTTATTCACTTTTATTAGTTAATGATCTTTTCAAAGTTGGACTTGAAAAATCTAAATATCTTTAGAAACACTTGTACTTATTTATAATGACTATTTTAAGTTTTTATAATATTTTTCCTTCATTTCATTACCTTAAAAGAGGACTCAAAACATTTTATTTAAAATTAAACTAATACTTTTGACCAATCATGTTTTTTCTCGTATCCAGATGGAGGATCTCTATGGGGTGCAAAGTAAAATCCATCTTGTTGCACCTTCCAAAAACATTCATAATCAAATCCTTCTAAAGGGCTTAAATCTCCACAAAATGTAGCTATATCATCATTATAAACATCAAATATTATATTTTTGTCATCCCACCAAAAATGACAAAAGAAAAGTGTACCACCAAAAAATTTCTCTTGAAATCTAAAGTTATATTCCTCTCCTGAATGAAGATTTTTATATCCTAGATCATCGTCTTTAGATTGACAACGAACAGTCAAAGGTTTAGAACTACTTTCAAGGGCGTCGATGATGTAAACCACTCGTATGCTGCTAAATGGCTTCCCACAACTTCTCAAAATGAGGTTTAAAAGAAAGATGAATGAAAAAAGAGAGAATTTGATCTTATAACTAACCATATTTTTACCTTTTGAATATAACTTCTTTTGTTATGTTTTCTTTTGAGATTCTAAAGAGGTTCATGTGTGCTACCTATATATACATATCAAGAAATAAATGACGGCAAGAAAATGACTATACGTAGATGTTCATTAATTTAATGTTGGAGTTGACAAACAAACTTCCATTTTATAATGCATTTTATTTTGGAAAAATCTTTATTTTATTTCAAGTAGAAAGGGTGATTCTTTTTTTTTTTTTTATGCTATATAATAGTAAATTATTAATTTTAAAATATAGCTTGATTTAATTGTCTTCGTAGTAAATTGTTGCTATTTCGTTCCTTTTCTGGTGAATCTCATTCGCCGCTTTTATTCTCTCCCTCGTCTCTCTCATTTTTATACAAACGCAAATGTATAAAATGTGTTTGTGTTTTTATAATGCGAGACAAAATTGTATATATATATATATATATATATATATATATATATATATATATATATATATATATATATATATATATATATATATATATAAATTTTCTTTATATATATATATATAAATTTTCTTTTCTCTCTCCCAAATCTCGCTCCGAATCTTCCAGATCTCGTTCGTCAGTCTCTCCCTCGTCTCTCTCGCTTATACAAACAAAAATGTATAAATTGTGTTTCCATTTGTATAAAGCGAGAGAAAAATGTATATACACATGTAAATACATATTTCTTCGTCCTATATACATATAATTATAAAATACAAATATTTTTCTGCCCATTTCTCTTTTGCCTTTCTCTCTTTCTTGCTTAATAGAAACACAAATTATACAATTGATCTTTTGTATATGTATACCTAAACGAAAACAGATTATACAACTGCATTCTTGTGTATATGTATAGCAAAATATCATGTAAATCAACCTCATTCACCATTTCAAACACATAAGCCCGTACAAAGTCTACTTGATTCACAATAAAAAAAATACTTTTTGCCATAAATGTTTTTAAAATTTATAATGGTATTATTTCCTTCTTGATTAATGGATGATGTAAGAGAAATAAGGTCATTCTTTTAGGATTTTTCAATTACTAGTACGATTTTAAGATAAGCTTGCAACAAATTATAGTAGAGATAACATAATATCTCAATCTAAAATAAGAAGTCAAGGTTCATCATAAAACTATGAATAAATAGTTTATGTAGTAAACAAATCTAAATCAAATGTGAGCTTTGATATGAGAAAATATAAAATTTAAAATAATATGAATTAAAAAATAGTATTAGTTAAAAATAAGTATAAAGCGAATCGGGTTAAAAAAAGGATATATGTGTTAGAAGTGTTATAATTTTAATTTTTTTTTGAATGTCACAACCTAGAAATCAAAAGAGTGAGAAACCAATCAAAAGACAAAACACAAATACAAAAAAATGATGCATAAATCAAAATAAATCACAAATTGATCATTTCATAAAAATTCATAAAGAAATGCTAAAATAGATACAAGGCTTTATTTGTTTGTTTAAAAGTTTTGGCCATTTTATTCCTTCTTTGGGTTGTGGATTGAGGAAGTTAAGTCCCTGGTAAATGTTTTCAAGAAAGTAAAATTGTGTATCTAAAATACCAAACTTTTCTGTTGCCAAAAAAACAAGAAGGAAAATAATAATTAAAAAAAAAGGGGATAAATGCATAAATACTCCATCAATTTCAGAGACACGCCTTAGCTAAACTGAGGTTCGATTGCCCTTCTAAACTTATTTTTAAAAATTTTGTGCACCTTTTGTCTTACGTGGCACACTCCGTGACTCCACGCAATTGAGGCGCGTGGGAGATATTTGGATGTCACGTAAACAAAAAAGGTGCACAAAATTACAAAAAAATACGTTCAAGAATAATAGGACCTTAGTTTAGTTAATGTGTGTCTCTGAAATTTTGATCATAATCTAAGGGGATACTTGGATATTTTCCCAAAAAAATATAGCAAAAAACATATCAATTAAACGGATGCGGTAAAAAAAAATCAATTATTATTGCTAGCTTTTAATGGCACAAAGTGGTAGAAGGAATCAACTATACCATGTCAATGTATAACAAAAAGTTACAAGATCTTTAGAAACACATGGACTTACTTTGATGACAATTTAAGTTTTTATAATACTTTCCCTTCATTTCATTACCAAATAAAATACTCAAACATTTTATATATTTAAATCAAGTTAATGTTTATAGCCAATCATGTTTCTTCTCATATAAAGATGGAGGATTTTTGTGGGGTGCAAAGTAAAATCCATCTTCTTGTACCTTCCAATAGCATTCATGATTGCGATCATTTGATGAATGGCTTACTTCTCCACAATATATAACTATTTTGCTATTAAAGACATCAAATTTTATATTTTTACCATTCCACCAAAAATGACAAAAGAAAAGTGTACCTCCAAAAAAATTTTCTTTAAAGCTAAATTCATACTCCCCTCCTCAATAAAGGTTTTTATATCCAAGATCATTATTTTTAGATTGACAATGAACAGTCAAAGGTTTTGAATTACTTGGAAGGGCATCGATGATGTAAACAGTATATATGGAGGAAAATGGTGACTTACAACTACTCAAAATGAAGTTTAGGAGAAAGATGAATGAACAAAAGGAGAATTTGATCTTGAAATTAACCATATTTTTCACCTTTTGAAATAACTTCTTTTGTTATGTCTACTTTTGAGATCTTAAATAGGTTCATGTGTGCTACATATATATGCATTTGAAGAAGTTATTGACCGTTGAAAAAACGGCTATGTAGATGATGTTCATTAATTTTAATATAATGTTGGAGTCAATATCTAACAACAACATCCTATTTATGATGTTTTTTACTCCCCATGTCCTTATTAATAGTGGTTTTTTTTAAAATTCGTTTCACTAATCTTAAATATTAATTAGAACTCTTGTTATTTACATTAAAAAGGGAAATTGTAACTAAATTTTGACTAATTTTTAACTGATATTAACAGTTAAATTAGATTATATTAATTCGATATTTTAAAATAAAAATTTTGATATTTAAAAACAATATAAAAAGTACTATAAATTACTATTTTCGTATATAACGTTATTATTGTTTGACTCTACAAAATAGAAATAAGAGAAAAGTATCAAACACACACTTAAATTATTCACTTTTTTTGAGTTTCATACCTAAACTATTGAAAGTGTGAGCTTCATACCTAAACTATCATTTTTTAGTTTGAGAAACACACCTTATGGTGTGTGTAGTGCACTCTCTCTTTTATATGAAAAAACTTTGACACATGACATTCAACATAGATAAAATATTGTATCTAGATAAAAAATAAAAAATTAATATTAATTAAAAATTAAGGATTACTATCCATATAAAAAATTAAATTATTTTTCTTATCTCACTCCACCACCTCCTCCACGTACCCCTCCCTCGCGATAACCCCATTCTTTTTTTAAAAAAATCATTTATAAAATATTTTTAAAAATTTCATATTTCATCCTCCCCCTCCTCCTTCACACCCCCCCCCCCTTTCGCTAGAAATTGATGTTATTTTATTTTAAAAAATCTATCCCATCCTATTTAATTTTCCGCTCCCAATTTTATTTTTTTACATTTTCTTATTTTGTGTTAGATATGCACGTACATATATTTTTACAAAAGAAATTCTACTAGTGTCCGAATATAATATAAACAACTAAAAAATATAAAAAGTCTTGTGGCGGCAAGTAGAAAATATTTTCGATATGTATATCTAAACACTGGAAAAAAATTGAAAGTCCAGGGTTAAGTTGGATGGGTAGATAATAACAGATAGTATTAAATAAATAGTATAAAATAATATTAGTATTTATTGTGTACTAATCCTAGTCCTATTAGGATTAGTACTCCTTAATCCTAGTCCTATTAGGATTAGTACTCCTTCCTATATCTCCTATATATATCTCCCATGTATTCCCTTATTAGGTTAACACTTTAATACAATCAATATTCCTTCATGGTTTTAAGAGCCAGAAAACCTAGATCTTCTTTTCTCTAGGTTTTTTTTTTCTCTCTTTAGGGCACCGATGGTTCCCTGTCTTCTCTTGGGCGGCGGCAGCCATGACAACCGCGGTGGATCCTCTCGATTCACTTCCTTTTGGCGTTAAACTCCTTCTCAGGCATCTTCATGCCTTGATTCCCAAAAAATTATCAGACATAAATTACCCTACATGGAAAATCATCGTTCTTAAAGCCCTTGAGGCCAATTACCTTCTCAAATACGTCGATGGAAGCACAGATTCGCCGCTGGCAGTCATCATCGCCACGGACAAATCAGAAAAAACCAATCCGGCCCATGCCGCCTGGAAAGCCGTGGATGGCCAGATCCGATCATGTTTGATTGCGGTCATCTCTCCCACGGTTCAGAAGCACGTCCGATCCTACACAACTGCTTCAGCCCTATGGACGGCCCTCGCAACACGCTATGCATCAATTTCCCACTCTCATATTTTTCAAATGCGTGATCGTCTCCACACAATTACCAAAGGCACGAAAACTATGGCGGAGTATTTAGACAAGGTCTCCACCATCATCATAGCCCTCGACACCGTGAACAAAATCATTCTCGAAAAAGATCTCGTCATGTGCGTCGTTCGGGGGCTCCCATCAGCTTACTCCTCCATTAAACAGGCGGTTCGCATCAGTCCAACGCCCGTTGACCTGGCTACTCTCTCCTCGTGGCTAAAAAGTGAAGAAATCAACGTGGATCTGGAGAGCAAACTTCTTCTCCGAGAAGCCGCTGTTATGGAGCCGGCCACCGCCCTCACCGCAAGTCAGAACTATCGCTGGGGGCGTGGTGGCGGCCGGCAGGGGAGCCGCGGCGGCTACGGCAGAAACAGCGGAGGCCGCGGGCGCGGCGGTCGGCAGGGCAGTCGTCCACCGTATGACGGTCAGCAGCACGGCAGCAACAACAGCCTGCACTCCTTCGGCAGCGGCGGGCAGGGCACTTACGAGCGGGATCGTCCAACTTGTCAAATCTGTCAGAAAACAGGACACACCGCTGTTCGTTGCTGGTTTCGGTATGAAAAGAGCCGAAATAGTGATAACCGTGTCAATTATGCATCTCAAGCCGGCCCTTCCTCTGAATGGCTGTTGGATACTGGGGCCAACATGCACGTTACTTCTGATCTATCCAAGCTTAACGCTCCAAATCCATATCATGGCTCCAATGGTATTACTGTTGGCAACGGTGAGTCCCTTAATATTTCTCACACTGGCACGGGTACCATTAAAACCCCCACCGCTATCTTTCACCTAGGTAACCTTACCCACGTCCCTTCTATTAAATCCAATCTCCTTTCAGTTCACCAATTCACAAAAGACAATAATTGCTCACTCTTGTTCACCTCTAATGATTTTCAGATCCTAGACAATACTACCAAGAGGGTGATTTTTCAGGGCCCCTGTGAGCATGGTCTGTACGTTCTTCCTGGCACAAGTTCGTCTGCCCACCCAGTTTCAGAAAGCGTTCATGTGGCTCCGGTGGCTCTTTCGGCTGATGGCCACAGTCTGTTGTGGCACAGTCGTCTGGGTCACCCGTCTACTCAAATAATAAATTCTTTAATGTCTCAATTAGGTTTTTCTTCCATTCATGTAAACAATTGTGACTCCTGTTCAATTGCTAAATCTCATAAATTACCTTTTACTTTATCTGAGAAGCGTACAACTGCACCTTTTCAACTTATTCATTCTGACCTATGGGGTCCTCTGATGTTCCTTCATTTACTGGTTTTCGCTATTATATTTGTTTTGTGGATGATTTTACAAAATACACTTGGTTGTACCCACTAAAACACAAATCGCAGGCATACACCACCTTTGTCACTTTTGAAAAAATGGTAAAAACACAATTCAATTCTCATGTTAAACTTTTTCGAAGTGACAATGGAAAGGAATATGTAAATAACATCTTTGGCCAGTTTCTGCAATCCCTGGGAATTATACATCAAACCTCCTGTCCATACACTCCCGAACAGAATGGGGTGGCTGAGCGTAAGCATCGCCATCTCATTGAAACGGTGGTTACTCTTCTACATCAATCTCATCTCCCTGTCTCCTTTTGGATAGAAGCTCTAGCCACCGCAAACTACCTCAATAACAGAACTTCCCAATTATACATACCTCCGCGTCTTTGGGTGTCTTGCCTACCCTTGGCTACGCCCTCATATTACTCACAAATTACAACCCCGATCCCGTCCTTGTATTTTTTTGGGCTATCATCCTACCTCCAAGGGTTATCGCTATCTTAACCCACAAACTCATAAAGTCTACATATCTCGTCATGTCAAATTTGTCGAAAATGAGTTTCCCTACGAATCTATTTCCTCCTCCACAAATACATCATTCATTGGCGTCCTTCCCCTTTTTCCAACATACTCACAGGGTCCCTCACCACCTTCCCCCACACCTCCACCCACTACCCAACCACCCCTCATCACCCCTTCGACCGTCACCCACAATACACCCGCAACCACCACCCACACTCACAACCAATCCGAACCACCCCATACCCACAACATCTCCAGCCCGATCCGTTTTGGGTCCTTCCCGGCCACCCCCGAATCACCACCGCCCGTGCCACCCCCAATACTCATCCCATGTTAACCCGTGGCAAAGCCAGTATCTTTAAACCCAAAACCTTTCAGGCTACCATACTACCAAATACACCCCTTCCCGATAGTGAACCAATAACCTACTCTGTTGCCTCAAAAAATGCTTATTGGCGTCATGCTATGGATGACGAGTTTAAGGCTTTGACTGATCAGAAAACTTGGGTTCTTGTACCTAAGCCCCATGGGCGGCACACAGTGGGCTGTAAATGGGTGTACAAAATTAAACACAATGCAGATGGCAGTATTTCCAGGTACAAGGCTCGTTTGGTTGCTAAAGGCTACAATCAGGAGTATGGGCTTGATTACTCCGAGACATTCAGTCCTGTTATTCGGCAGGAAACCATTCGCCTGGTACTGTCACTCGCCGTGCGCAACAATTGGCTCATCAATCAGTTGGATGTTTCCAATGCTTTTGTTCATGGCATGCTTGATGAAACTATCTACATGACGCAACCACCGGGCTATGTTGATCCCCGCTTCCCTCAACATGTTTGCAAACTCCAGAAGTCTCTGTATGGGCTCAAGCAAGCCCCCCGTGCTTGGTACACACGTCTGAAAACGTTCCTCCAGGGACTCGGCTTCACGTGTTGCGTACACGACACGAGTCTGTTTACTCGACATTCAGCACACGGTACAGTCATTCTTCTTGTCTATGTAGATGATATCATTATTACTGGCTCTACTGCAGCTCTCATTCAGGATGTCACTCGAGCTATGCATACTACCTTCAAAATGAAGGACCTTGGCCCGTTACCTTATTTTCTGGGAATGGAGGTTTCTCGGACAGGCAGCGGCTTGTTTCTTTATCAGTCAAAATATGCTCGAGATCTGTTGCAGAAAGCTGGACTGGAAAAATGCACCAGTCAACCAACACCGATGGCAGTCTCTTCATCTACGAATGGAGTTGACACCCCCTTTGCCGATATCACCCACTTCCGCAGCCTCATTGGGGCTCTACAGTATCTGGCCATTACCCGTCCTGACATCCAGTTTGCTGTCAACCGAGTTGCTCAGCGCATGCATCAACCAAGTGAACATGATTACCATTGTCTAAAACGCATTCTCAGGTACATTTTTGGCACTCTTGGTCGTGGTTTACTCATTCGACCCGGGGACTTGGAGCTTCGGGGTTTCTCAGATTCAGATTGGGCGAATGATAAAAATGACAGAAAATCTACATCGGGGTTTCTCGTTTTTTTGGGGCCGAACCTGATCTCCTGGTGTACAAAAAAAAACCCAAGGTCTCTCGGTCCTCGACTGAAGCTGAATACCGCGCCCTTGCTCTTCTTGCTGCTGAGACCATGTGGGTCACATATATTCTTCGCGAACTCCGCGCCACTCACACTGTTCCTGCTCTCTATTGTGACAACAAATCAACCATCTGTGTGGCCAAGAATTCCGTCCTACATACCAGAATGAAGCATGTTGATACTGATTGTCTCTTTGTTCGCGATGAAGTTCAGGCCGGCACCATGACTGTGCAGTATGTACCAACTGAAGAACAACCGGCTGATATTCTCACCAAGCCTCTCCCGAGCCGACAGCACGATTACCTCAGTTCCAAGCTTCTGTTCGCTTCCGCTCAGCTCAGCTTGAGGGGGGATAATAACAGATAGTATTAAATAAATAGCATAAAATAATATTAGTATTTACTGTGTACTAATCCTAGTCCTATTAGGATTAGTACTCCTTAATCCTAGTCCTATTAGGATTAGTACTCCTTCCTGTATCTCCTATGTATATATCACATGTATTCCCTTAACACTTCAATACAATCAATATTCCTTCAGTAGAGTTATATTTTTAAGAAAATAAAATAATATCTAAATTAGTATTTGATGAGGGGGAGGAGATGAAGTAAAAAATTAGATACTTTTATAAAAGAAATTTAAACAAAATTAAAAACTTTAAAAATAGTGTGCGGTAAGAAAAATATTTTACATTTTATTTTATAATGAAAATATTATTTTTTTATAATAGTTTTTAATTTTTAATTTTAACTAATACTAATAATTTATTTATTTTTTGTCAATTTTGAATATTTTATCCATGTGGAGTGTAATGTGGAAATTCTTTAAAATAAAAGAGAGAGAGTGCGTATTACACATACCATGATGAGAGTGTTATAAAAGAGAGAGGTGTGTTTCTCAAACTAAAAAGTAATAGTTTAGGTATGAAACTCAAACTTTCAATAGTTTAGGTATGAAACTAAAAAAAAAGTATAATTTAAGCGTGTTTTTGACACTTATCTTTAGAAATAATGACAACTAAAAGAGAAGGAAGAAGATACTTTTTAAATATATTTTATTTTATTTTTAGCAGTAGAAAGGACGACTTTATCTCTATGACACCATCCATTAATCATGAAGAAGAGGAAAGGAAAATATTATTAATGAGGTTTTGCATCAAAAGATTGAAAAGAGAAAAAGAAAATTGAATGTAGACTTGCAAAACATAAATAAGTCATATCCATTTATACTGGACAACATATAATATATTTTATTTTAAATACTTTTTTCTTGATTTATTATTTTTTTTAAAAAAATATATGTGAATTTTCTCATACAGAGGTAATGAAATTTGTAGATATTATTTTTCCCCTCTTCACAAATATACCTTCTTCTCAATTGATGTACAACATCCTCTATCTCTACTCACTTCTTCCATTCCATCAACACTACTATATTCGTCTGATTTTAGGAATTAGTTAGTTATAAGTCTTAAAAAAGTGTGTAAAAAAAAGAATTTAAATAGTGAAGAAGTAAGAAGAAATAAAAAATCAATAACGTAATGCTTATATGACTATGACATGTCAAGCGAGAGTGAAATTCTAATTTTATTATGATATAATAATTATCCTTTATTACCCCTAAAAATAATGAGTCAAAACATTTTATGTAAATCAAGCTAATTCTATTGGCCAATCATGTTACTTCTCATAGATAGTTGGATGATTCTTGTGTTGCTATTTTTGTTATTGTAAACATCAAATGTTGTATTTTTGCTATACCACCCAAAAAAATAATAAGAGAAATTTGTAGTTACTAAAACGTTTTGATGAATGGTAAAATAACTCCCCTCAACTAAAAGGAGTGTTTTATATCTTAAATCAATATTCTTAGATTGACAATGATCAATCAAAGGTTTAGAACCAGGTGAGAGGGCATCGATGATGTGAATTACTTGTAAAATTGACATATCTAATCGACTATTTAAAACGAAAATTAGTAGAAAGATGAATAAACAAAAAAAAGTATTTGATCTTGAAATTGATCTTATTTTAACCTTTTGAAATGATTTATTTTGTTTTTATGCCTTCTTTGAGAGCTTTATGAGGTTCATGTGTGCGAGATATATATATATATTCGAAAAAATAATGACTTTAGATTGTGTTAATTTATCTATGCTTCGAAAGAACAATTACATTAATGAGTAGAACTTTATTAATTTAGAAAATATTGCATTTTTTTGGGAAAAATAGCAAAATGTTGGATTTAATCATATCTAAAAGAATATTATTTTGGTTGTCTTTTACCTTTTCTAAATATTTCATGGCAAGTTGAAAGGATGACCGTCTTTCTCTTGTTTGTACCATCCGTTAATCTTAAAAAGAAATTAAAAGTGTTGCAAATCGACCAATATTATAAGGTTTTATATAGACATCTCGTTATTTGAAATCAGAAAATGAGATCAGTATTTGGACATGTAATTTCATCTCATGATTTCAAATAATGAGATGAAATAATAAATTCTCCAAAAGGTTTAATTTGAAATTTTATATCATGATTTTAAAGTTTTCAAAAAACTATAATTAACTCACACATTTATATTTTTATAAAAAAAATAATGTTAATTTATATCTATCGACGATTTATTTAATACGTAAGCAAAATTTATAGTTGATATTATTACTGACGTTATGAACCAACAAACCGCTCAAAGCTAGTTCATCTTCTCGGACATCTGATCAAGAAATGTGTACTCAGTGCGAGAAGATTGTGTATACTATGTAGGAAATTATATTAAATAATAATGCACTACAACTCATGTCAAATTCTTCTTTTTTATTGAACTAATTAAAGTTTGATCAATAAATATTTTATTTTTTATTCTATAGTTATGAACTTTTAGTACTTATTTTTTAAAATTGTATAAAGAATTTGATTAATTTCAATAATTTTAACAACTTATGAGAAAAAATATAACATAAAATTCAATTGCATGTCAGATCAATTTCATCTAATGATTTCAAATTATGATTGTATCTCACTTGACCAAACAAATTAATTTATATAAACTTAACGCCTAAAGGTAGCGTTACTTTTATCTTTATTGTCCATACATAAGCAATAAAATACAAGCTTATATATTTTTCTATAACTCAAAACTTCATATTACATAGATGTAATTAATATTAATAAAATAAACTATTGGTTCCAATCATGTTTCTTCTCATAATCAGGTGGAGGATTTCTCCTAGCACCAAAATAGAAGCCATCTTCTTGCACTTTCCAATAACATTCAGAATGATCACCATCTATTATACCACAATTTCCAGCTATAGAATTGTTGAAAATATCAAATATTATACTTTGATCATTCCACCAAAAATGACAAAAGAAAAGCGTACCGCCAAAAAGTTTGAGATTAAAGCTAAAATCAAACACATCATTTGGATAAAGAATTTTGTACCCTAAATCATTATCATGAGATTGACAATGCATGGTTAATTTAGAATTAGGAGGGAGGTTATCAATGATGTAAACATGAAATCTTGTAGTAAATCCATGACGACTTGTAACAAGAGCAATGTTTAGTAGAAAAATAAGTGACAAAAAAAGAGATTTGGTCTTGAGATTAATCATATTGAGATGGTTTTGTTTAGTTACTTTGAATAGGTTTCATGTGGTACATGTATATATATATATGCATCAAAAGTGATTGTTTTGGTACATACTAACGTAAGTCAAACTATTATTGGAATATTAAGGAATATTCTTTTATATTATGCCTTTTAGTTTGATAATTTTAAAACATTTTTAGAAAAAATATTACACCCAAAAAAATAGAGGAAAATGATCATAATTATAGACAATATTGTTGTTGTTAGTTGATAGGACGAAAGTTTATATGTTACGTAGGCGGACTCTTCAAAACGTTGTCAATAATTATGTATTTTATCACTAATTAAGAGTTTTCAATCATATATATATATATTTAAAAAATACACTTAGATACATATATTTTTGTTATATAATACATTAAAACAGAGAAAGAGGCGAATAAAAAGGAGGTGAGGGAGATAGAGAAGAAGATAATCATGTATCTCAAATACATGTGGATCATACTAGATACATATATCAGATACATAGGAGAATAGTGAGTAGGATTTATCCGGGAAAATAGTGAGTAGGATTTATCCGTGTATTTTACTGTATCCACTTGAATACGAATATCTAGAACAAATTACATATAATTTTGACTTCATATATCGTTGAGTCAAATAAAATTAAAGGGTTCATCTATGCGACAGGAAAAAGAATATTATTTATATGTACATAAATTATATTTTGTATGTGAATACATTAGAAGTTGAACTCAGCCCCTTTGACTTTTTCATATTTACGTTTCATAATTTAAATCCCTTAATAAAAAGCTTGATAACTCTACTATAGCCACAACAACCAACCTTATATTGATGATAATAATTTTTGGGGAAACCCCTAAAAAAATTTATTCTTGGCCCTTGGTGAGGATTCGATCAAATTTTACTTTCATTTTAGCTCACTGAAAAGTGTATGGTAGAAGAAAAAAAAAAAGGCGAAAGGAAATGAGGACGCGCTTATAACCTTTTTTTACTTTTTAAATGCTAAAATATCGTCTGGATATTTTTCAATGAAAAATTATATTGATTAAAAATAATAATTTCTTAGTGGTGTAAAAAAAATATCCTAGCTAAGGTAATCAAGTAGGGTATCTTCATTAATTAAATCAGAAAAGAAAAAACTATGCTCAAAAGAAAGATTTTTCTTGTCCAAATAACTAAGTCACAAAAAAAAAATTGTAGACCATAATATATATCAAAATAAATAAAAATGAGATTATATAACACAACAACAAATACAATGCTGTACAATTAGTTGGTAAAGTTTACAATTTAATGTCAAAAGGGCAATGTTGCTGATTCCCATTTATTGCAACTTCTAATTCTGATTTGTAAAACAGTGTCAATAATATTACTATTATCTTCACCATTAATCACCTCACAACATTGCCTATGTGGTGCCTGTTTTTAAAAGTATTGATAAAATAAAACGTGTTAGTCACTTAATGAAAGATTAACAAACAAATAAAATAATTAAAAATGTGGCACGTAGAAAGAATATAAAGAAACATTCCATTTTTGCAAATAATTGTAGCTTTTTTAAAAAAATTATGTGTACTTTTTAGTAGAGGTCACGTTCTATAACGTAACATATCTTTTTTGTTTGAATTTTGACTATTGTCAAACAAACCTTTTAAAAGTCAATAGAATTATATTAATGTTATTGCTATATTAAATGGATATTGATTAATGAAAATATTACTACCACATTAAATGTCGAAAACTTCACTAGTTTGATTTTTTTTTGTGTGTGTGTTCGATGTGAAAAAAAAAAGTCTTTTTAGAATATTTTCTTCAAAAGTATTTTAGGATATTTTGAGTAGAACTGTTAAAAATAATATTTCTAAAATATACAGTAAGAATAAGGTTGTGTATTTTTCACCAGCGTATATCTCGTTTGTAATATTTCACTAGGTATATTGATGGTGATAGAAGAGTGAAAATAGAAACGTGAAGTTAAGAGTTTAAGATAACTACAAAGAAAAAATGACTATTTTTTTCTAGATCGTACTTTATTTTCAAAAATTATTTTTCGTCAAACAAAAAATAAAGAAAAAAATTGATAAAACAAAGGAGAATTTTACCTGTCTCCATATTTGTGGAGATAAAATCTTGGCTGTGACATTAACCATTTGAATTGCTAATGCTGGTGAATAATTTTCATTATCACATTGCTTATTATAATCACCAATTCTCTTATAACTCGTTAAAGTTTCACCATTATCGAGCTCAAAAACGCGATCCAAATAATATTCGATAGGCCTTTGACATGGCTCAATATAATTTGGCCTAGTATTAAACGTAAATGGCTCTTCAAACCCTTTCCATGTCTCAAATGTCCTCATTGGTGTCTCTAATTCCTTCCCATTCATTAAATTTGGATACAATTGAATCGAATATCCCCATGATACTGATATCGACCAATTTTTCTTTAAATCGTAACAAAAACTTTGTTGCATTGTTCTACTTGAGTCTTTTTTATATGCCTCGATCACCTTCTTTATTGAATCGACTCGATCCATTAATGGTATTAGAGAATGTATAACACCTAGATGGTGCAATGATACAATTGGTGCCAATGGATGCGCGGCCAAAAGTCCACGTGCACTACCACGTATGTCCATCTAAAAAAAATTATTCATACTGTCAGAATATATAACACCAATAACTAGTTATATATGCTAGAAGAATGAAAGTCACAAGACCAATATGAGAAGACTAATAAGTCATAAGAAAAGGCTACTTTTACTTTCCTAAGAAAAAATAACACTCCCTCAGTGTACACTTTTTATTTTTCGAGAGTCAAACTATTTAATTTTGATCGGATTTCAAATATTTTTGAAATAAAATTTATATATTTGTAAACTACTTAAAGAATACTATAATTTACAATAATTGATAATTCAAAATGTTAAAATAATCAATGAAAAACTTAGGGTCAAAGATATACTTGTTTGAATCTCGAAATGCGAAAAGTATCGCATAAAATGAAACGGAGAGAGTATATTATATTATACCTGATGAAATCCGAGTTCTCTAGTGAGAGGAACACCAATCTCAGCCATACATCCACCAATCTTTTGATCAGAACCGTAGAAATCATGATATCGATTAATACAACCGTCTAAAAACTTTACGAGGACCTCCGCAAGAGGATAGCTAATAGCAATTCCACCACCACCATAAGCCATACCATAAGAATGTACCAAATCTTGTTCCACACTTTCTGAATTACCACCAATATAATACATTTGATTATGATCGTATTTACTCAAAACCGTTACTAAATTCTTCGTAAAAAATACTGTATCATCGTCCCCCATAACGAACCATCTCACATTCTCTAACCCTAATTCAAAACTCTCTTTCACAATTCTCGCAATCCTAACAGCTGATCGATCACCAAACCAACACGTGTACTTGAACCTTGACGTGTCCTCCGACACCCTATAGGGCGGGGAATATTCAGGCCACGTGTCATTTTCTCGCGGCTTCTCATCGAGCCACACGAACCCTCGTGTAACGTTAGGTTCCCACCATAAATCGGAATAATTTTTTCGATTTTTCCATGTCTTAGCGGACCCTCCAATACCAAATAAAATATGAGTTATGTTAGTAATATCTTCTTTTTCGTTGATATTATTTGTAACGGTAGCACTATAAGCATAACTAGTATGAATATTTATGGCACCACAATCGAGACATGGACTAAACCATATAAATCGATTGGAAAATGAAGTGAATGAGATGAATAAAAAGGAAGCAAATAAACAAATAACAAGAAAACACTTCATGAAAATTGTGAAAATATTTGTGATTTTTGTGTTAGGAAATAATGGGACTATGTTATGTTTCAAGAGTTTTAATGGATCTTGAATAATATTGGAGATGGAAGATGATTTTTCTTGTTGAGACATTTTTTTTTAGAATAAAGTGTTCATAAGAATATGGTGGTCTTCTACTTAAATCCTTAAGTTTTAAAGCTAATTCAGGTTTATTTTAATATACATATATAATGTATATATAAGTTCTTGTTTGATTGGGTAGTTATTGGATTTGTTTATATATTTTTTTTTCGATTTTTTCAATTGTTTATTTCTATTATGGTAAGCAATAACTTTTGGACAAGGAAGACTTATAGTGGATAAAATTGTCAATGGTTCATGAGTCTTAAATTTTCGATGAAAGATAAATATAAATGGGGCATGAGATACAAAAATATTGAAAACACTTTTAAATTCAGCTATTAATTTTATTTACGAATTATTGATAAATTTACAAATGCAACTTTACTTGAATAACTGGACTTAATTACACAACGATCATGCAACATGAGTGAAATAAACCCCTAAATTCTCATCAAGTTTATCAGTGTTTTCAACTCTTTTCTCGTCTTTTTATCAAGAGTGACATGCCCCTGTAAGAGTTTGAGACCACTTGTTATGTCATGTGGAAGATCGAGAGTATATTTGGATTTAGTTAGTCAGTAGAACGGTTTTTTTAAAGCTGTCAACATAGTTCCGAAATGAAACCAATAAAATACGCTAAAATTTAAAGATATTTTTAATATTTCTCTCACTACGCACAAATATAATATTATAGGCATAGCTTCAAGTAAATTCTTAAGTTTTGATGTAGAGAATAAATTTTCATAAGTATTTATTAAAATTTTAATAAAACAATAATTTTAAAAATATAATAGATTCAATACTAAAACTCTTTAAAAGTTTAATTATTAGAATTTAAATTTTAAATTAATTTGCACAAACTTCAGATATAATTTATGAAGTAGTCTGCTAATATATTTTTTTATTTATATCTCTTATTTTCTTGGAGTTTCTTAGTAAAAGGACAGGATCATAAAGAGTGGTGAACATCAACTTTAGCACAATTTTAGTATCTAAACATTAAATTTTTATAAATAAATAACAAGAAATGATACATATGAATAATAAACAAATGAAGTTCTTGGTGTCAACTTCTACGTGGAAGTGTTATTGCACGTCCTCAACAAGCAATTTTATTATTCCCATTGTTGTAACCACTGATATTTTTTTACAAAAAAAAATTGATATATTAGAACATTTTAATGGATAATTTTAAATAATGGTATATAGAAAATAAGATTTTATACTTTGAAGGGTCATTGCACTTTTGCCCCTATTTTGGGTTAGTCTTTTATTTTATATTTTCGTATTATAATATTAATTTTATGTAGATTCCAATTCGACGCCTTTTAAAAAAAATTGTTTCATCAGATATATGTTTAATTGTTGAAATAAAAATTAAAAATCATTCAACAAATAGTATAATTATACGAATATAATATGGAGGGGACAAATGAGTTCGATTAGCTGTAAATTATGCCGGTTACTAATTAAAGCATATATGTAACGAATGAACATATAATGTTATTAATTACTACATAAATATTCTAAATGAATTTACATATTTTGATAGGTTACATGTACTAATATTTAGGGACATTTAAACAAGACTATATTGAAGCATTAATTTACAATTTTAATTATAAAAGAAACAAGGAAATGATCTCAAGTAATTAATGGAACAAGGGTGACTATGTCTTATTTGACTCTTTAAATGTGTAAATTAAGGATTAATTTTAATATTCTACTTAGCTAAAATATTTAAATTATGATTGTAATAATCACGATTTGTATTATATATCATAAAAAAATTCTTACAAAATGAATGAATTATCTTTTTTCACGATCTAAATATCCTTTATACAAAAAGTTTCGCTCACCGTAATAATTATTTAATATGAAAAAAATCCTCTTTTTTCCTACACTTATAAAAGTGTATTCGTATACTATATTTTAGAATTATAAAGGAAAACAAGCTAATGAACTAACGGAGTCATTAACACTCCTTAGAAAAGAATAATTTGACCCTTAAAAGTGTATTCGTATACTATATTCGAATACTATATTTATTATTAGTATTAATTATTGAAGTTTCCTAAATAAAATTAACTTTGCACTTACTTTTTACTTATTAATTTGTCTAATATATTTGAATTTAAATCAATCGTATTTTAAAATTGATTTTGTAAGACAGTCTTCATTTCTTGAGGTATTTCTTACACATTTCGAGCTCAAACATTTCTTGAGGTGTCTCTTGAACATTTCAAGCTCAAACAAATTAGATTATTAAATAATTAATTTGAAAAGACATCATCTTAACTTTGAAGTTCTTCTAAAATGTAATAATCAATATAGTTTAGACCTATTTTTGGGAGTAAGTAATGTAATACAAAATCCATATATACAAGTAAAAATGATATTTATAATTAATATATGTAATTAATGTAATACAAAGAACATATATATAAGTAATTAGTGTACTCAATCAAGTGAGGTCTCAATTTTATTTTATATTTAATATTCCTACTACTTTTAGAATATTTTGATAGTTTATATAACAATATATTCAATCGATAAAAAATTTAAAATTATAATCAATAAAAGTTTATCTAAGATATAAACATATATAGTATTATATAACGTACAATAATTTATATATGCATATTCATGTGTTACAAATTATTACAAGAAATATTATAATGACAATTTAAAATAGTATACAAAAAATTGTTAGATTTTCACTATTATTTATTAAAATATTAATTAATTAGTGACCTACACTATAAAAGTCTCTAAAAGAAATAATCAACATCTAACTAAATTTTGAAAGAATGTGCTTAGACTTTCTTTTACTTTTCAATAAAGTTTTTAAATACAACTGAGAAATAGTACAATGACACTAAAGTCCAAAACTGAAAATGTTTCAAAAAGGTTTTTAAAAAAAGATATTGTTTGATTTTAATTTTTATTCTTCATATTTTAATGTTGTTGTTATCGTTATCAATGATCAGTAAAAGCTTAAAATTTAAAATTAATTTTTTTTCTTTGCCTTTTATTTTATTGCTTCGTTTCTTCAGTTCAAAAAAAAAAATAACTATTTGGATGCTTTATAAATATTCTGACAGAATGAATGCCTCTGCATTTTTGCAACTACATTTATATCAGAAATAGCTAAATATATTGTTATTGTTGAATTGTTTATTTGATAATTTTTCTAACACTCATCAACATGGGTTAACCGGAGCTCCAATTTAAACTCCAAACACCTGGTGCGAAACCAAAAGAAAAAAAAAATTAACACTCTCTATCTCATAATTCGTTGTAATCTGTGCATCATTTAAATATAAATAATATATCATAATTCGTTGTGTGCATCATTTAAATCTCTTTCATTTATGATAATTTACACTAACTTTGACTTATTGAAATATTTTGAGCCTCTACCTCACCATAAGTTATGAGTTAGGTTATGATCGTTTTATTAAAACAAATATAATAAAATCTTGTCCTTTTACCATGATTCGTTGTAATCTGTGCATATTTTAGATCTCTTTCGTTTATTATAATTTACGCAAACTTTAAGCAAGAAGATGTGTCCTATAGGGAGGAAAAAGAGAACATGGCCAAAGTTCCATATTCCTCCGTTGTTGGAAGTCTAATGTATGCAATGGTGTGCACTAGACCTGATATTGCTCACGCAATTGGTGTTGTCAGTAGATTTCTTGAAAATCCGGGAAAAGAGCATTGGGAAGCTGTGAAATGGATACTCAGGTATCTTAGAGGAAGCTCAGATGAATGCTTGTGTTTTGGAGCATCAAATCCAATCTTGAAAGGCTATACAGATTCTGATATGACAGGTGACCTTGATAACAGAAAATCCACTATGGATATTTATTTACTTTTTCAGGGGGAGCTATATCATGGCAGTCAAAGTTGCAGAAGTGTGTTGCACTATCTACAACTGAAGCTGAGTATATTGCGGCTACTGAAGCCGGCAAGGAGATGATATGGCTAAAGCGATTTCTTCAAGAGCTTGGTTTGAATCAAATGGAGTATATTGTCTATAGTGACAGTCAGAGTGTAATAGACTTGAGCAAGAACTCCATGTACCATGCAAGAACAAAACACATTGACGTCAGATATCATTGGATTTGTGAGAAAGTGGAGAATTAATCATTTCACGTCAAAAAGATTCACACAAGTGAAAATCCTCCAGATATGCTGACCAAGATGATACCGAAAGACAAGTTCGAGTTATGCAAAGAACTTGTGGGTATGAGCTCTCTCTAAAGAAGTTGAAGATACCTTCTTCCAGTAAATAGGACTGGAGGGGGAGATTTGTTGAATCCATCCCATTGTTTTAGTCAACTTTAGCTATTCAATTGGTACAAGCAATTGTTAAAAAGGAATAGTAATTAGAGTTGAAAAGAAAAGATTTGGTAGTTGGCAAATTGGTAAGATTTGCAACCATTCTTGACTTTGCTATGTTTACATATGTCATTAGTGACATAGGCATGGTTTTGTCCTTCTATAAATAGAGCATTCTTGCTCTTTTGTAGAACACACCAAGTTATAGAGAAAAACCATTTTGAGAGCAAAGTGAGGTATTCCATAGACTATATAAGAAAATAGTCTGTGAAGAAAAATAGAGTGTGAGCGATATTTTAGTAAGACGGAAACCAAAAGAGTATTGTTCTTTTGAGTGTGTAGTAGTCACATTGAGTGTTGTATTCGTGACTACACAGTGTAAAATTCCTTTCTATAGTAATATCAGTTGCTCCTCTTAGTCCGTGGTTTTTTCCCTTATTCAGAAGGGTTTCCACGTAAAATTCTTGGTGTCGTTATTTTCCCATTTTATTTCCATTACTTTTACCATATATACTTTTGTGTTTGTCCGCGTTTTCCCAACAGTTTCACCCTTAATCAGAGGTCTCGAGTTCGATCCTTGGATATGAAATAAATTTTGAATAGACCCTACAGTGCGCGATTCAAATTTAACCGGAGCTCCAATTTAAACTCCAAACACCTGGTGCGAAACCAAAAGAAAAAAAAAATTAACACTCTCTATCTCATAATTCGTTGTAATCTGTGCATCATTTAAATATAAATAATATATCATAATTCGTTGTGTGCATCATTTAAATCTCTTTCATTTATGATAATTTACACTAACTTTGACTTATTGAAATAATTTGAGCCTCTACCTCACCATAAGTTATGAGTTAGGTTATGACCGTTTTATTAAAACAAATATAATAAAATCTTGTCCTTTTACCATGATTCGTTGTAATCTGTGCATATTTTAGATCTCTTTCGTTTATTATAATTTACGCAAACTTTAACTTATTGAAATATTTTGAGCCTCTACCTTATGGGACACCACATGGACAAATCATTGGTTAGAAAACATCCAAGTGTATGATATTATCTTGCTGTAGCTATCAAGAGATTTGAATTGCAATTTTATGTCTTCATGATAGATGCTTCTGGAAATTGGAATGTAGCCATATTGCCATCTCTTAACTTCTAGTAGATAGATGCTTCTGGAAGTTGGAATTTAGCTGTTTTATCTTGTTTTCCTTATTAGTAATATGATTAATTTTACTCTTTGGTTTTTGTAACTGTTTATTATTTTATGTAGTTTGTTTGTGTTATTATTTTTGTTGTAGTATTATAATCGATCAAATATTATTAATATATTCATATCTCTATTGTTACACAAATAATTTAAATACTATCAATTTAAAGCTAAAATGGTTCTGAAAAATCTCTTCCTTTTTTTTATTGTCACGTTTTATCTAGTCCCCTAACAAAACAAAACAAAAATTATTATAGCCAATTCAATTGTGTGGCCATTTGGAATTGGTAAGCCAAATCCACATAAATTTTCATACACACACTTTTAGCCATACATGTAACATCAACTTTCTGCTATAAAACTTGGCACTTCCCTTAATTTTTTTTTCACCAAAACCAAGTGTTAAAATATTTTCTTAACAAATTACAGAGTAATTTTCAAATAAACTTTTATTTTTTTGTGAGTCTTTAGAGTTAGTCAAATACAAATGGCTACCTCCATCTCAACCATTGGAGCTGTCAACAAGGTAATGGTACTTTGTTTAACACTTACTAATTGATCTTTTGGTGTGTGAAAAAAAATGAGAATTAGTAATGAGAGTTAATAGTTGTTCACTTTATACTAAATGAAATGAAGTATTTTCAGTATCTTTTTACTTTTTCTTAAAGTTGAACTTCAGAAAACACGTTTGACTATAAAATTTTAAAATTCAACTCATTTTTAATAAGTTGGAAAACAACAAAAGGCGTTTTCACTCCAAATTACTCGGAAATATCCAAAAACAACTTCAATTTTGTATTCATAACCTAACGCAATTTCCAACATTCAAATATCATATTCTTTTTGAAAACAAAAAACTATAATTAATTGAAAAATTTCACACTTAAACATGGACGAACGCCTCTTAAATCGGATGATTTAAGAATGTTTTTTTGTTAAGATTTGATCATAGGCAAGGGCGGAGTCGCAATGTAAGTTATGAGTTCAGTAGAACACAGTAACTATTACTCAAACTTAATGCTAGTGTTAAAAGAATTACTTAGTATGTATAAATAACTTATTGAGCAAAACAAATTATGGTTCAGAACTTATAAACTAAAAATTCTAACTCTGACACTCTGATAGAAAATAGACTATAGATTGTGTGGCTATTACTAAGTAAACATCATTTTTCTTTTTGCAGTTGAGTTTGAACAACTCTGTTGTTGGAACTTCAGTTCCACCAACAGCCTTCTTTGGTAAAACCTTAAAGAAAGTGAGCAGCAAAGTTTCCAGCACAAACATCTCAAACAAGAACTTGAGGATTGTTGCTCTAGAAAAAGAAATTGATGAGAAGAAACAGACTGATGGGGACAGATGGAAGGGACTTGTTAACGATGTGTCCGATGATCAACAAGACATTGCAAGGGGTAAAGGTTTGGTTGATTCACTTTTCCAGGCTCCAACGGGTACTGGTACTCACCACGCCATCATGAATTCCTATGAATACCTCAGCCAAGGTCTTCGCCAGTAAGTTGAACTGTGTGATCATCTTATCTGAAAGTTTATAGTACTGCTGTAACTTGTGTGATCATATTGTCTAAATGGTTAAGCTTGTTAGAAAGAACGCACTTTTATTTACTTGATTATATGTTTTGACATTCGATTAGATATAACTTGGACAACAAGTTGGACGGATTCTACATCGCTCCTGCTTTCATGGACAAGCTTGTTGTTCACATCACCAAGAACTTCTTGACATTGCCCAACATCAAGGTTTGTTAAAGAGATGTTTGCTAAAAAAATCTGGCTTAAGTAGTGTTTGGTGTAAAAGAAGATTTGAACTTTGTGTATGTTTCTTACAGGTTCCACTTATTTTGGGTGTTTGGGGAGGAAAAGGTCAAGGTAAATCATTCCAATGTGAGCTTGTCTTCAGAAAGATGGGAATCAAGTGAGTATTGCCTTAAATTACATACTATCTTTATTCAGATTTTTTTTTTCCGAGGAAATGGACTACAATTACTTCTAAAATAATCTCTCTACCTACACGAGATAGGGATAAGGTCCCCATATATATAGACCCTCTCCAGACCTCACTTGTGGAATTTAATTTCACCGAGAATGTTGTTGTTGTATATAGACTATAGTTACTTTTGAAAGAACCTATCTACCTTCATGAGATAGGGGTAAAGATCTGCATACAGTTTAACCTCTCTAGATCCCACTTGTAGAACTTCACTGAGAATGTTGTTGTTGTAAGTGGATTAAAGTCTTCCGAATCATCCTTTCTAGCTACCTTCACGAGGTAGGTGTAAGGTCTACGTATAGTCTACTCTCTCCAAACTCGACTTGTGGAATTTCACTGAGAATGCTGTTGTTGTAAATAGACTGAAGTTACTTTAGAAACAACCTCTCTACCTTCACGAACTAGAGGTAAGATTTGCATACAATCTTGCCTCTCCAGACTTCACTTGTGGGATTTCAATGCGAATGTTGTTGTAAAAGTTACTTACAATGTTTGGTTTATTAAACTTGCAGCCCAATTATGATGAGTGCTGGAGAATTGGAAAGTGGAAATGCAGGAGAACCAGCTAAATTGATCAGGCAAAGGTACAGAGAGGCCGCGGAAATCATCAGGAAGGGAAACATGTGTTGCCTCTTCATCAACGATCTTGATGCAGGAGCCGGTAGAATGGGTGGAACTACACAATACACTGTCAACAACCAAATGGTGAATGCTACACTCATGAACATTGCTGATAACCCGACAAATGTCCAACTCCCCGGTATGTACAACAAGCAAGAGAATGCCAGGGTACCTATTATTGTCACTGGTAACGATTTCTCCACATTGTATGCACCTCTTATCCGTGATGGTCGTATGGAGAAATTCTACTGGGCACCAACTAGAGAAGACAGAATTGGTGTTTGCAAAGGTATTTTCAGGACTGATAAAGTTCCTGATGATGACATTGTCAAGATCGTCGATAGCTTCCCTGGACAATCTATTGGTAAGGAGACTAATAATATTAAACTTTTGTTAAGATGAATAATAATATCAATGATCATATCTGATGGATATTAAACAGATTTCTTCGGTGCTCTGAGGGCGAGAGTATACGATGATGAAGTGAGGAAATGGATTGGAAGTACTGGAATTGAACAAATTGGAGAGAAACTTTTGAACTCAAGGGATGGACCACCAACATTTGAGCAACCAAAGATGACTATCGATAAGCTCCTCGAGTACGGTAACATGCTTGTTCAAGAGCAAGAGAATGTTAAGAGAGTTCAGTTAGCTGACAAGTACCTTAAAGAAGCTGCACTTGGTGATGCAAATGCTGATTCCATCAACAATGGATCCTTCTTTGCTAGCTAGACATTTTTCGTCGATTTAAACCCTAAATCAGTTCTGTTTTTTTGCATCATTTTTGTCATGATATTGTAATGATCTTCGTGTGGTGAATGTAAGTTTGATCTTATATCCGCGCGATTTCAGTTATGCAGACATATTGTATGTGCAAATAGAGTGTATTCGCTACACATATGATTCGTAAATAAGCAAACTATCACTATAAGTTGCAATGATTGTCATAGTTAAAATAGTAATCACAATCCATATAATTTGACTTTCAAACAGGTTAGAGGGTCAAGCCACTAAAGCAAAGGCCTTAGGCTACAAACTTTTAGGTGCCCTGATTATTTTTTTTCGATATTCGATATTTATATTGAATAATGCTAACAGAGACTCGATAATGGGCCAGCAGAACTTTCATTCTTCGCTACAATAAAAATAACTTTTAGCGATAATAAATATTGATATTAATAAAGAGTGCTAAAGTTTTTTTCCGCATTAGTTAAGTGTCATTAGAATCAATGTCACAAAAGGCTATATAAACATATACAAAGACTGTTAATTATCGTTAAAAATATATTAAATGACAATTAAAAATTATATACTTATCATTAATGATTATTTTTAATGTAGTGATCGAGCTCAAACGCAGTGATTGAGCTCAATGGGAGTTAGCCAAAAGCAGAGGACTTTTTTCCCCACTAGTGCTTCACTTTTCATAATTGTATCAACAAAACTATTAATTTAATAGAATTTTCTGTTTTCTTTGAATCCAGAACATAATCCCAAAGCCAAAAAAAGAAGAAATAGAATAAAAGTTTGTAGTAACGTGTTAAAGAAAAGAATCAATGATGAAAAAATTGGAATTTTTCTTGATGCCAAGGTATGTGGTGATTATATATTAATAAGCAAGTTACATTATTATAATGTCATGTTTTTGTTTCTTAAGTTTGGCTCTTTTCAAACTATCCATTATTAAATAGCTAGGGATCGTTTGGTGACTTAGAGATAATTTATTTATGTATTACTTCTTATACATGTTTGACAATTATTTTAAAAAATAAGTTATTTTTATATAAAATAAATATGATGTTTGGATTGTAATTTAGAAATTAGGATAGTTATTTCTCTCTTTGTTATTATTAATCTTTCATGTTTTACTTTACGAGAATCAATATGATTAATTTTTAGAGTTATATTAAAATGATTAATTTAATATTTAAAATTTAGATAATCGTAAATAATATCATAAATACTACAATTGTAATCATTCTCATATTAATATGATAAAAAAGAATACGTCTAAAATATTGATTAAAACCAATACAGTTTGACTCTCAAGAAGCAAAACAAATAAAAAAATACCGCAT
The DNA here is from genome assembly GCA_032847665.1 of Solanum chilense. Taxonomy (NCBI): domain Eukaryota; kingdom Viridiplantae; phylum Streptophyta; class Magnoliopsida; order Solanales; family Solanaceae; genus Solanum; species Solanum chilense. The sequence goes on along the minus strand of CM064971.1, from coordinate 5,824,760 downwards.
ATTAATATAATATTATTTATACAAAATTTATATCTGGATAATTCAAATGAACCGTTATAGTGATGCTGAACCTAGGTAGCTTTTGATTAAAATACTTTTGCCATTTATAAAAAAAAACAAGGATTCTGCTTTCGACAAAGTAAAAATATTTGAGTAGTTTATTAGACTACTTTGTAATATCTATATTATTTTTTTCTTTTGGGGGTGCGTGTAATATGTATGTTATCCTTTTGCCATTGGTAATTGATTAATTTTTGGTGTATATTCCCTGTAAAGTGATGTGCATTTAATTATTGATTTCCAACTTGACAAAACTTTCTTTTTAAGTTGTGTATGAAATAACAAAATTATGCTTCAAGTTAGAATGTGCATACATGTAATTACTTAAATATCTATACAATATTGTGTTATACAGAGGCGGACTCATAAATTAATGTGGAATACATGCGCATTCGTTAACTTAAAAATATATATATATATATATATATATATATATATGTATATATATATATATATATCTTGAGAAACTGATAGAAAAAAATATAAGAAAAAGTGCACCTATAATGAACATTCAATGTTCTTGGTCTGTTGGTAGAAGTGAGGATATATATGATATTTTATGTATATTATGTTATATGGAATATATATTTACTTGTTTAATTTTATATAAATGTACGTATATATATTAAAATTAAAAAAAATTAATTATAAAATTAAATGATACAATTATTTGTTATTTGTTATGCGAAAACTTTCCAAGTAGTAAATAATTATTTTTGGAGAAAAATTGCAAAAGCATAGGAACGAAAAGACAGCATGATTATCAAGTTGGCACTTTTGGCCCTTTTAACAAGGGGGAAATAATATAATGAAAACACTGAATTTAACTGTTCTTTAAACAACAAACAGAAAATTTCGACAAAAAATAAAAATAAAAATAAGGATCATCATATATTGTTTATATAATATTTCTACTCCTTTCTAGGAAAATCACGTTTGCCGGGGCAAAAGGTATCAAATAAATGAGTTAATATGGATGAATCAAAATAGGGAAAATTATATATAATAGCAAATTAATAACTTAAAATAAATAGAGTAGCTAGGGTTTGATTTAATTGTGTTTCATAGCAAACGTTTGCAAAAAATTGCTAGGCGCCTCTCTCCCAAATACCTCGCTCGCTACTTTCCTCCAATTTCTCGCTCGCTTCCTCACTTTTTATACAAACACAACTGTATAAAAATTATTTCTAATTGTATAAAGCAGAGAAAATTGTATAAATACATATATTTTTTCCCCTCTCTCCCATGTTCCAAATTTCGCTTGCCACTCTCCCAAATTTCGCTCGCCACCCTCGCCTTTCTCACTTATATAAACAGAAGCGAAATGTATAAATTGCGTTTCTGTTTGTATAAAACGTGAGAAAATTGTATATATACATGCAGGTACATATATTTTCGTCATATACACTTATAATTATACAATAAAAATACTCTCCTGCCTAGTTTCTTTTGTCTTTCTCTCTTTCTCGTTTTATACAATTTTCAAATTTTATCTAATTTCTCTCTTTCTCGTTTTATACAATTCTATTCAATTGTATATTCCTTGTCAAGTCTCTTTTGTCTTTCTCTCTTTCTCATTTTATACAAATTCAAATTGTATATAACCGTTCTATACACTTGTAATAATACAATTCGTTTTATATACTTCGTTTTTATACAGTTCTCTGCCCAATTGTCTTTCTCTTTCTTGTTTTATACACTTCGTTTTACACAATTTGCTTCAACTGTATATGTATAGCGAATTATACAGTTTCTATGTTTGCTATGGTGCGCAATTATACAAACTTTGCTATAGCATACAAATATGAATTTTTAATTTGCTATATGTGAAAGTTGCCCATCAAAATATGTGGTTATGTCATTAATTTGTTTAAAATTGGAAACTTACGTAAATATACTGTAGTAAAAAATCATTTTCATTTATAGCAATAATATTTTTTTTTTACTTGACCACTTTTAATTTATTTATAACACAAGTTTAATACATATTATAAAGATAAATTTATTATTCAAATATAATACAAGTTTTAATGATGAACAATGCATTTATCATACATTTTAATACACTTATAATACAATGTGACAATTTTTTACCAAACAAACATAATATATTTCAAAAACAATTATAATTCAAATATATTACATACATAATTCACTTTTAATACATATTACAGATTTATCACAATATTGCTATAAATGGTAATAACCAAAAAGTATCACTAAAATCAATATTTATTTTTAAAAATGTATTTATTCATGTAATTTTTTCTTTAAAATTTAGGTGAGACGTACTTATTTTTTTGAAAAATTGTATATAATGACAAACTAATAAATCAAATTAATTGTTATAACCACCCTTTGATTTAATTGTGCCCCGTAGTAAACTGTTTCCATTCATATCTCTCCCTCAAACTCTAGCTCACCACTCTCCTCTCTCACTCCATCTCTCGCTCGCTTCCTCTCACTTTTGTACAAATATAAGTGTATAAAATCTGTTTTTATTTGTATAAAGCGAGAGGAAATTGTATAAATACAAATATTTTTGTTCCCCTCTCTACTCTCTCCCAAATCTCGCTTGCCACCCTCGTCTCTCTCGCTTATACAAGCAAAAACGAAATGTATAAATTGTGGTTCTGTTTGTATAAAGCGAGAGAAATTGTATATACACATGCAAATATATATATTTCGTCCTATACACTTATAATTATACAATAAAAATACTCTCCTGCCCAGTTTCTTTTGCCTTTCTCTCTTTCTTGTTTCATACAAATTCAAATTGTATATAATTTCTCTCTTTCTCATTTTATACAATTCGATTCAATTATATATTCCCTGCCCAAGTCTATTTTGCCTTTCTCTCTTTCTCATTTTATACAAATTCAAATTGTATATAATCGTTATATACACTTATTATTATACAATTCGTTTTATACACTTCGTTTTATACAATTCTCTACCCGAGTCTCTTTCTCTTTCTCATTTTATACACTTCGTTTTATACAATTCACTTCAATTGTAAATGTATATCGAATTATACATATATATGTGTTTGCTAAGAAGCATATAAATATAGATTTTATGTTTGTTACATGTGATAATTGCCCTTTTTTTGTAGACTAATATATATCAGCTCTAGTTTTATTCTTAGTTTAGTATTATGCAATTCAACTTTGATGTTTTTAGCATCGAGATAAATTGAAACCATGAGATCAACTTTAAACTAGGGGTATGTGAACGATATTAGTTTTGGTTGTATCATGCAATATTGATAATTGAGTCAATAAGATTTTCATGATTCGATAACGGATTATCGATTATCAATCATTAATAATATAACTATTTAATTAATAAATTTTAACAAATACTCACACAATATATTTTTTTAAAGTATTCCATATAAAATGTATCTAAAAGTAGCAGTAGGATTTTATCTTTTTATGGGGTTATCAACAACTCATTAACAAAAGTAGCCAAAACAATAACCCAATAAATAGGATATTGAACCATTACAAAGTGAACAAATGAATAATGATACTCGTTTGATAGAGTGTACTAGCAAAAATATATATGTATTTTATTGTGTTTTGAGAAGTGTATTACTAATATCTAGAAATTCATAATATTAGTTATGCAAAGAATTCAATGCATGCATTAATATGATTAAATACTCACTTACCCCTCAAAAGTACTTGTAAAGGATACTCTTATAAATAAATATATTTATACAATACATACTATTTTTAATACACGAAATCAAACAATGCATAAGAAATAATATATGCATAGCTAATACAAGTATAACTAATACAAGTATAACTAATACATGCATTATTAATGCTTTCATTACTAATACACTCTATTGGATATTATTTTTATACACTCTACCATAAAGTATACACACTTTTATCTTTACAAAAGATAAATAAGTTGTTTCCAAAGAACCTGGATTCAATTCTATTATCAATTCGAATTATTGATCTAAGCTGAAATTTGCACAGCCTACTTTAATCTGAACTCATTGCAATATTTGAGAAAATTTTAGTGTTTATTTTCCCATGTAAATATGTTTGATGTCCTAGGTTACACACACCATCAAACCTATAGTGGTGTCACTGTCATTAAAAAAACTAAAGTATATATATATATATATACTAAAATAAACAAAAGATAGCCACCATGATAGTGCTTGCAAGTCCAAAGACAATAATACATATTTTCTAAGGAATAAATGTCACTCTCCTTGTTTGCCTTGATTGTATTTTTTCTGTAACATTTCTCTTATACACCAACAGTACATTTTTTTTTCAACTAAAAAGTACAACAATCTTGCTTCAAAATTCTCAAATCTTGTATACATTTCAGTCCAAATCTCACTAGATAAAATCTTGAAATCTGACCTGAGAATTTTGAAAAACAAAAAATACCCTTTAAAAATGGTGTTCTTCTTGTTTGGGTAACAATTTTTCTGAGACCCCAAAAGTGTGCTTTTCATTATAAAGGCTAAAGCATCAATCTTTACTACTAATTGCTGAAATCTTCAGTACCCTTGAAAAAATCTTGAAAATATAGCTTTACAAGTGGTGCTCTTCTTGTTTGGCTTGGCTGTGTTTCTTTAACATTTCTCTCAAACCCCCCCAAAAGTGCTTTTTTCATTATAAAGCAACAATCTTTTCTACAAATCTTGAAACTTGGCCTGAAATTCTTGAAAAACCCCTTTTGGAAATGGTTAATAGTTGTCTTGTACTACTCTGTTCATTCATTTCCTTTTCAATCCTAGCTTCATCTCAGCAACTTGATGGCTTCATTTATACAAGATTCAATGAACCAAACAATAACATTACCTTAAGTGGAACTGCTGAGATTAGCCAAAATGGATTCATTCAACTAACTAATGAAACAAGTAGATTAATGGGGCATGCTTTCTATTCTTCACCTTTTCAGTTCAAGAACTCAACTAATGGCACTGCTTTTTCATTTTCAACATGTTTTGCTCTTGCTATAGTCCCTGAATATCCAAAACTTGGTGGTCATGGACTTGCTTTTACTATTTCTCAGTCTAATGATTTCAGCACAGCTCTTCCAAGTCAGTATCTTGGCTTACTAAATGCTACTGATGTTGGTAACTTCTCAAATTACATATTTGCTGTTGAATTTGATACAGTACAAGATTTTGAGTTTGGGGATATTAATGATAATCATGTTGGTATAAACATTAATAGTTTAAGGTCTAATATGTCTGCTAAAGCATCTTACTTTGATGATGATTTGGTAAAACAAGATCTGAATCTCAAATGTGGTAAAGTTATATTGGCATGGGTTGATTATGATTCTGTTACAAACTTGGTTAATGTTACACTTTCAAGATTTGCTAAAAAACCAAAGATTCCACTTTTCTCTTATCATATAGATCTCTCTCCATTTCTCAAAGAAAATATGTATGTTGGTTTTTCTGCTTCAACTGGTTTGCTTGCAAGTTCACATTATGTTTTTGGTTGGAGCTTTAAGTTGAATGGAGAAGCGAAATTTCTAGACTTGGATTTACTTCCATCATTGCCTGGTCTCAAGAAGAAGCACACTGGCGTAATTGTAGCTATCTCGGTTATAGTAGTTGTTTTGGTTTTGATTGGTATATTAGTTGCTATTTATTTAGTTAGGAGATTCAAGAATGCTGATGTTATAGAGTCTTGGGAGCTTGAGGTTGGTCCTCATAGATACTCTTATGAAGAACTTAAGCAAGCTACTAGAAGTTTTAAGGATAGTGAGCTTCTTGGGTTTGGGGGATTTGGTAAAGTTTACAAGGGTGTTTTACGAAGTTCGAATATGGAAATAGCTGTGAAGCGTATTTCACATGAATCTAAACAAGGCTTACGCGAATTTGTGTCTGAAATATCTAGCATTGGAAGACTCCGTCATAGGAATTTGGTTCAATTAGTAGGTTGGTGTAGACGTCGTGGTGACCTTTTACTTGTGTATGATTTTATGCCAAATGGAAGTTTGGACAATTTCTTGTTCGAAAAACCTAGAATGTTGTTGACATGGGAGCAAAGGTTCAAAATCATCAAAGGGGTTGCTTCTGGTTTACTATACTTACATGAAGGTTATGAACAAGTTGTGGTGCATCGAGACGTTAAGGCTAGTAATGTGCTACTAGATGGAGAGTTAAATGGCAGGCTTGGAGATTTTGGACTAGCAAGATTATATGAGCACGGATCAAACCCGGGCACGACTAGGGTGGTAGGCACATTGGGGTACCTTGCACCAGAATTACCAAGAACAGGACGAGCTACTGAAAAATCCGATGTTTTTGCCTTTGGTGCATTGTTGCTTGAAGTGGTATGTGGACGTAGACCGATTGATTCAAAGGTGGGGCCTGAGGAATTAGTTCTAGTGGACATGGTGTGGAACAAATGGAGAGAAGGGAAAATTCTTGATGTTATAGACAAGAGATTGAAAGGTGAGTTCAATGAAAGTGAAGTTGTGATGGTGTTGAAATTAGGACTAATGTGTTCAAACAACGAGGCGTCGTCTCGACCTAGCATGAGACAAGTGATGAGTTACTTGGAAGGTGAAGCTGATATACCTGATGCTCCAATGGCTCCTGGTGATTATAATGGAGGATTTGGATTCGAAGAAAACGAATGTATGCATTCTTTAGCATCTTCAAGAGGACATACATCATGTTTGGCTAATGGAAATGTTGATGGTACATTTGTTTCTGTTTCTACTGCACCACTTTCATGTTTATTTACTGATGAATTGCCTAGGTAGTGATTGTGAAGTTGTGTGCAGATTTTTTTAGTTTTCAGGAACATTTTCTTGATGAACACTACTTTAAAGTTCCAAGTTATGAAAGTTTAACCAATGTTTTTGGTCAAGAAATATAGAAAAGTTTATTGTGTTTGGTAAGAAAGGAAAATGTTTGCTCGAAAAATAAGTGATTTTTTTTTCCGATAAGAAACTATAGTATTGTTTGAAAAATATTTATATATAATATAGACAAACACCTTAGGGTGTGTGGATGCAAAATGGAAGGAGCGGATTAATATGTAATGTCACTTATAAAATTTATGTATTAGGTTTTTGTTAGGAAAGTCATTTTCCTTATTTTTAAAAGTATCAGTAATAATCTAACAAAATAAAGTCTTTGACAAAGCATGTCTATCTTTTCTTTTTATATATATAAAATAATGGCAACTCCCACCAACAGCAGATCAATGTTGCACTTTGAATAAAGCCTTTAGAAGGAAATATAAAATATTACAAACAATGGAATGTGGGATTTATGCTATGGTCATCCTGTCTAACTTATGGCAAAAAGATTAGCTAAAATTATTTAAATACACAAATTTATTTTATTATATTCTCTAAAATTTTCTATTATTTGAAAAAAATTACAAAATTCTCATTCTCATATATTGATTGGATATATCACTTTACATGATATATACATCGATTCATAAATCACTTTACACGATGAATCAATTGAATCTATCACTATACACGATGTATTGATCAGATTCATCACTATATGCGATGTATCGATTGAATACACCCGTACATGTGTATTGGTCGGATACATCCTATACGTAATATATTGGGATGTTAAGTGACGTATTAAAAACAGAAACGTGATGTATCAAAATATCGAGCGATGTATCTAAAACTGAGACGCGATATACTGAAACATTTTGGGATATATCTGAATTTTAACAAATTTAAGGAATTTTTATAATTTAAAAAGAAAAATAAAGATAGAATGTAATTAGTTTAACCTCTTTTTCTTCTTTTTTATGTTAAATGGTGTTTTGTATAGTTACTATGGGATGACAAATGGTTTTGTGTTGGTGATGCAACGCAAAATTTGTAGAAATGAGAGAGTTAAGTTTTTGAGACATGGTATATCTATTTCTATTTCATTTATATATGAGTATATCTATCATGTATATTTCCTTTGTATATGTGTATATATTTAAGGGTAGCTTTCACATATAGTAAACAAAAGAATCATATTTGTATACTATAACAAAATTTGCATAATTGCGCTCCATAGCAAACATATAAATGTATAATTCGCTATACATATACAATTGTATGATTCGTTGGCCTATTTCGCTGGCTTATTTCGCTGCAATTGTATAATTCGCTAGCCTATTTCGCTGCAATATCTATATAGAATTTGCATTTGTATATAATTGAATCAAAGTAAAATGTTTGTATATTGTATAATTATAAGTGTATAGGGAGAAGATATATGTTTTTGCATGTGTATATACGATTTTCTCTCGCTTTATGCAAAACAGAAACACAATTTATACACTTTTGTTGTATAAAACGAGAGAAAATTGTATTCGCTGCAATTGTATAATTTGCTGGCCTATTTCGCTGCAATATATGTATAAAATTTGCATTTGTATACAATTGAATCGAAGTAAAATGTTTGTATATTGTATAATTAAGTGTATAGCACGAAGATATATGTTTTTGCATGTGTATATACAATTTTCTTTCGCTTTATACAAAACATAAACACAATTTATACATTTTTGTTCTATAAAGCGAGATACGCGAGCAGAGGGAGAGTGGCGAGCGAGAATGAGAGAGTGGCGAGCGAGAATTTAGGGAGAGAGGCGACTGATAAACGTTTGCTATGTGGCACAATTAAATCAAACAGTAACTACTCCATTTATTTTAGATTATTATTTTGCTATTCTGTACAATTATCCCTATATTTAATATAAACCCATGTATCTCTTATACACCTCATATATCTTTATACACTGGAAAATTATATAATTAGGTAAACATCCCATATGTATTTATAATATGCATATTCTTTTCAGTGATAAAAAATAGAAATATATATGTATTTACTGATATAACATTAATATAAATGATAACAATCAATCATACAAATATAAATACTGAACTTGATACAATTGTATTTGTTGAATAATTTATTCATTAATATATGCACATACTTATTGCAATTATACAATATTCTAGCGTATATATATATATATATATATATATATATGCTACTTACATCATGTCAAAAAGTCCTAATACATTATCCTTAGAAATTAAATATTTTTCATCTAAAGTAGATCGATATGTTAGCAAGATGATATCATTCCTAAAGTTTATAAAAATAATAAATCCAAATATAATGGACATTTTATGACTCATTTTTGTCATTTTACCGCAAATTTTGAAAAAAAAATTAAAAATATTGTAATGTGTGCAACTTATTAGGAGGAAAAGTAGTTAAAATTAAATGCCGAAATTAGGAATTCAGCCAAGGATATATAATTTTTTTCTCAATTGTGAACTTTTATAGTGAGTAAATATATACACATAATAATAGATAATATTTAATCTTTATACATCGCATAATTTTTCAGCGAAGAAAATATTAAGCTAAGAGGACTCTGCCCATGGTTATAACTAGAGGCGGATCCACCCCTCTAGGTGGGGGCGTATGTGTACCCGATAATTTTAGAAAAAAATCATATATATATATTTAGCTATTTTTAGAAATTGATATAAATTAAGGTATAATTAACAGTGTACTAATTAAAAAAACATAAGAATTTTATTGTTTTGCTGGTACAAGCTACAGAATCCACCCATCAAACCTAGGTTTGAATCTAGATAGAGTGTTATATTGATCCACCTAAAATCTTCAAATCTCGTTCCATTAAAATTGATTGATATATAAATTATAAGGTTATGTCATCATGAAATTCAACTTGATTATGACCAAAGGGCCACCCTCTCAATCTTCAATTTTTCCACCATATATAATATACAAACTACACTGTCTTGATTCGATTTTTTATGAATGAAAAAATAAGACTAATTCAGATTCTTGTAAAGTAATTTCATTTAAAGAATAAAACACTTAATCTTCATTTTATAGACTTAAATTTTTGGTTAATATATTGGCGAAAGAATCACAACCATTTAAGTATACATTCTAAGGTCCATACTTTCAATTATAAATATAATAACTATTAAACTATTCTTTTCATCCTAATTTAGGTGGAGGTGTTTGATTAGACATTTTGTTAAAAGAGAAATAAGATAATCTTGAGTCTATTGACCTAAGACAAGTATGAAAAATCTCTATGCCATAAACTATTCTCTCCGTCTATTTTTATTTATTTTTTATATTCCGAATAAATGTTATTTTTTAAGTCTAGTTTGAAAAACAAGATTTACCATTTTATACTCACTTTATCCTTATTATTATTATTATTATTAAGTATTGTTCATTTTAAAACATTTAGACAACTTGCAATTAATAGGGGGTAGTATATGAATATTTTTTTTTATTATAGGGATGTGTCAACTTAAATACGGACAAGTAAAAATAGATGGAGAAAGTATTAGTGAAGGGTTAAAATGAGGAAATTAAAATTAATTGATATTAAATATAGAAAAGTGATATTTTTTATGATTAACTAAAAAGTAAAATTATGTCACATAAATTAAAACAGGGGAGGGAGTATACCTATATCAAATCCACACTCGATGCAGAAGTGGATAGAACTTACTCACTCCCGTCCGCAAATGTTTGGCAGATATACTAAAAATAGATGTTTAAGATTAATTGTCAATATAAATAATCAATAAATAATTAGTTTTTTTTTCCAGTTCTGCCCTTAATAATTACTTCATTTTGTTCAATTAAAAAGTTAGGTAGACTTTTGATATTATTGCTATAGTAGGGTTATATAAGTCAAATTACACCTTATATTAAATTTTCCTTAAAGGGAATGCATGACCTTACCCTGACAAACAATCGTAGACGGTGGGAGTAATATTTATGAGTTTTTACATCAATTTTAAATATAATAATAATTAAATTCAAAATCGAATAATTTTAAATATTTAACAAATTCTATACAAGTCAATTGTAATGTGAACATATAGTTTACAAGCTAGATCTGCCTCTATCCAAAAGTTTTAATTGCCAACATAAATGAATTCATAGGTAAAAAGCTAGTTCTACTACATAAAATAAAGTATGAGAACATTAATGCAATATAAATTAAATTTCTTGCAACTTGCCAACATTATTTTGCAGATTCCTTTTAAAAAGGGTAATCAATTGGTATCTACTAACATCTTGTATTATATCTGTTGAGTAGTTGCTATCATCAATTTATAATTTATTGTAATTTTAATGAGGAAATTACCTAGTTTGGTAATCCATATCTAATTATTTAGATGTTAATTTTTACTACATTTGGTAAAATGACATTTTAAGAAAAGGTCTCAAGTTGAAAATATAGACCTTTCCTCTTATATAAATCCAAATTTTAGTACATCATGTATGATGAGCACACTTGGTAGATGACTTTTTTGTATTACCGACCAAGGATGTGACGTGGAGTGATGAAGTCAGAGTTTTTATTAAGACGTTTAAAATATAAACAGGTAAATACACGAAACAATATAGACCATTCCTTTCATGTATGATCTATGATGAGACAACTTGGATGACTTTTTGGAATACTTGGGATGACTTTGGCATATAGTAATACATTTTTTTGCATTACCTGATGTCTGGTTATGGTTGTTAGGTTTGAAAGGATAAAGGGCATCATGTGAAAGTTTATTATTATAAATTATATCAGACGATAAATCAATAACAAAGAAAAATATATTAAAAGTATATTATTAATATAATTTGGTCAAGCAATCTATATATTACAAAACTAATATAGATTTAGCATAAATATGCTGGGAGAAGATCTCCCTCTAAACAAAATTCTTAAATGTGGATAGCCTGAATTTTACTGTATTTTTGATATGAGAAAGTGAGTCTTCAATTTATAGAGTTTCAAATTTTCGCAGAGAACTATTGTAAAAAATAAAAACAATTATGGTAATGACTTGACTTGTCTTCAAGAGAGAATTAATTCAAATATGAGAAGAAAAGACTATATACATAAATTTGTTATATAACTTGACTCATTTCACATTTATGTTCTTCAACTTTGGATATGTACAAGCATACATTTAAACTTGTTTAAAGTTGAACAAGTAGACACATAATCCTAAGTGACATAATACACGTAGAACTCCACTTAACAAGTCAATTGTCATGTAGCGCACCATGTAGAACGTGTGTTTATTTATTCAACTACATACAAGTTTAATTCAGTTTCTACTTGTACACACCTAAAATGAGGGCATAAATTGAAATGAGATCAAGTTAATGACACGTTTACGAATTATGTTATTAGAAAATCAGGGTAAAACCCTAATGATATTGATAGGATAGATAGGACTCCTCCACCCTTAAGAAAATCGACGGACTAAGTCGGTATAAAGAACCCGAGCGAAAACCTACCCAATCCATTTCTTTTTAACTTTTTAAATAAAATAGACGGAAGTACGTCCGTAAAATATCTATTACATTTTTTTCTTTTATTGAAACTGACAGACTCCCTCGATTATCCCTCGGTTTTAACCGACCCGTCAAACCAATAATGTATAGTCGGTCGATTTTCCTCAAAAAACTGAGGGAATCTTTTGGTTTCGGTCCTCGATTTTTGCCCTAATTACTTATTAGTAGTTAATGGGCCTTACTCGACGCGAACCCAGATTAGCAAGGGCCCAATGTGGATATCGTACACCGGAATGAAAAACCTAAAAATCAAAATAATAATTTTGGATTATTATAGACATATAGCCTTGTACATTTTGTCATTTATTGATTTTCTCATTTTGTGCCTCACCATATTTTCCCAAACAACAATATTCCCAATGTTCTTCAATCTTTTCATACTAGTAGCTCTCTTCTTACTTGATTTTTCACCTGCTTCTTGTGAAGTTGATGCATTCATTTTCAATGGATTTCAATCAGCTAATCTTAGCTTGGATGGCATAGCACAGTTCAAATCTAATGATCTTTTGTTGTTAACAAATTCTGGAACACAAAATCAGGGCCATGCTTTTTATCCAAATCCAATTCATTTCAAGAATTCATCAAATGGTACTGTATTTTCTTTCTCCACAACTTTTGTGTTCGCGATAAGGTCTGATTATGGAAATTTGAGTGGTCATGGACTAGCTTTCGTTATCGCGCCACACAAAGGACTTCAGGGGTCTTTGGCAAATCACTATCTTGGTCTTTTTAACTCTAGTAATAATGGGAATACATCAAACCATGTCGTTGGAGTTGAGCTCGATACAATCTATAGCGAGGATTTTGGTGATATCAATGACAATCATGTTGGAATTGATATAAATGGATTGAGGTCTGTAGCAATTCACACAGCAGGTTATTTTGATGATACTGATTTGTTTCATAACTTGACTTTAATTAGTGGCCAGGAAATGCAAGTTTGGATCGATTACGATGGGAGGACTAAGCAAATGGATGTAACAGTAGCTCAATTACATATGGAAAAACCAGTTAGACCACTTTTGGCTTTGAAATATGATCTTTCGTCGATTCTTGATCAGACTATGTATGTTGGTTTTTCATCGTCAACAGGTTCAGTCCCAACGCATCATTATATCTTGGGATGGAGCTTCAAGACAAACGGGAAAGCTCAAGAACTCTCGCAACTTCCTAAGCTTCCTCGTCTTGGGACTAAAGGGACATCAAGATTTGTAACGATTGGTTTGCCTATAATCTCGTTGGTTTCACTTGTTGCAGCTGTCTTAGCAGTGGTTTATTATGTAAGAAAGAAGAAGTATGAAGAAATTCATGAAGATTGGGAACGCGAGTATAGACTACAAAGGTTTAAGTATAAAGAATTGTACATTGCTACTAAGGGATTCAGAGAAAAGGAGCTATTGGGAGCTGGAGGATTTGGTAAAGTTTATAAAGGAGTGATGCCTACCACCAAACTTGAGATAGCTGTAAAGAAAATATCTCATGAATCGAGACAAGGGATGAAGGAATTTGTTTCGGAGATTGTAAGCATTGGTCGTATGCAACACAGGAATGTAGTACCACTTTTGGGTTATTGCAGGCGAAAAGGGGAGTTGATTTTGATTTACGAATACATGTCAAATGGAAGTCTAGACAAGTATTTATATGATCAACCAAGATACACCCTCGATTGGAACCAAAGATTCAGAGTCATTAGAGGTGTAGCCTCGGGACTATTTTTCCTACACGAAGAATGTGATCACGTAGTGGTTCATAGAGACGTTAAGGCCAGTAATGTCTTGTTAGATGGTGAATTGAATGGCAGGTTAGGAGATTTTGGACTCGCTAGGTTGTATGGTCATGGGACCGATCCTCAGTCTACTCGTGTTGTTGGTACTCTTGGTTACCTTGCACCAGAACATACTAGAACTGGGAGGGCAACACCTAGTAGTGATGTATTTTCATTTGGGGCATTTCTGCTTGAAGTTGTCTGTGGTAGGAGGCCGATACAGCCAAGACAAGACGGTGATGATCTGATTTTGGTCGATTGGGTGTTCTCGTGTTGGAATAGGGGTAATATTCTTGATGCTGCTGATCCGAACATAGGCATTGATTTTGTTCCAGGGCAAGTGGAGTTGGTCTTAAAGTTAGGCTTGTTCTGTTCTCATTCAGAGCCCTCGTGTAGGCCAACCATGCGACAAATCTTGTTGTTTTTGGATGGTGTTGTGGCCTTACCAGAGTTATCAGAACTCGGTGTTTCATCAGCTAACCTAACATTTGAACATCGCGGAGGTTTTGATGATTTTGTCAAGTCGTATCCATCTTCTTTGGGCTATGCATATTCCGGCTCTCCATCTGTAACAGACTCCTTTCTCTCTGGTGGCCGGTGATTACTAATGTATTGAACCTGGTAAACATAATCTTGTTTTGGTGGATTATGTACTGATAAATTAGATTTAATCTACGCATGAAGCGTGTTATAGAACAGTTTCATAACATTAAAATGATTCAGGCTTTGATAGTAAAGTTAACAATGGAACAATACACAGAGATAAGTGATTTCCTGTACTTATTTTTCTTTCATTTGTTATGTTTTCACCTATCCAATCAATAACCGTTTATGACTGATCACTCGCCATTAACTCGGTTTTTGTGTCATAATCATTATATAGAAGAGATGGCCGAGTGATTTAAGGCGTAGTATTGGTTAATAGGAATCAAGTTATTCATTGTGATGAAGGGCTCTATATTTGCCTTCCTCAGATGTTGAATGTTTGATGAGTTCATGACTTTATATGTTGACAATGACAAACTGCAAACCACAAAGCACTCTTTGACTGTTATCACCTAGTTTTCTATCTCATTCCGATGGGGGATTTGCCTAAGCTATCATAGATATCCCTCTTCTTCAGAAGCTTGCCAGCCTACTAGTCCTACTTTTTTACCAGCCAAGTACGTTGAAATTTTTTTTGATATAGGTGGTAGTGTGATTCAGTCTCAGGACCTCTGTCTGTTCTGATATCACGTTGAAGTGTATGACAATCTTAATTATCTAAAAGTTTAAGTTGTTAGAGAGAACACATTTTTATTAATTCATTGTATTCTCAGCTGACATCACCCTAACCACAGTGCTGTTATATACATCCACACACATGAAGTGCACCTATATGCAAAATTTCTACTGTTAATTAGGTTTTAATGATTCATTGTTAAATCATTTTGCAAGAGGACCCTGAAAAGAAGTGGCAAAAATATCAAATTTAGATGCCAAAGCTAGTAATATTTTGTTGAATTTGCTGTGAAGGGAAATATTTTGGTAGGAAAATTTTGGTGGTTAATCTTACGTATTTTAAGCTCTTTATGTAGGACACAAAGAAAGTACACATTAGTGGTAATTGTGTCTTTTGGTCCGCCTCAAAATGAAATTTTTTTTGGGCTAAACCTCTGTTTTGTCGATTTTCTTGTGTTATAGTGTATGAATTTTTGGTGATCTGAAATTTCAATGTCATTTTTGTTGAAATTTTTCATGGACATCCGTTAAGACCTTATCTATGGGGGTTTACTTGCTCTGGGTCACCATGGACTATAGTACACGAAAAATCGGCAAAATAGAGGGTTTGTCGGCTCTAGAGCTCGTTTGACCTTAAAAATGGATTGTTTTGATACTGATGACCAACTGACTCCATAGCTAAGTTTTTAACTGGCGTCTACGAAAAATTTTGGCAAAAATGACGTTTGAATTTCGGATCACCGAAAATTCATGGACCATATCACACGTAAAACCGGCAAAATGGAGGGTTTACCTTCTTTGGGGCTCGTTTGACCTTGAAAATGGATCGTTTTGGCTATGGTAACCAACTAGCTCCATAGTTAAGTTCTTAACATACGACCACGAAAATTTTTAACAAAAATAACATTGGAATTCGGGATTATCAAAAATCCATGGACTATAACATATTGAAAAATCGACAAAATGGGGGATTAACCTACTCTGGGCTCATTGACCTGGAAAATTGACCGTTTTGGCTGTGGTGACTAACTATCTCCACAGCTAAGTTATTAATGGACTTCCACGAAAAATTATCGAAAAATAACGTCGCAATTTCAGATCACCAAAAATTCATGGAGACATGGACTATAGCACACGAACTTTGGGTGGATTAATGTAACACTCTAGCTAGAGTGAAGGACATATATGCTCTCGCTTTGAATAGCAGGGAATAACGAGTATATCTGCATATCATTTACAATAGTTCGGGGTATATTTGTCAATTTTTTTATATTACGTTTTAATTTCCTACCCAGATTTTTTTTTTTAATAAAAACCTTACGTGTCAAATATATTTGGAAAGTTGTTACAAACCGTTTTGTTATAAGATTTAAAATAATGACTCTCCCAATCAAAGTAGGATTCGAATTTCGATACTGATATCTATATAAACCTAACAATGACTATTCTGATTCTCCTACTGTTAATTTCTTTACTATTCTCCGCTAGCAAATTCACCGGAATCAATGGCGTTTAGGCCCGATGCTAGTGCTGAAAGTAATTCTATGCCCTGTAAAAAGAAGTTCAGGAAGAGGATTGTTGAGGCCGAGGACGATGAAGATGAGTTAGTTAGACGAGTTAGAGGACGAACTTCTAATGACAATTCTGATTCAGAAGAAGAGATTCTTCGGGATCAGAGAGATAGAGACGAATTGGAACGACATATCAGAGAGCGAGATGCTGCCAGGACTAGAAAAATCGCGGAGCCAAAATTATCAATAAAGGAGGAAGAAGAACAGGCAAACGACATTGGAACATTAAGGAAAAATTCGAGACGAGAATACTTGAAGAAAAGGGAGAAGAAGATTCTAGATGAGCTTAAAGACGAAATTGAAGACGAGCAATACTTGTTTAAGGGATTGAATTTCACAGAAGCAGAGAAACGCGAATTAACACATAAGCAAAAGATTATTGAACTTGTATCAAAAGATATTGATTGTGTGAACGAGTACAGAATGCCTGATTCGTATGATCAGAAAGGCGGTGTAAATCAGAACAAGAGATTCTCCGTGGCTTCGCAGATTGAGAGGGATTCAGATACTACGAGAGCAGAACAAAGCGTGTGGGAAGAACATCAAATTCGAAAGGCTACACTTAAATTCGGGTCAAAAAATAGAAAGCAAAGATCCGAGGAGTATCAATTTGTGTTCGAGGACCAAATTGAGTTCATTAAGGAATCAATGATGGAGGGTGTTAATGTTGATCAAGAGCTTCCAATTGAGTCGATGCAAAAATCAGGTCTCGAAAAACTTCAGGAGGATAGGAAGAGTCTACCAATTTATTCCTACAGGGAGGATCTGCTCCAAGCTGTAAATGATCATCAGGTTCTTGTTATTGTTGGGGAAACGGGCTCCGGGAAGACCACTCAAATACCACAGTATCTACACGAGGCGGGATATACCAAACGTGGGAAGATTGGATGTACTCAACCACGTCGAGTTGCAGCTATGAGTGTTGCTGCACGCGTTTCTCATGAAATGGGAATCAAACTTGGCAATGAGGTTGGATACTCTATACGTTTCGAGGACTGCACATCTGAAAAAACGACTCTGAAGTATATGACCGATGGGATGTTGCTACGAGAATTTCTTGGTGAGCCTGATCTAGCTAGCTATAGTGTCGTTATGATTGACGAGGCTCATGAAAGGACGCTTTCCACTGACATTTTGTTTGGCTTAGTTAAGGATGTAGCCCGATTTCGACCTGATCTTAAGTTGCTTATATCAAGTGCTACTCTAGATGCAGAGAAGTTCAGTGATTATTTTGATTGTGCTCCGATTTTTAAAATTCCTGGAAGGCGGTTTCCAGTTGAGATACACTATACGAAAGCTCCAGAGGCGGATTACATGGATGCAGCAGTAGTGACTGCTCTTCAAATCCATGTAACTCAACCACCTGGTGATATATTAATCTTTTTGACAGGGCAGGAGGAGATTGAAGCCGCGGAGAAGATCATTAAGCACCGGATAAGGGGTCTAGGTTCAAAAATCGCTGAGCTGATAATTTGCCCGATATATGCAAACCTGCCAACAGAATTACAAGCCAAGATATTTGAGCCTACTCCTGAAGGGGCTCGTAAAGTTGTCCTTGCTACAAATATTGCTGAAACATCATTGACAATCGATGGGATTAAATATGTTATTGATCCAGGATTTGCTAAGATGAAGTCTTACAACCCTCGAACGGGTATGGAGTCATTGCAAGTCACTCCTATATCTAAGGCCTCTGCCAACCAACGAGCTGGTCGATCTGGTAGAACAGGCCCTGGAAAATGCTTTCGACTATACACTGCACATAACTACACGAATGATTTGGCTGACAACACAGTCCCGGAAATACAAAGAACCAACCTTGCAAATGTTGTGTTGTCTCTCAAGAGCCATGGGATTGTCGAATTATTGAATTTTGACTTCATGGACCCTCCACCATCAGAAGCTTTACTTAAAGCACTCGAACTTCTCTTTGCCCTCGGTGCCCTTAATAAGCTTGGAGAGTTAACAACAATCGGTAGAAGAATGGCAGAGTTTCCTCTAGATCCCATGCTGTCCAAGACGATCGTTGCCTCTGACAAATACAAGTGTTCAGATGAAATTTTAAGTATTGCTGCAATGCTTTCTGTGGGGAATTCAATCTTTTATCGCCCAAAGGACAAACAAGTCCACGCTGACAATGCACGTTTGAATTTTCATACAGGCAACGTTGGAGATCATATCGCGCTGTTAAAGGTTTATAATTCCTGGAAGGAGACAAACTTCTCAACACAGTGGTGCTACGACAATTACATCCAGGTCCGAAGCATGAAGAGAGCAAGGGATATCCGAGATCAATTGGAAGGCCTGCTGGAGAGAGTAGAAATTGAGTTAACTTCAAATGTTAATGACTTAGAAGCTATAAAGAAGTCTATAACATCAGGATTTTTCCCACACACGGCGAGACTACAAAAGGCTGGATCTTATCGAACTGTTAAACATCCTCAAACAGTTAACATTCACCCCAGCTCAGGTTTATCTCAGGAGCTTCCTAGATGGGTTGTGTACCACGAGCTGGTCTTGACGAGTAAGGAGTATATGCGACAGGTTACTGAAGTGAAACCAGAATGGCTTGTAGAAATAGCTCCTCACTACTATCAGTTGAAAGATGTTGAAGACTCTAGCTCAAAGAAAATGCCTCGCGGAATTGGACGTGCACCTTAGAAACAACTCCTATTTTTTGTAAAGAAAAGAGCAATGTCAAGGTAGATGGCTTGTATATAGGATATTGTAGATTCTTCATCATTTTTATGTATTAACGGCTGTAATTCTCGATATGTGCCTTACTCTATGTAGAAGAAGCACGCAATAAGACTAATATTTGACCTCCATATCCTCCTATCTAGCGTAAGTATATACACAACTTACAATAATTGTCTATTATTCTGAATGCAAGGAATAGTGAGATAAAATTGAAAGGAAGATGATAAGTATATTAGTTCTCATTATTCAAATTAATAAGAGTTATGAATTTACAAAAAATCCTTGACTCTCTCTCACACACACATAATCAAATTTTAAAAATAAAACTGGGAGGTACAAAAATTGCACAAAATAAAATTGTCAACACTTGGGAAGATCCATTGGTGGAGGAGGCAACTTTTGATTTGGAAGTTTTCCATCTTGAACCAACCATGCCATTTTCAATCCCCAACTTGTATGAACTTCCAAGTGACAATGCATAAACCACACTCCTATTAACAAACATCATTATTCGCAGAGTCAGAAATTTTAACCAGATATATATAATACTTTTTTGAATGCATATTCATATAAAAAAAAATTACCTGGATTATCCGCGAGAAATCGAATAGCAACCCAACCACCAGAAGGAACACCTACGGTATTCCTTTCAATAGGATCAACAAGGTTGAAATTTGATGGATCTTTATTAGGGTCATAATTTCCAAATCCTTGTCCAACAACAAAGAAATTAAATCCATGAAGATGAAGAGGATGACTTTCAAGACCAAGAATGCTTGTATCTTGCATTACTAACTCCACACTTGTGTTAAATGGTAAAACCATTAGTTTTGTGTCATTTGCAACAAGAGTGTTATTTGGAGGGTTTCCAGTGTAATTAAACCAATTTAAAGGACTATAAGGAAAATCTGGTTTGTATACACCTTTAGATTGACCAAAGAAATGAGATTGAAGAAGAGCAGTTGTTGGTAACACAAATGACACATTATTGATTGAAGCTGAGAATTTTGTACCATTAGGTCCTTGACATGTTTTGTTTTTATCACAAGGGCTTGTTCCAAGACCTACTGTGAAAAACAAACGTCTATCGACGTTTTGAGGTACATTAGCAGGGTACTGAGGACTCGCCAGACTTCTTAATCTATTAGTAAAATTGGTGACAAAATTTGTGTCATTCAGAGCTGGTAGTAACGGTTTAAAGAGCGGTAAATTTTTCAAATGAAGTTTTGTTTTGGATTCGTACTCTAATATTCCAGCAACTGTAGAGTTATCAAATGTACCAGGACCTGTCACATAAGGTCGAGCAGTCATGTAAAATGTGGCATTAGGGAAATGAGATTTAG
Source organism: Solanum chilense (assembly GCA_032847665.1). Lineage (NCBI taxonomy): Eukaryota > Viridiplantae > Streptophyta > Magnoliopsida > Solanales > Solanaceae > Solanum > Solanum chilense. Next base: position 5,803,682 of record CM064971.1, on the reverse strand, counting down.
TTTTGAGAAGAACATTATGAGTTTGTCCTGGTGTAATGATAATTGTGTCTGTCTCAAATGGTTTTACATAAACTCCGTCAGCATCGATAATTTGGAGAGTATGATTTGCAATACTGAAGAAAAGCTCGTCATTAAGTGCAGCATTGATCAATCGAAGAAGATATGTTTTTCCAGGCTTCACCTTTAGTTTAAAAGTATCTGTATATATATAAAGAAGATATTTAATAGTATCATATATTTTAGTGTACCAACATTATTTAAAAAGCGAAAATAAATTACCTTTCGCGGAGCAGTTATATAAAGGTCCAGGAAGTCCATTTATAGTATAAGCATCAGAAACATTAGGACCTCCACCTGTTTGTAAAGCTTGTGAAATTATAGCTTCAGTATCAGCATTGAACCATTCTCCTGTGTGACATATATTATTAGTATTAGTATTCTAATAATTACTTTTATAATAGACAAATTATTAGTGAAGGATTATAAAATTTACCAAAGATAATGGGAATTTCTTTGTATGGTTTAGCAAATGGATAAGGAGTATTTTTGTTAGGTAAAATAATAATAGGACCATAGAGAGTTGATCTCAACCATGAAATATGTGCGTGCCACCAAAAAGTTCCTCTTTGACCAATTATAGTGAAATTATACAAATATTTTTGGCCATTTTGAATTGGACATTGTGTTACATAAGCTGGTCCATCGGCCCATCCACTACGAACTTGTCGAATTCCATGCCTATATATATATAATAATCGTTAAATATTAAATACTCGTTGAACTTTATAAACTATTTTACAAAAATAAATATTTATTTGTTTTTACCAATGGATGGAAATATTGTTGTGAACATGATTGACAACTTCAATTTCAAGACGATCACCTTCCCTTGCCACAATTCTAGGTCCAGGAAATTGTCCATTTACTGTAACTATACTCTTTGTGTGACATAGTCGTGTCACATTTTGCATTTTTATCTGAAACACGCAAAAAAATTGTTTAAGTAATGAATTCTAAATAAAAAAAATTGAATGCACTTAGGAAACTATGCAACAATATATATGCATACTTCAAATTTATAGTGTCTGGTTGCAGCGAAAACACTAGGGAGGAGACACGATGCAATCATCAGAGATAAGAGAAATATTTCAGTAGCGCCCATTTTTTGCGCTAAGAAAATTAAATCTTTTTGTTTTGTTACAAACTTGTTGTTTTTGTTTTATTTAGTGCATGGAAGTCAAGTGTATATATAGAGATGTTTGGTTGATTTGGTGAAATTATTTTTAAAGAATAGATAGAATTGAAGAGAAAAGTGAATAGGTTGATTGTAAGATATGTTTGGTTAGACCAACTGTTGTTGTAGAACATACTTTAGAGTGGTGTCAAAGAAATACATATATTTTTGTTGAATATCATTAGTATATATATTTTTTCATGCAAATATTTCAGTATGTGTATGGATTTTCCTTCTTAATGACTCATAGAGGATAGATTAATTTAGGGTTCATATATAGACAGCTATAGGTATGATTTTGACTCTCTTCCATACATGATATATAGCCTTAAGAGAAAAAAGTTTATCAAAATATTTCTTCACTGGAATAATCATAAGAAAATTATAATTTTATGGTACTCTCTCGTTTTAATTTGTTTATCTGATTTTGACTTGATGCAGATAAGAAGTACAAAAGAGTTCTGAATCTTGTGATCATCAACAAAATATTCTTTGATTTTATGATTTTTTAAACATGTCATCTAAAATATTAAAATTAAAGAGTTCTTAAAAAATAAAAAATAAACGAACTTGTAATGGATGTTCTTTATGAATGTAATCGACCTAATAACTATTTGAAATAATATAATACTAACGTTGAGGTTCCAAAGATTTATAATTTATGCTACATTGAATTATAGTATATAGTTTTACGAACAATAATACTACCAAAATTTTAAAATAATAAAGGACAATAAAGTGTAGGAGGGAAGTTTATTGAAAATTGACAAGTGAAGCATAGCATCATTATGTAAAAGGTGCTTTAGTATTAAGTAATTAATTAGGAAAAGTAACCTTGTAGATTAAACAATCTTATTTTCGACTATTACATTAGGCATGTGCCCATATATATATATATATATCATAATTTATTCAAACATTATGATTAAAATCTAAGATTTAAACTTCATCGGTCTTGGTAGCTCTACCACTGAAATGGATGACATTGGTCCGAGATGGCAATAATAAAATTAATAGATAATCCTATCGGTGATTGTTTAAAAAAAAAATATATATATATATATATATATATATATATATATTATATTTGTTGATTTATAAATATAAACATTTTTAAATCGAATATTACAAGTTAGGAAGCTGAGAGTACTTGAAGAAGCTTAAGTTGGTGAGAGAAGGGTTTTCACTTGTTCGGTATCTATCCATTTTCGGTACTTATAAAGAGATAAATATTATTATTATTTGAGTAGGGAATGTCTAATATGGGACACACAAAGGAATTTTACTCGAGTAACATATAATTTATGGATTCACCTAAAACTCAAGTAACATGTAGGAGTGGCCAAGGCCGGGTTGAGTTTAATCCGTAAGATTTATAATTAATTTTGTTTTGTTCTACTAAGGCGTAGTGTTTTAAAAGGTGGGGACGTGAGGTGAGGCGTTTTATACAATACGGGGCGAGGCATAAGCTTCGAGACACAGGGCGTAAGTCTCATGGATCTACGGGGCGTAGTCTCATGTATATTCAATTTTATAATTTTTATTACTAATAAAATAAGAAAAAATAAACATTTCGATGATTTATGATTTTTATTTGAGATAAATATTAATAATCAATAATGAAGAAAAAAGTAGTATAATTATTATTTGAGAAATATCATTACACCAATAATAAAAATATGATTTAAAAAAATAAATCAAAAATGTCCCCTATGCGTTTTTGGTACGCTCGCCATGGAACTCGCCCCAAAAACGTTTTTGAAAACACTGGTCCCACATAACAGATTTTTCATTTTTAACCTGTCTCACTTCGTCCCGCTTAGACATGTCTCGCATAAATCTGTCTCGTATAAGTTTTTTAATATATTTTTTTTATTAGTTAAGTTTGATATTAAAAAACAAAATTCACAAAAATAAATAAATTTATTTTTTCATTAAGTTATATTTTGATTTAATAGGATAATGACATAAAAAGAAAATTACAGATCCATTGGTAAACATGTAATTAGAAATTGTATTATTTTTTATTGAACCATTTTCATTTACTATCTTGAATGATTTAGTAGTTTTAAAAAAATTATCTTAATAAATAATATTATGTCACTTTTATAACATATAAAAAGTTAAAAATTAAATTTGAATTCACATAAAATCACATATACCCGCAATGCGATGTCCCACATTAATTCTAAAAAAAAAATCATGTCTACGTGCCCGGCATCCCACCCACTGCACATAATCTTAAATCCACTCCACCCCGTATAGCCTTAAACCCACCTCACCGCACCCCACCCCATTGTAATCCCCTTCTATACTGTCTGAAATTTAAGGCGTAGACTCAAAATTAAAATAGGATAGTGATATATGCATAATTTTTTGATATTCCACTCGATATAACTTATGAAAAAGATTTTATTTTATTTATTTATTGCAAAAATTCTTTAAACATTTGACAAAATTTTAAAAACAACTCTAAATGGTTCTATTTGTGTAAATCTCCCAAACAAATTAAATAATAATTTGATATACCATGAATGACAATAACTTTGAAGTGGTACAATTATATGCTAATATGTATCAAAACATTAATTCAATCAATAAAAGATTTATTACATTGATAACCAATATATTTCCCTACATACATACAAACAAAATAACTCAATGAGAGTATACATAACTAATCATTCAATACGACAAGAAGATTATATATTGCCTTTGAAAATTCAACACACCCTTTATGTTGAATCACAAAATGTACAAAATGGTAAAGACCTCTCTTTAAAAAAATCACCAACCATTTCTAGTCTTTGAACCAACAACCCCCACTTTCATTTGATGTTTTGCAACCCCAAGTATGGCAATTCATAAATTTGAGGGGTGTTATATACATTAATTTGGGACCACTCAATCCATTAATCACATGACATGTTTTCCACCGTCTCCATTCAGGTCGAGATAGAATCACTTTGATACTGTTTTAGGCTCGAACTATATATGAATTGGAAAAAAGAATAATACTATCTTACATCTTCGATTCAATGGAAAAAACCAAATCTTTGACTCGCTATATCGCATCGTACTTGAGCAAAACCAATGCGAGATTTTTCAAGATCATACTCCACCCATACATTTTGTTGATGATGGTGTCCTATAATGTACGCCTCAACGGCTAGAAGATCGGAATTTCCAAAAGTAAAACAATGTATCGAATCTTTCCCTCGAATTTCACCAGGTACTCGATACAACAATCGTTCTCCTGAAACAGTTATTTCTGCTCCTCGAAACACTAAACTAACCGATGGTAACTTAGGTAACGACGTTTGATTAATAGGTACTCGATAACACAAGTCCATTGCACCTTGAAAAACAAAATCTTGATCCTCAAGGACCTTAAGAATTGTCATTGTTTGATTCAAAAACTCACTCCTTAGTATAGTGTAAGCTTGACCTAATAGGAAAGTAAATTGGGTACCCGAATCAACCATGGTTTGACCCGCCCCGGTATGATCGGGTATAAATACGGATTCAGGTATCGAAAGTAATTTATTCGAAACTTTAATACCTTCAAGTTTTATAGTATACGCAACTCGATCGAAATAAGGTAACGGAAGCGAAATTTCAACTAACGGAGTGTAATTTAACGGTAAAATCCAAGTAAAATTCGATTCACCGAAAAGTAAAATACCAGAAAAATCAAGGCTCGAAATGCAATAAGAAAACTTTTTAAACCCCATTTGTGAAACAAAAGATAGAGATCCACGGTTCATACCCATTAACCCGGTTGTCTTTTGGTCTTCATCCGAATCACTACTGAAACCCGAATCCATTGACCCGAATATCGTACCCGTAAAATTCGACCCGCCAATCGTAAACGTATCCATAGCTAAATTCCCTTCTGAAGACGAAGCATCTGCGTAAGAAAGCACAGCATGACAGAAATTCTTCGAATCACAAGAAGCTGGTATGGAAAAATCTTGGGTTCGGGTGGTGCAAATGGGTTCGGAGCAAGAAACGGGTCTGTAGGAAAGTGAACGGTTGGGGTTGAAAATGGGTTGTTTGATTCGGGTTGAATTTGAATGTAGCCATGAAAGTTCACTACCAGTATCGAGCACCATTGTCACATTCTGTGGAGGTGTACCAACTGAAAGGGAAACAGTAAGAGTAACATTGTGAGTAAATGGGAGTTTATTTGGAGATGAAAACCCAGATGAGATTTGTTGAGTTTTTAGGGGTAAAATCAACAATGGTGAAGGAATTTGAGTAATGGAAGAACAGTTGAGAAAGAAGAGAAATGGTGTGAGGAAGAAGAAGAGAAGTAATTTCATGGTGAATTGAAAGAGGAAAAAAAAGCTTAGTGTTTGAGTTTTGGGGACAGAGAGAGGGGATGTGTGAAGGAATCTGAAATTTTCTATGGCTTCAAGTGAAAATTGGTGATAGCCATTAAAGCAAAGCAATATTGAAAGTTTGTTACGATGTCGTTTTTAACACTCTGTTTGGATGGTCTTATACAAATGGCATAATTCACATTCAATGTGAATCGTAGGCCAAATACATAAACAGATTTCTAAATTTGTTGGATTTTTTTTCTTAAGTACCTCAACTACATTATTTTTTATCATTGAACCACTCATAATTTGTTCCTTTAAAACACTGTTGGTTGATTTTGATTGGCTTTTCTATTGTAAATGCCTTCAATTGTGTTCGAATTGTAATAATTTTGATTAAATGAATGAAGACAACCCGTGTTAGCCTCATTTGGTTTCAAATGTTTTCAAATGACTTAAATAAAACACAGTTATTCTCGAACATTTTTACTATCAATTGGACTAATGAGTTGTGGAACAACATATGTATCCTCTATCAATATCCCTCACAAATTTGGTTCCATATCAGACAACGGTGTTTGTTTAAATGGAACAAATTATGGGGGTTCAATGATTCAATAGGAAAATGAGGTAGTTAAGGTACCTGAGAAAAAAAACCCAATAAATTTAGAGATATGCTTATGTATTTGACCGTGTAATAAATATATGGAAAATTGTCAACATATATGCCTTACGCAACATAACATATGTAGGCTTAAACTGTCATGTAAAATATTACGTAAGATAAATATATTTATTTATTTTTATATAAATTAAAGTGTTTACTTCTATACACTTAAATTAATGATATAGATATCAGTTGAGGTGAACAACTTTATTTAAAATTAGCACATCAAAATCATTGTTATTATCATTCAATAATCATCCTAATGGAGTCAGTAATTTTATTGAAAGGTGTCAAAATATCAAAAATTAAAATGTTAGTAATTTATGCACAAAAATTAAAATTACAAAATACTTAAACAATATAATTTGATTGACGAAAAAATATTTTTAAACACCTCTTGATATAAGATAACCCCGCACAATTGATTACACATACAAATTAATCATGTGGACATTGGAATAAATTAGATTTGAACCGGTGACATAAGGATTTTCCAATATATACCTAAAATATATATAAATAATGAGTTGATCTATATTTTATAAATTTATCACGATATAATCAATGAATAAAATTACTTTATAAATATTATATCCTGCATAAGTAAATCATACATAACTAATATAATTTAAGACCAAACAACACCTTAGAGGTGCTTGAAAAGATTTGAAAATGATGTTTTGGGCGATTGATTAACATTTAATAATAGGTGGAAATCCCACATTTTCTGGTTGTTTAATACTATTGTTTGTTTGTGCTTTTCGTCAAACACAAAATAAAAAAAATAAAAAATATTAGTAAAATAGAAGGGGAACAATAAATAGAAGAATGTATTATAATGTGAGATTTTAATTTTTTGAATCGTTTATAAGGTTAGAATTTACATAATTAATTAATTAAACTATTTAAATTTTTTAATTATTAAAATATTGTTGTTTCTTCGTGAAGGATCACTTGATTTACAAATTAAGTATGTGAAATTATTGTGAAGAATTTATTTTTGGCGTAAGTAATAATGAATGTATTATTATATCGCGGTGAATAGTGAAAAAATTTATTATATGATAATTAATAATTATGAGTTGTTGTTATAAAGTATTTCTTACATATTCTAACTAATGGTAGCTTTTGTCCTTAAAGTATAATATTCATTAATTATAATGTACGTGTCATTATTCAACATTTTATATTATTAGGAATTTAAAGTTAATAAATTTTAAATTATAGTTGTCTTTTTTAAGTTTTAAATTATTAATTTATACATATAAAATAAATTGTTTAAGATAAATACAAAATAAAATTTGAAGAAAAATTCTTATTTCAATAAAGAGAAAAGACATACGGACACCATCAAAGTTATTCCGTATTTGCATAAAGACACTTTAACTTTTAAAGTGTCCTATTACCCTATCGAACTAATTAATTTCTTTGTAAATGGGCCATTTTGACCCATTTTCTCGTCTATGTAGTGGCGCATGTTGCTCAACTCCCTATGATCTAATTCAACCCGACCTGACCCTATTATTTAAAGAGAAGTCATCTTCTCCATTTCTTTTCTTCTCTGTTTGGCTTGCACCTTCAAGAAATTTTCGTTAATTTTTCTTCATTCGAATTTTCTTTTATTCAGCTATGGAGTTAGGTGACAACAAAATTTTGAATGTGGAATTGCTATTAGTTGCAACCCTTTTGGTAGCAAAACTCAGACCTAAATAACTCACACATTTATGCTAACTCAGAACAAAACCCATGCGTAACACTTTCTTGCACATTGCAAGAAAAGTTAATGCAGATCCAATTGACAACAGTTCCTCCATTAACCATTTTCTTGTTTATCATATTCCATTGGCCGACTTGTGGCAGACAATCTTTTTCTCAGCCATTATGGCCAGTTGTGATGCTTAGACAGGAGCATCCATAGCTTGAAAGTGTTTACTTTGAATTTATTGAACAAGAAAATCACATTCTTCATTGATCCAGAAGTTCCTCGCCAATAGTGGCGTCTTATTTTCTTAGAGAAGATGATGAAGTGGTCAAACAAAGAGTATCAACGTTGATTTTGCTATGGAAAAAACTATGAAATTGAAAAATTAGAGCTAAAAATGATTATTTTGGATTTAAATTTGGAGAAGATGACATAAATTGATAAAATAATTAATAATAAAGAAAAATAATGACACATGGCACTTTTAAACTGGTCCATGGCAGTAAAAATAATGCATGACGCGCCTCATGTGCGTGATAACAACTCAGACTAGTAAATGGGTCAAAATGGTCCATTTACAAAGAAATTAAATAGTTGTATGGGGTGATAGGACACTCCAAAAGTTAAGGTGTCTTAATACAAATACAGGACAATTTTGATGGTGTCTTTATGTCGTTTCTATTCAATAAACTCATACCTTCTACTGTCAACATATAAAATAAAAAAATACATATATACCAACATAACCTAATACATATAGACTATAGTATTATTAAATTAGGCCAACCTAATATTGCATTAATTAAATGGCTATTTTATTATTTTGTATAGATTTTATGTTAAAATTAGTTATACCACACTATCAACCTAAGAGTGACCCTAACGATAACGGTAGTGGTGTGTTCATGATTTTGTACCATCAAATTTTAATTAAATAAAAAAGGAAAGAACATTTGTCTTGTTTGAATTTTCAAAAGAGTAATATTTAATTCTTTTTTCTCATTTGTTGATTTTATTTCATAATCATGAAAGGTTGGTAGCAAACTGGCCAAAACATCTTAAAGTTGTGTAGTAAAAGCTTCCAAGTGAACTAGGGCCAAGGGTGTCCTTGTTTTTAATGAAAGTCGAAAAAATAAGTTTAATAAGTTACGATTTGTCAGTTCTATTATAATTGTATTTTTCTAATCAAGAAATTTCGAAATAAAAGGATCACTCAGTCTCTCCCCCCCCCCAAATGGACCCCACATTCATAATCCTTCCCCTCTCCTCCGTTTCTTCGACACACCCTCTTATCTTTTATAATGTTAATCTAAATTATATATATATATATATATATATATATATTTAGCAAAATTTACTTATATACTGAACGCAAGAAAATAAGCGAGAAATTCAACAACTATTGCAGCCAAATCCTACTAAACCTAGAAATTGGACTAATCAACTAAAATCACATCATTTTGTCTGTTTAAACTTCCTATTAAAGTAATAAACACCTTAGGGGACGTTTGGCTCGTACAAAAATAATGCTACAATAATTATCTATAAAAGCACTACAATGTAGAAATCAATTATTATGACATTAATAATTTAATAATTATAATGTGTATAGTTAACACTTCAAAAAAAAAAAATCTTTACATATGTACATGTTAAAATAACAGTCATAAAAGATAGTATTGATTTTATAATGGATTCATAAAAGGATTTTTCTACTTAAAATGTTAATGAACTTAAATTAAAATGTAAAAATACTTAGGAAAAATATATACACATATATATAAGAGAAGGCTTATATACATATATAGATATTGCTTAGAATAAAGAGGTGAAAAATGTTTATTATTCACAATTGAAAAGATGATTTGATTTTTAAAACAAAGTTAAAAAGTGTAAATTAATTTTGCCACTAATAAAATAAACAGTAAATTCAGTTTTTAAATGCTTAGCAGTTCAAAATTTTAATAATCCAAGTTTCTTTGTGAGAAAAGGCAACATGGTAGGCTACATATTTTGTGTGTAATTTATAAATATATAAATATAAATATCAAGATAGGGAAAAAGTGTATTTAATTTTATTTATATGATACGATGATAATATGATATATAAAGAGGGTAAAAGAATTTAACATCAATAATAATGTAATTTACTTAATTGATATATCATGCAAGTCAATATTACTCTTGATATGAAAAGCTACACATAAATGATAAATAACTATTTTAACAAAAATGATAAATAAATTAGCCCAAGGGACAAATAAACAGCATTAATTAATATGGGACGAAGGGAGCTAGTACTACACTATAGAAATATCTAATTGAAGTTTTTGTTCACTTTTACTTGTACATAATTGATTTGTATATTCGAATAATAAATAAAACTATATTTTATTAAAATATTTATACGTAAAATTGATTCAGTAATTAATGAAAAAGTTTTTTTGGAACGAAGCGTTTGTTGGGGATATGAAGGGGTGAATATGGCGTCATGCGGAAACTTATAATTTGCAAATCATATGATTGATAAATTAGATAATAAAAACTAATACTAAAAACAAAAAAATACTATTATATTAAAAATAATATGAAGAAAAAATATAAAAACTGTGGAAAGAAAAAAATCTTTATGTAAACAAAAGTCTCTAAACGACTACATTGTGAATTCTATTGTTCTTTTGTATTAGAAGAAACAAACTTATGTTATAGAGTACTAAAACATTTCCTACTAGAAAAGAAATAGCTACTCTAAAAAATTTTCCTATTTCAAATTTTTTTTTCTAATAAAAAAGAATAAACTAAATGTAAAATAATATTATATTTCCCTTTCTAGAAAAGTAAAACATTTTATGGTAATATTTTGTCTTTTCTTTAAGAAAAAATAAATATTAAATTATGGTAAAAAATCAGGGCAAAACCCTAACATCGTTCTTCCTCGTATATTATACCAAGGGTCTAAAATATTAAATTCAACCATTTTGAACAGAATATATTATATAATTTTTGACGAAGGACGGCCTCAAGATAATATAGCTCTACATCTGGAGCTCATAGTCCAAGTAAAAAATAATATCCTATTTTTTCTCCCACACATCTTACTATTAAAAAAAAAATGTAAGTTTCATCTATCTTTATCGAGTAATGATATAGATATTTAACCATTCGAGCAAATCTAACTTGTCAAGTTAGAAATATATCTTATTCTTGGTTGTGTTTTATCAAAAAGAGTAACTTTATTTATACTTCCCTCCCAATGGTCTAATCACAAGTGAGGCATTAAATGAGACTTTATTGATTTCACTCATTGCTTCTTTAAAGCATTTATTGGGATTCTCAAGACATTTATGCAAAAAGTAGACACTTGTCTCAAATAAGTGTGTGAAGAACTCAACTAAAGTGAAGTTGAAGAAAGCATTTTAGATCTAAAACTTTGTAAGTTTTACTTTGGCACATGGGGGGGTTGTGTTGTAAAATCAACACATCAAAATACACCCTTCAAAGGAGCTTTGAAGCTAGCACATGACATGTTACTATAATATGGGCAACACAATCCTTAGAAAAAAATAGGGACCCTCTTTACACATCTATTTGATCCACCAAACATATTTACATATAGGTGAATATATAATTAAAATATAAAATAAATAAATATTTAAATTAATGTGTGAATATTATTACGTTTTGTAAAGAAATTTAAATTTAATGCAGTATAATTTATATTAATATAAGGGAAAATGCACAAGTACTCCCTCAACCTATGCACGAAATTTCAGAGACACACTTATACTATACTAAGGTCCTATTACCTTTTTGAACTTATTTTATAAGTAATTTTTTACCCATTTTCGACTTACGTGGCACTAGCTTGGAAAAAAAAAAGCAACCAGCGTTGGACCCATAAAATAGTGTCACGTAAGCGAAAAGGGGGAGAAAATTATTGATAAAATAAATTTAGGAGGGTAATAATTACTTAGTATAGTATAAATGTGTCTATGAAATTTGGCATAGGTTGAGGAGGTACTTGTGCATTATCCCTTAATACAATAATATAACTATTGACTTGTATTATTTAGAATGCAATAGCCCAATAATATTATATAATTTAAGTAACTCTAGATTAGAAGATTTCAAAATGCAACAAAAAAAAATGTTATCCTTTGGTATAAATTGGAGACTTAAAAACATATTTACATTGATATATTTTGAGTCCTTTTAAGTCAGATAAAATAATAGAATAATGAGTAATGAGAGAAGAAGTAATGTAGTTTATCAAAATTGTTGTATTGAAAATACATTGTAGTTATCTAATAGTTTATCATTATTCTTAGCGTTCCATATTAACTTAATTTTTGAGTTGTTTTATATTTTTTTATGAAAAGTAGATTAAGACATAATTGAATCTATTTTTTCATTTTTGTCTTTATTAATTATTATTAAATTTATGATTAAATAACTAAATACTTCTGGTGTCCCTATTTAGTTGTCCATTTTAGAAATGACACATATATTAAGACACTAATGATTATCATATGTTAGTTACAATTTTATCCTTAACTTAAAAGATTATGTAACTCACCAAATATAATAAATGTATTTTCTGGTTCCAAAAAACATGCATTACAACTTAATAGTACTTTTTAGAATTAAATAAGGGCATATTATGAAAAATACTATTGTCTTTTCTTGATTTATTAAAATGGACAAGTAAATAGGAATAGATATAAATGGAAATATGAACAAGTAAATAGAGACAAAGTGAGTAATAATTAATCACTAATTCCAGTACTAACTAACAAAAAGTAAAATTAAAAGAACACTCTAAAAATAGTGTTGAAAAATAAAAAATTAAGTTAATTTAAAAAATAAAAAATAACTCAAAAGTTAATGTAATATAAAATGTATTGAGTATTTCTTAGAAAGCGTGTAAAATGAATAATTAAAAATAAAAGGTTACCACTAGCTAAATAAACCCAGCAATTTTAAGTTAATTAAATAATTTACACGCAGCTGTCAATAAAAATATTTAAGGTCAAAAAATAATTAAGGATAATGTTAAATGGGCAAAAAAATTAGCTAGAAATTTAAAAAGTTTATAATATTTTTTTATTTTAAAATAAATTATTATTATTTTCATTTTTCAATCGAAAGATATTAAAGTTAAAAGGGAAAAACTATTCAATTTTTTTTTATTAAAAAGGTAAAAATATTAAAAAAATAAAATAATATAGATAAAATATCACTTTGATCAAATTTCTTTAAACTTCAAAAATTTTACTTTATTTTGATTTTTGAATTATAAGAAAATCACAATAATTCACTTTTATATGGAAGGAGTAATAAATAGTGAATTCACTTATGTATTCTAATTCTAGATTAAAATTATTGGAGCTTTAATCAAATTGAAATCGTATACTTATATTGCGAGAATTATTTGAGGATGATACTCTTAATATGATTTTTTTTCATACACAAAATTGAATCCCTCAAACACTAAAACTCAAAATTCACTTATTATGAGTGAAACACCACTCACGATCCTATTTAGGAATGACGCTCTCAATATGATTTTTTTTCATATACAAGACCTGACCCCCTCATATATTTAATTTTAAAACCTCTAATTAAAAATAAAATAACCATATCGACTAGACGCAAGTCATATTTATGGGGAAACAAACTCATGTAACACGATGTAGACATTTCTAGTGAAACAAATAAAAAGTTTATGACAAATATGGTGACAAAAAGACTAAATTAAACCATGCACGTTTGTATACATTTCTGTTATATGATTATCATAACAGCTTGTATAATAGTACAAGACTTTTTAAACGTCATTATAGAATCTTCGAGCATTTTATTTTATTTGACTCATATTGATTTGACATAATTCTTTTAAAAGATATATTTATCAAAAGAGTTTCTAATTAGATTTTGTAAACTTAAATCTACCAATTATTTTTTCGTCTCAAAATAAATATTAATTTTATACATTTTGAACTTATCAAGAAAAATAATTATAGAAAGTATAGTTTACTAAATAATCTCTATCTATTAGGAAAATTATGTATTATTAAGAAAATTGGTATGATTGAAAAAACATACCATATTAATTTTGTTTAAAATTTGAAAATGACTTTATTTTGAATTTTTTTTTTTACAAAAGTGTTTTCTAAAATAGAGAAAATAATACTTTATATAGTTATTTAGTTATAAGGGCAATATTACAAGAAATGAACAATAAATTTCTCTTAATTTGCTCTGCAGATGAATTACGAAATCTATTTTTAATATAAGATAAAGTACAATAAAACATAAATTAATATTTCCACAGGCTTCTCCAGAATATAGCAACTGGACACACTACTCTGGAGATTCTTAGGAACTGTTTGAAGGGAGGAAAATATTTTTCAAAAAATAATTTTTTAATTTAAAAATTACTTTTCATTATTTTTAATAAATTTATTTTTCTAAAAATATGCAACACGATCCATGCCATCATATGGACCAATTAAATGTGGATTTGTTTGTTATTGGATTGAGAAATTCTATTGGGCCGTTAGGTCCGAAGGCCTTTCAAAGTTTAATTTAAGAGAAAAATTGTATATAATAGCAAACTAATAACCTAAAATAAATGGAGTAAATAGGGTTTGATTTAATTGTGCTCCATAGCAAACGTTTACGAAAAATTACCAGCCGCCTCTCTCCCAAATATCTCGCTCGCCACTCTCCTCCAATCTCTCGCTCGCTTCCTCACTTTTTATACAAATACAAGTGTATAAAAATTATTTTTAATTGTATAAAGCAGAGAAAATTGTTTAAATACATATATTTTTGTTCCCCTCTCTCCCCTCTTTCAGATATCGCTCGCCACTCTCCCAAATCTCGCTCGCCACCCTCGCCTTTCTCACTTATACAAACAAAATCGAAATGTATAAATTGCGTTTCTATTTGTATAAAGCGTGAGAAAAATTGTATATACACATGCATGCAAGTGCATATATTTTCATCCTATACACTTATAATCATACAATAAAATAATCTCCTGCCCAGATTCTTTTGCCTTTCTCTCTTTCTCGTTTTATACATTTTTCAAATTGTATTTAATTTTTCTCTTTCTCGTTTTATATAATTTGATTCAGTTGTATATTCCTTGTCAAGTCTCTTTTGTCTTTCTCTTTTCTCATTTTATACAAATTCATATTGTATATAATTGTTCTATACACTTATAATAATACAATTCTTTTTTATACAGTTCTCTGTCCAAGTGATTTTCTCTTTCTTGTTTTATACACTTCATTTTATACAATTTGCATCAACTGTATATGTATAGCGAATTATACATTTTCTATGTTTGTTATGGAACGCAATTATACAAATTTTGCTGTAGCATAATTTTTTATTTTCTATATGTGAAAGTTGCCCTTAATTAAATTATGAGTGAATTAAATTTGAAGTAATTATATACCCATCTCAATTTTAATTTAATATAAACAAATAATAAACCCTTCTCCAAGATAATAAATCCCTTCTTCTCCAAAGTTCCAGTACCTTCTAGTTTCTCCAAAATCTCTTCAATAAATTCTTCTTCTTCCCTAAACCAAACACCGAAAAATCTAAGTAAGAAATCAAAAATGGCGAAAGAGGGACCTAATTGGGATGGTTTATTGAAATGGAGTCTATCTCATGCTGATGGTACCAAACCTCCTCCTCGCAATTTGAGGTAACCAAATTCGAATCGATGAATTTCTTTGTTTTATAGCAAAAGATTGAAACTTTTGATATGGGTTTTGTTGATTGAATAGTAATTGCAGTTTAGATAGTTTGTAGGTTTGAGTTGTGTGCTGTGCACACTAAGCCTCTTGTGTTTAAGTGGAGAGGGTGGGCTTATTGTTCTTGTTTTCAAAGGTTGTAGTGTAAAAGAGGGGTTCTGTAAGTGATGATGACAAGCTAAAAATAGTTGAAACATGAGTGGAATTGATAAAAGAGGATTTATGTAGCAGGCAGATTGGTTTTGGGTTGATTGGGGTAGTATTTGAAAAAAGTTTCCATTTTTATTTGTTCATTGATTGGTGTAGGGATTGTTCTTTTTTAGTATGCTTTGTCATGGTTTCTTTTAGCATTTTGTCTTGACTTCTTTACTTCAGTTGTTTTCATTTTTCGAATTGTGTTGTAATGATTTTACTTGAGTCGAGTTTCTATCAGAAACAACATCACTATCCTTCCCAAACCCCACTTTTATGGAATTACACTTGGTATCTTATTGTTGTTGATTGATTAATTGGTGTAGTAATTTGAATGATTCTATTTTTATTTGTTCTTTTCTGTGGAAGTTGGTCTTATATTGAAGTTATTGGTTGATTGTGTTACTGTGGGTCAGTGAGGAGGATAGGAGGTGGTTCATGGAGGCTATGCAAGCTCAAACTGTTGATGTAATTAAGAGAATGAAGGAGATCACACTTGTCATGCAAACACCAGAGCAGGTTTTGGAATCACAGGGGGTGACTTCCCAAGATATTGAAGGTACTTGTTTAGTTTTTCTGGATAATGTGTAATCATATTTTATGAACTTTGCTCGTTTTGACTTATTTGCTGGCCTTGTGATTTCACAGATATGCTGGATGAGCTACAAGAACATGTCGAATCAATTGATATGGCTAATGGTGAGTTCTTGGTGTAATTTAGGTATTCATTAATGTATGTGTATCATGATTTGGTAGTTACGCGTATTACATAATTCTTGCTAACCAGCTAATTTCGAATTGAGGTCTAGTTGTGGAAGCTTTACCTGATGATATATCTGTTAGAGTGTCCCACATTAGTTGAGGGAATAGATTGTTGTCTCCTTATAGTATTGGACAATTCTTGTCACATGAGCTAGCTTTTGTTGTTGATTTAGGCCCAGTTCTTGTCTACATTTCTTAATATGGAGTTAGAGCTGCATCAGTATTTTCTTAGTTTACTGTCATACTAGGCCCAATGTTAAATTGTTCACGCTCTCGATGTCTGCTCTGGGTTTTCAGAGGAGACTTAACATCTCACATTGTTTGAAAGAATGACCCCTTGTCTTTTATATATTTTTTGCTCAATCCTCACCTCTTAAGCTAGCTTTTGGGGTCCAGTGCCCAAGGCCAATTCACTTGATAATATCATGTAGGTTTAATTGAAGTTTCCAATGTTGCACGTCATGTGCTTGAACTTCGCCACATTCAAAATCACTGTATTTAAGTGGACGAGAGTAGAGGCGCATACCAATTATTGCCTAGTTATGAGCCTGTGCCCGTGCACCACTGGCCCTCGGAATTTCTCGGCAATTAAAACAAAATTGTCCTGATCAAAGAGTAGTTTCATTGGTTATATGAGTTTATTCTTTTGCTGTTCTTTGACAAAGGTAGTCTGTAGTTCATATCATTGTGTTCATCTAGGAGCGAAGATTGTAATTATTTCCTGTTTTGTGAAGTGTGACCTGACAAGCATCATGTATTTCTGTGAGTAGATACTGACCATCATGCATGTCGGATACTCCAAAAATAGTGCATATTTGAAGAATCCGAAACGGGTGCAACAACATTTTTGGAGAGTCTGAGCAACATAGTTCTACAATGGTTTTTTCTTAGACTGAAGAACTTTTGTTCTGTCTCAAAATTGCAGTAATGATATTGCTCTCATCTTTTACTTATGACAAATTCAACGATGTACATCCACACATTTCAAGGAAAACCATGTGAGAAAAAGTGCTCAGTAAAGTTATGCAACTTCATGATAATCTCTATTGAAGATGTTTGTGCTCCATAATCACATATCCAAACAAATAAAAACCTCAGTCACACATAATCCTCTTTGATGTTGCTCCTGATTTCCTGATGTTTATCTCTGGTTCCTAGTGATTGTAATTGGTTGTGTTCAGATAATAATTACTTGTTGAAAAACAAAAAATGAAGCATATTAGACCAAGCTGACACTATTAAGTATTCCATAATGTACATCACTCTGATCCTCCATCATGCCTTTTTCCGTCATAAGCTTAATTCTGATAATTTATGTCAGCAGTCACAATTTTCTTTTAATATGTATTTCGTATGAATGTACTCTTGGTGTAATTGTGATTTGTGCTCTACATTATGAGGTCCTTGAGACTTCTAGTCAACCTAGAAGTAAAGAAAGAAAGGTATACCAAGTAGAAAAGAAATAAATAAAGAGGTTTCTCGTATACTTTGGTATGACACAGTTAAGGGGCTTTCATGAGCATGAAGAGAATGGGTATATCCTACAGTTTGAGATGTTTTTACTCTGTTGCCTCTTTAAGAGCTTGGTAACTGGTTGCTTCCTTGAATTGAATGGAACACTTCAGAACAAGGCCTCTAAGAGGATCTAAGAGTATGAACAAAGTAAAAAACATGTAATCTTTCATCCTTTACAGCATTAATGTTAAACTGGAATGCCTATGACTAAGCTATAACGGATATCAAGAGCCACTCGAACCTGGTAGGCCGTATTCCATGGGTTACTGCTGGAAACTAGAAAAAGAGAAGAGGACCAGAAAGACCTGGGGGAAGTGGTCTATACTTTGTTAGTGTTACTGGCTCATAGGTATTCCTTACTATCAGCACTTGGACTTTCCACTCTTTGTTTCCCTCCTCATTCCTTGGGGATTTCGTTCTCTTTACTTGCTTTGTTGTCATTTTCTGTTTGAGCTTTCAATATTTAATTATGTGGTATTCCATTATTCAAAGTTTTAATCTTATGCTCGATTTCTTTTATTGTTAATTCGGCAGATCTGAACTCAATTGGTGGATTGGTGCCTCTTCTTGGTTACTTAAAGAACTCCCATGCAAACATTAGAGCCAAAGCGGCAGAAGTCGTAAGTACAATTGTTCAGAACAACCCGAGGAGCCAACAACTGGTAATGGAAGCTAATGGCCTAGAACCCCTTCTGTCAAATTTCACCTCAGATCCTGATGTTACTGCCCGCACTAAAGCTCTTGGTGCAATTTCATGTGAGTACTTTTCCCGTTATGATTTATTAGTTAAGTGTGTCCTTTAAATTTTGGTGTCATGTCATCTGTGTTTTCAAGTAGCGCTGATCAACTAGTTTTTTTATTTTTCCTTTATTCCAGCTTTAATTAGGCACAACAAGCCTGCCATTGCTGCATTTCGTCTTGCAAATGGTTATGCAGGTTTAAGAGATGCTTTGAGTTCTGAGTGTGTGAGATTTCAAAGGTACTATTTTCTATATCATGCACTAGATGTTTCTGAATCAACCATTGATGAAGCTGCTGCTTTCCCGTAAACCTTCTTTTATATTCCTTTCTAATAGGTATAGTCCTGTTCTTTTGCAGGAAAGCCCTTAACTTGATCCATTATTTACTACATGAGAATCGTTCAGACTGCAATGTAGTGACTGAGTTAGGATTTCCTCGAGTTATGATGCATCTAGCCTCCAGTGATGATGGAGAAGTCCGAGAGGGTGCCCTACGAGGACTTCTTGACCTTGCCCAAGACAAGACAGGAGAGGTTGCTGGCTCCTCATCAACTGAAGAAAATGAGAAACTCAAGCAAATACTCCAGGAGCGAATTAAGGGGATTTCCTCTATGTCACCTGAAGATCTTGGTGCTGCTAAAGAAGAGAGGCAGCTTGTAGATTCCCTCTGGAATACTTGCTACAGTGAACCTTCTTCTCTTAGAGAGAAAGGCCTAGTTGTTCTTCCTGGAGAGGATGCATTACCACCTGATGTTGCTAGCAAGCATTTTGAACCTCCTCTGAGAGCTTGGGCTGCAAATAGGAACGAGGATACTAAGCCAAGTAACGAAAAGAAACAGGCTCCCTTATTGCTAGGCCTAGGTCCACCTACACAGGGTCCTCCTGTGCAGAATAGCTCTAGTGGAGCCATGTCTGGGGAAGAAAATAGAGACACCTCTGCATGATGTACATTTTTTGGCAATACCAGGTTATTCTGCTTAATATATCTTTGTGATATTACAAATAACACTGTGTTAACTGCCAAGTGTTTTCTGGATAATTTTGAGTCTTTCCTCTCTGTCATGTCACACTTCTTTTCTTCTTTTCCTTTGTTGTTTAACCAAAATCTTAAGTGTAATGCTGTATTTGTTTTGGTTATATTATACGTACAACATTGACTGTTGAATCTGTTTTTATTTTGGTGAATTTTATCACAATATGAGAATCTCAACTATTACTAGTATTGCTGTTCATTGACTTCCATTAATTTTCTGCTAAGACTTTAGAGTTACATAAGTTGAGGACAACAAACTGCCTCTAGATGGACATGTGTTTCCATCCAATCCTAAGGTACATATAACTTGTATTACAGATTCCCAGAACTCTTTATTTTGGAGGGCAAAAGATGATGACATACCTTGTAGCCCTACACCTGTTTAGGCTAGAAGACTCATCAAATGCATAACTGTAAGCCTTGGGACAGATGGCTTTAAACAGATGAGCAAAAATAGTAGGTTTGCAAGTTTTGGGATCTGCAAACTTTCCTGTGCAGCAGTACTTGGCTGATTGTATAGCCAAGCAAGCACTCTTACACCCTACCACTTTTCCATCAACCTTCACTTCTAGTGCAGATGGGCAACATATATTCAGATCAACATCACACTCCGCCACGCCACAACCTGTTCCTCCACCTACAGGTCTCATTGAAACTGGCACGTTGAAGCCATCGACTAAGCTCACATCGTAGAAATGCAGGGGCGAAGTTGATGAGCCTAGTGTCATTTCCACAACAGTAGCTGGTGGCTTACCTCCTAACCCCCTGCATTTTAACTGACCATTACAGTCTCCAGTATCACATGAGCCTTGACCAGTCTTATTAAAGTGACAATTCTGCCTGGCCCATATTCTACCTGACCACTTCTCAGGCACATCGAAGACTACTTCGTCGCCACTTCTCATATGAAAGCCACCATCTTTAGGAGTCATCTTCCCTGTATTCCCAAGAATTCCAGGCCATATGCTTCTTCTGCAGTTGTTAACTAAGATAAGTTGTGTCCCATCTGCAGTCACATGAAAAAAAGTAAAACAAGTCAAGAAAATATTGTGCATACAAACAAGCTAGGACATGGATTAAGAGTCAGGGAATTACTTGTGCTGACAAGAAAGAGGTATAGACAGAGTGCAATACATAGTAGATGAGTTAAAATCTGCATTTTGACACTTTGAGAAGCTGAAGCTCAGGTAAACTGAGTCAGTGGGGAGTGGAAGAGCTAGATCAAGTTTATAAGTACAAACTAAATATTCTGTTTCACTGTGTGCTTTTTGTTTATTATAACCAACAATGGTATCTTTTGTACCTTTCTTTTGAGAACACCGGGCATATATGCATTGCTTCAAGTGGAGGACTTGTACCACACTATAGATTAATGTTATTTGGAGATATACTTAGCTTGTGTATATGCTTCAACTCTACTCACTCATCAGGAGCTAGGATTGTCATGGTTTATGTTGCTCGAACTATTAAAAAATGTCAATGTGCGCGTGTTTGATTCTCCGAAAATAGTTGACTCACTCATCAGAGAAGCTAGAATTGTCATGGTTGATATTGTCTAGACTCGATGTCAATGTGTGCGTGTTGGATTCTTCCACAATAGTATATTATATTTCTGGAGAATTTCACACAATTACGGAATCAAAAATGAAAAAATTGCGCGAGATTTAGAGGTATTGATCAAATAATTTGTCCGTATGCTCTGTTTAAAGATATGTGAGATGACCAAAAATATTGTAATAAAGTTGCTCTCTTTTATTGTGCATAAAATAATAGTACATGAATTTTCTCATAATTTATACATGTATTAGTTACATGAGTTTCTAAATTGTAATCAAATACTTTATTAATTTTTACCTTCTAAACATGTACTCACATATTCTAAATATAATATATGCCTAACTTATCTCGAAACTAGCTATCACACGATCTTAGTGTTTTTACCTAATGAGACCTGAATAAGTAATTTTTGTTAAACGAAAATTGTCTTACACTAATAATTATCGTGATTAAGCTTTAAAAATTAAAGGACTTAAGCTGCATTAAGCTTTAACCTATTGTTTTAACTTAACAGTAAGGATTAGAATGGTCCCTAATATCTTATTAACACCTAATAGTGGATATATATAGTAGCAAACGTATTATATATATATCGAATCATTTTGTATTATTCTTTTGTGACAATGAATACAGGCTTCTAGTGAATATATGTTTAACTTTTCAATTGTATATGTACATAATTTTCAAACTTAATCGATTGTGTCGATCAACTATTTGATTAAT
This sequence comes from Solanum chilense, assembly GCA_032847665.1. NCBI lineage: Eukaryota > Viridiplantae > Streptophyta > Magnoliopsida > Solanales > Solanaceae > Solanum > Solanum chilense. Next base: position 5,781,460 of record CM064971.1, on the reverse strand, counting down.
CTAGAAATATTTTAATTTCTCAATTTTACTCTCCGTTTTACTATAATCTTTGTTTGCAATACAATGTATATTTTCATTGCATAATGAGAAAGGAGAGAAAACGAAAAATTAATATGTAAGTTGGATTAGAATAAAAAGATTATCTTTTTTCTCTTATTTTGAAATTCATGATATTAAAAGAATCGTGTAATTATAAATTTAAGGTACCAATACACACGAAAATTGATGTTCTAATTCACTTATTAAGTATTTAATTTTTCTAATGAACTATCTGTTTCAAATTATATATTGTGTTTCTCTTCATTGGTGTAATCTTATTATGCTTGAAGATATAATCTTCTATTAAATTAATATTCAAACAAATGACACATATCATATCTATTAACTCTCGAATAGTGAATTAAAAGATTTAAACCTTTCAATTCAATAAACGAAAAGATTGAAGTTCAACTTATTATATATTGATATGATTTTGGAAGATATGATATTAAAAGCTGCAGAGGTGGTCGTCATTCATATTGAAATTTAAAAAAAAAAAAAAATTTAAATCGATAATTTTTCTACACAGAACATGAAAAGACAATATTTGATTCAATTAAAATCAACTGTTTCATTCATTCGTTTAATCTTCGAAAACAATTATTCATATTTAATATAATAAAAAAAAATATTTTAGACTTTTAAAATAATAAATAATTTGAGATAATTATTTTTAAAATTTAATAATTAGAGAATAAATGGAGTAGTTCCATCAAATTCAAAGTTACTGAAATCGAACCCTAAATCTGATAAACCCTTTGAATTTAGGGTTTTGCAGAATCATTTACTATGTTTCGAATCGGAGCTAAGCTCTATAGAGCTGCGAGAATTGGTGGCTCCGCCGTGTCCGATTTCAGGTCACCACCAACAAGATTTTTCTCCATTAACAACAGTGTTAATACTGGTTTCAAGACCAACCCAGTTGCTCTTCAAATGATCAATTATGCTCTTTCTCTAGCCCGGGCTCAAAAATCAGGTATTTTTTTTTACTATACCAATCTAATGAATTGGTGTCTTCAGTTTGTTTTTGTGTTGTAAACGCGAATTTGCTTGATTTCCCCATCTGGGTCATAGGTATTTTCTCTTTTCTCGACTCGTGAAGTTTATTTCTTGAGTTTAGTTATGTGTTTTTGATGGATAAAAATGTTTGAGGAAGATGATTTGGTTTATGAAAATGTCAATAATGCTCTCTTTAGGTAGTAGTTAGGACAGGGACCTGCTAGGATAAACAAAGAATTGCTATTTCTCTTTTCTTATATGTTTCGGAAATTCACTCTACTGCAATTATTCATTAGCACATTTTGTTTTTTTATCTGTTGGTCTTAGTATAGTTATTAGTGTTTGGAGAAAGAATTGGATTCACTCTCATATTTGTTGAAGCTAGCTTGTGGTAAGAGTTTGGCAGAGGTAGCCCTCAATCACTTATTTATTCGGTAAATTAGCTAGCAAGAGGCCAATCCTTAGGATTTTTTTTCCAAGATAAACCATTTGAATGCTACTAAATGACAAGAATAATCTATTGGAACACGGCACATGCATCACACATAAGGAAGACGACGGAAGACTGATAATGAATTTGTCCGTTACTCTGTTTCGGGGTCTTTCACTTTTGCCATATCTGGAGAAATACTAGAAGTCTTCCGTCCTACATTCCATGGCCACGGCCATCTGATTCACTGATGCTACCAAAAGAATCTCGTACTTGCGTTATTGTTATTAATTGTTTGATTGTCTTGGACCACGAGGATCCCAGTTGTGCTTTTGATTTTCATTCCAATCATCATGCTGATGATAAATCTCCTCTTGCTCTGCCATAAGAACTTGGAGTCGGTATTATGATGAAGATAATATAACACTGTCATTCTTACTCAAAAACAGACTGAAGACCCATAATTTGATATTGAATTATTTATTATCCAAATAAAATAAGATTTTCACAATATATAACAATTTTTTTTGTTTCTTATCTCTAGGACTTTGATGATTTAGGTAAGAAGTATTATTATTTTTAATCAGTCATCTCTTCTATTTTTTTAGCAGAGCTCGAATATCACTAAGACTGTTAAATATAAAGAGGTTAAAACGATTCAACATATAGAATATATACTGTAAAAAAGCTACCTATTTTTCTTATGATTAAGTCCCCTTAGACATAGTCTATACCAAAATATTGTTATTACAAGTTTAAAAAGGAAACAAATTAAAATAAAAAGAAAACTTAAGCCCAACAGGGCGATACAAAGGAGAATCATAAATAGAGAAAGCTAGACAGAAAAGAATTTCTCGGGGGATCACTAGACTTTGCCCTCCTTGGCCTCACCCATCTGCTCCATTTGTAATCTCTCAGCAAAGAGTAGGTATCTGTCTTAAATCTTGTTCAAAATAAGCTTGAATGAACCAATATTGCTTATCCATCCTGGAAAGGTAAGTCTTTGAATGCAAAGAGTAGGTATCTGTCTTAAATCCTCTTCAAAGAAAGCTGAAAGTAACCAATATCGCTTATCCATCCTGGAAAGATAGTCTTCACCAGTGTTGTGGACGGCGAGAGGCGACAAGGGCCTGCCTCGCCACGCGGCGAGGCGCTTGCCTTTTTGAATAAAGGCGCCAATTAATACCAAAAATTAAAAATATTTAATTGCATATTTTATCTAAAGTCTTAATAGCAATAACACATATTAGCAAATATTCAATCAAAAAACCAATAGTAGACACTAATTCCATCCAATGTCCCTCTTTTTGCTAGCATCCGCCATTGATTATTAAATTCAATTAATTCGCTGTTTAGAAATATTGGAATAAATAATTAGGAAAAGAATTTTAAAAAAAAAATTTACACTTTACAGTTACACAAAGCAGTAAGCACTTAGTGCCTGACTGCTGCTTACAAAAAAAATAAAAAAAAAATGAAGAAGAAGAACAGAAAAAAAAAGAACAGAAGAAGAAGAGAGAAATCAGAAAACATTACCTGAAAACAGAGAGTGAGAGTCGCGAGGGTCGTTGGCCGCCGTCGGCGAGGGAGCAGAGACGCGACAGCGAGGGAGAGCGAGGGAGCAGAGACGCGATGGAGGAGAAGAGAAGAGTCAATCGATCTCGAGAGAGAGAGAGTCGCGATGTGGAGGATTTCAGAAGAATTTCAAAAGTAAAAAAAAAACCCTAATTTTGACTGATATTATTAAGTCAAAATTTTTTAATTAAAAAGGCGGCGCCTTTCGCTCGCCATTTCAGCGCCACAGATCGCCAGGGCTCGCCTTTTTCTCCTCGCCTCGCCTCTCGCCTTTGGCGAGGAGGCGAGCGCCTTTCGTAACACTGGTCTTCACATATGCTTCAGAGATTATCATATTACAAGCAGCAGATGATATGTGCACAATCAGAAATCTGAACCAATTTCAAAGTGAAAGCAACGGTCAAGACAAAGCAACAACTCGACTCGAGGAGAAGTCCATTTGATAGGAATTTTATAGCTAGCAGTAATATAACATTTAGTAGATATTTAGTTTGTGTTAACTTAGTAACTTGTATTAGTCTATATTGAGTTTTTACAACTCTTAACTTCTACCGTTTTATACTAATGAGGAAAAGAATTATTTATGTAAGCTAGGTTCATGTACTGGTTATAAATGAAAAAAATATTTATTTATGGAAGGGCATTTTTGTTCATCAACATTTAAGGTTACTTTAGTAATTTAATATTTTGATTTGGGGATTCCCACTTATAGAATAGTGTGTGTGCGCGCGCGCGCGTATGTATGTGCCGCCTCTGAAGCACTTTTTTTTTGTGTGCGTGTGTATCTATACATATACATATACATATATACATACATATGTAGAGAGATAGACTAATGAAGGTATCCATTCATGTCCTTAAGAAGAGTTGCTTTCTAATGGAAAAGTCACTATTTTTCAAGTAACACCTTTCATGAATGGACATATCTTTTGAAAAAGAAAGACCCGACAGTCAACCATGTAAGACCTCGTGAAATTTGTGAACTATCATTTAGGACAGTTGTAAATGTGAATTTTCTTCTATTTTCCATGTGGTCATAGATGCCTATTCGAAAAATCAGGTCTTTCACTTTTCCCATGTCATCAAGTTCATGTCTTGAGTTTTTCTCTGTTGTAAAATATGAATCTACTTTGATTTTCCTCATTGGGTACATGTGCTCTTTTCAATCAGTTCTTTTTTTCCCTTTTTTATTACTTTTCCCAGCTTATCAAGTTCGAATGTTGTGTTGGTTCTCTGCTGTCATTGTGAATTTGATTTGATTTTCCATGTGTTGTTCGTAGATGAATCATATGCGCAAGCTCAATTGGTACTTGAGCAGTGCCACTCAACTCAGTCGGATGAGAGTGCTAAAGGATTGGTTTTGCTCGCTATGTCTACCTTATTTTCTGAAAGGTTAGTCTTTATGATGTGGTTATCCACTTACAATTTATGACCTGGAATTTGAAGTTAATTGTTTTATTCTCCTTTCCCGGTTTTTTTTTTTGTGTTTTTTTAAGAGGGAATTTTAGTGAAGCCATTGAGAAGCTCCAGAAAATTCCAGATTTGGGCTTGTCAACTTTAGCTGTTAGAGGTAAAACTTGTGGCACTTATGATAGAACCCACAGTTTGAAGTTCCCATTGTGACAATTAGGCATATGATTGCAGTTGCCGCCTCTGAAGCACTTGCTGGGCTTTATTTAGAATCATATCAAGTAAGACTTGTTGAACTGCTTACGTCTACCTGAACTGATTTTTGGCATATTGTTTATGTATAATATAGGCTCACTTATCAAATATTTCTCCAAATGTAGGATGATTTTTCATCAGCAACTGCAGATATGTGCTTGCAACTGCTGGAAACCATAAGGCTAGAAATTGGTGGTGGTGGATCTGACATATTGGAAGCTCGTGCAAAAGCATTGAAAGGGCTGGTTGAGTTGGTCCATGGCAATGTTGAATCAGGTGAGAAATATAGTGGTCAAACTTTTCCTCTGCTTTGTGTGTTATTCTTTGTTCTGAGGTTTTGAAATTGTGCATGTTCATTTCAGCTGAGTCATTCTTTGAAGGAGCTCAAGGTGATAAAGGTTGCTTTGGTAAGGATTTGCCTTGTGAGACATCACGGATGACATAGTTCTACAATATATTGATATCATGATGTATAGGCAACGTTGCACTATCTTTTGGTGAATTCCTGCATTGTAAGCGGAATACCCAGATGGCGAGGGAGTTATATCAAAGGGCAATGCAGGATGTATCAGAACGTAAAGATTTTACCGACTCACAGTCCGTATCAGCTTGTAACATGAATTTGGAGGAGACTTTGTTAGGAGCTACATGTGCTCTAGGACAGCTTGAGGCTCATTTGGGGTAAGACTTCCTTTAAATGCTTGGCTTTCCCTTGTATAAACATATACTCCAATATCTTCCCTCATGCAGACTTTTCTGGTGGCTGTAGGAATTTTGATGATGCTGAGGAAATACTAACTGCAGCACTGAAGAAAGCAGAAGAGTGCTTTGGTTTGCTACATCAATTTATTGTTGCATGTATGACAAAATCATTTGTATCCTATTGATTTTTATTTATTTATGCAGGTAATTATCATCCAAAGGTAGGTATTATTTTGACCTGCATAGCTCTCATGTATCGACATAAAGCAGCCATGGAGCGGTCAAGCTCGCTTTTGATTCAAGAGGTCTGAAACTATTCTCAGAGCCGTTGGCATATACAACTATCTATACACCACATGCATTTACTTTCTGTTTTACCATTGCAATGTCAACCCAGTAACATGATTTTGCCTTTGGTGGAATTCGTTTTAACATTGTGAAAAGGTTTTGGGATGCATTTCCAATTTTTCTAAGAATGCATGGTTCAATGGACAATTTAGGGTTTATTCCCTAGGTGATGTTGGTGGGTTTGTTTCTAAGGATTTCTTCTGAAGATTCTGAAAAACTTAATCCAAAAATTATGTCAAGAAACTGTTCATTTCAAGGACCTGAATCCAAAGAATTTCATGAGTGGCCCTACTGCAGTTACAATAGTTGAAAATGAAATACTTTATTTCTCAGGGTCTCTCTCTATCTCTTAAAAGGGTTTTATTGAATAATGCAGGGACTCTATAGAAGAGCAATTGAAGTGCTCAAAGCTCCACCCTTGGAAGTAGAAGGTATGAAAAATAATGAAAAAGTTCCAAGTTCGCATCATGCAGAAATCAACTAGAGATAGAATAACAACCATTCGAAATCTTTTTACAGGTGTTGGAGCGACACGGTCTAGAAGGGATATTCTTGCCCTTGCAAGAGGTATACATTGCTTCTAAAATGTAGTAGATCTTATTTACTTCTTATCCGCATCTTTTACAGAACTGTCCAACCTCTTCAAGATATTCCCCTCTCACCCTAATTACAAGATCTTTTTTCTGGAAACGAACTTTGTAGTAGTAGCAAAGGCTGCGTCTTTAGGGTCAAGTGATCTCTCTTTCTGCAACCCCCGCTTCCGTTAGGCATTATATTTTTGAGTCTTCACTGAAAGAGATGAAACTATTGATCGCAGGGGTTAGCATGGCTCCCCAGATCGTTGTGCTTTGGCCAAAGTAATAGATGTCACTTGCTTTTTTCAGTTCCATATTTTTTAAGAAAGGATGTATTGTTTAAATCGACTCCAGAGGAAAAACATGTGAAAATTCATTCAGAATTCAGCTGCAGTAATCAGTGAAAGTTTTGTTTGTACTTGAAGGGTTGATCTAGATTTAGCAGTGCTAGGTGTGAGGGGGACCAAAGAAATATTGGACAGTTGCAGCTTACTGTGGATAAAACCTTATGTAGGAGGTTGTGGAGGACACAAATTAGGGTAGAAGGGTAGTAGGTAGTAAAGCGTTGTCTCACTTATCCTTCGATACTAGTAGTAGTAGTATTCTCCTGTAGGGAGGGGTAAGGTCTGCGTATACTTTTCCTTGAGCTGAGGATCTATTGGAAACAACCTCTCAAGGTAGGGAGGGGTAAGGTATGCATATACTCTATCTTCCCCAAATCCCACTTGTGTGATTACATTGAGTACGTTGTTGTATATCCTTCTTCTGCAAAATGGTTTTGTTAGCATCCATTGATTCACTCTCCTGCCGCCCTGCTGATGCTTCTTACACAAACATCATGAAACTACTTCCATCCTACTTCCTGGATCAACTTGCTTTGTCGTTGTACAGGTGGGTACGCAGAGACGCTTATCGTGCAACAAAACAGAAAAGCAGAAGGTGAAAAAATGAAGCTGTGGGCTGAAACAGCTTGGACAAATCGCAGATTATCACTCGCGGAGGCACTAGAGTCATCCGAGTCATCAGCCAAATTGTCTGTCATAGATACTCGAATAAGCCGAGTCCTGTAGTTGTTTCCTTCCTTGACACAGTACGTTCATCAACTCACAAGTATATCTATATACTTTTTGTAGATATGATATATGCTCTAAACAGTAGAAGAGATTTCGAATTTTTCTTGAATAATGAATGTATTACTGTTGTACATTACTGAATTTTGCATGATGAAATTAAAGATTTACAACATTTAGAGAGGAATATCAAGGCCTTTTCCAATTTCTACACCAATCATTTCAAGAATTCCCTTGTTGAAAATCTGAAAAAATGCAACACACAAAGATTACAATATAGTAATTAATCAATTGATATTCATTCAAAGGTATAAAAAAAATGTATAGTTGTTACCAATTCCACAATAAATGTACCAATAAGACCAATCATACAAGCTCTAGAGTTCCATATCTCAGCAGTATTAGTAAAACCCAAAAGGGGTTTGCTCAACTTTGGTACTTCTTTTGGCAACTCCACCTACACAATAAAAGTTTCATTTTACAAAAACATAGTTATATATATATGTGAAAACAAAGTTTTGGGTGTTCTTCGAATTTCAAATATAATTTCACGTTATATTTGAAAATCTTAATAGCCAAACGTTGATTTTCAAATAAAGTGAATTTTCATGGTCTAACGAATCCTAAGATGTCACCTACCTAGTTTCTTCCAACTCCACCTTACTACAATGGTGAAATCCGAAATTTCATTAAGAAGATTAAAAAAAAAAACTTATGCCAAAAGGATTTAACAACTTATGATTTATGTGTGTACCCTAAAAAAGTCATTTCCCCTTATTTATATAATAATACTCCTTGTGTCTTTATTTATGTTGTATAATTCAGATTTTCAGAGTGAATTGAATTTTGATCGTAAATTAGAATATGAAATTTTTATGTTTTTTTTTTTTCAAAATAAAAAAATTACAAAGTAAAAGTCTCAATAATCATAATTCAAAGGCACATAAAAAATTTACAATTAAACAAAAATGCAACATAAATTGAGGTATGATTTGTTAATTATAATGTTAGTATTAACTAATAATAGAATACATACCCCAGGTGGAACCTTTGCAGCCTGAATGTTGAAGGAGGTCCTTTTGGTAATTTTCAAATTGGGATTATTTGGAAGAAATAAATTATGATTTTGAGAATAATTTGGAGAAAGTGTTGTTGAGAGAAATGAAGATGAGAGTGAAGCCATTGTTACACCAAAAAAATAAAATAAAGTAAGGTTGAAGCAAATTAGCCCATTGTATTCTTGTTTTTGTGTTACCTTATCAACAAATTATTTTGTGGTCTCCAAAATTCTAATTTTTTATGAGTGTGTGGGGTCCACTCCCACCATAGGTGTACCACCTTCACACCTCATATTTTTTCTTACTTTTATTTTTTGGTATTCATTTGATTTATAATTTTGGAGAAAATGTACAAGTACCCCTAGACATTGTCGAAATTTTAGAGAAATATATTAATTAAACTAAGATTCTATTACTTCTCATGAACTTATTTTTTTGTAATTATGTGCACTTTTTGTCTTATATGGTACACTTCGTGTTCACGCAATTGAGGTGCGTGGAAGATATTTGGATATTAGCTAATCCAAAAAAGTGTACAAAATTACCAAAAAAATAAGTCCGAAAGGGTAATAGAACCTTAATTTAGTTAATAAGTATTTCTAAAATTTCAGTCATAGTTTAGGGGTGTGCATTTTTTCTATAATTTTGTAAAGTTCAACAGCTAGAGATATGTGTCTGATATAATATATGTAGGCAGTATGGTGTGTATTGTCATGTAAAATACATTATGTCTACTTATTTAATTTTATATCAATTTAAGCGTTTGAATTATATACCCAAACTTGTTTTCTTAAAATCTTAAATTTGAAAGATATTTTCTTCCATATTAAAGACATTTTTGTAATTTTAATTTTTATAATATCTGATTAAGGTACTTATATTTTTAATAAGTTGAATGGTGAAGTTTTAATTTATTTTTTTGTTATTGTTCAATTAATTTTGTTTTTTATTAGTTATTATATATTCTTCACGAAATATCTGTATATATGTTCACGAGATAAAAGTAAGATCTACATGCATATAATATATTTTTCCTACTCTTTGTATCTTCAGTGTAAAATTTCACTAAGTATTTCAAATATTCATAAATTTATTATTATTATTAACCGTCAACCATCAAATAAAATATAAAAAAGATTTAATTTAAGAAGACAAGAATGAAACACGTAACATGTAACATAGTATCACGTTGCCCGCTATAAAAGCTCACGTTCCCCTTCTTCCCATGCATGCATTTCTTTAATACAGTAATACTTTTTTTATTGGTAACTAGTAAATAAATTTAATATCACAAAATTTTTTGAACAATACTAAAATCTATCAGTCATTAAAATTAAAATATCATATTATTTTAAAATTACGAATATTAATAATATAAAGTAAAATAAAAATTATTATATTTTATTATTTATATTTAATAACATAAGTATAAATTAATGACTGTAAAAATACATACTATGATTTATAAAATAAGCATGTCAGTGAGTCACTCAGCAAAAACAGAGTATACAAATATTTAATTGTGAAAAAGAGAATGAAGAGGAGGTTTAGAATTTTAGTTGTTTTAAAATGAGAGAAAATCCTCTATTTATAGACAACATAAGGTAGTGTGAACAAATGTTTATTGTGCTTGTTGAAAAAATTGCAACTATTTGAAAAAGTTGCAACCCTTTGAAAATGTCATAATCTTTGATAACAGACACATTTTTTTCTTCATAAAAGTCGTAAATCTTCATTAATATCGCAATTTTTCGTAAAAGTCAGAACTTTCCATAAAAACGGCAACTTTTCGTGAAAGTCACAATTTTTCATAAATGTCGATTTTTTCATGAAATGATAAGACTGGTTTTAAAATTAAATAAATTAAAAATAAATTCTAGTTTGTGACGGCACGCTACGTAGGCGTGATTAAATTTTTTATATATATATTTATATGATTAATAAAAATAAATAGAAACAAAAAATATCTTTATTTGATTTATGTCTTTCTATATTATTCAAATTCAAATACAACAGGGAAATATCTCATCATGCATGCCATAAAAGACACTAATAAATATAGGCTAAGAAAATTACAATCGTAAATTAAAATGAGTGTTGCTAAAAGCTTCGCTATTTAGCAATAGAACAATAATTTATAATAACAATAATAATTAATCTTGATCCTTACCTAAACTTCTAGCTAGTACAATAACATAAAATTAACAAACTACATTTTTAGAATCGATCAAATTTGATAGATTCGTCCTCGAAAATAATTTCAAACCACTTGATATTCATCTGACGCATTCGTTAACGTTCCCTTTTACGTTTATTAGCGTTAGAAATATAATTAATATCCCCTTGAGGAATATCACACAAGTCATGTTGATCCATTGTCAATACAGTTACTGGACTTGAAGGGCCATAATTAAAAACTTCACTTGTTATTAATTCTTGAAATTCCTTAATCAAGAATTGTTTATTTATCATCATTCTTTGACACTTGCTTAGATCATCCTAAATGACAAAAAAAAAGAAAAAAAAAAAGAAAGGGTTATGAAATCCAAACTTAAAATTCGATAACGAGTAGATATTTCTATAATTAAATACATTACGAGATGTTTTTTCCATACTTTCATAGATTAATATGTTATGTATTATCAAACTCTACTAATGTGGTTCTTAGTAAAGTATTATACTCCTTTTTACTTGACACTACAACACAAACAACTTTTAGCGATAATAAATAGACACAATAATAAAGAGTGCTAAAGTCTTTACCAACATTAGTTAAGTGTCATTAGATTCAATATGTTAAAAAATCATATTTAACGAATTGCTAATTAATTAATTACTGCTAAAACTCATTTTTGATATAGTGTGATGTGACGATTAATTTTTTGTAATAATCAAAAGAGGTTTTCAATGGAATATTGAATTATTTTTTTTGCAAATTAAAATAATTTTGTTTCTTTTTAATTAGAGTATATTATAACTTATAGTATTTTATTGAAAATATTTTATGTTCAATGCACATAAAATTAGTTAGTTTGATTTATACTTCGATATATAAGCATGACATAAATAAAAAAAAAGAGTAATTATTATTTTCTACATTTAAAAGAATTAGGATTGTGTAAAAATTTACCTTTTGGTTTTGAGGGATGAGTCTAGTAAAATTATTGAAACAAGAGTCATCTATTAATAGAGACAAATCTTCAGAAATGCATGTAACAACAGATTGTGCAATCACACAAGGCCTGAACTCCAAGAATTTAACATCTGTCAAACATATAAATATTAATCGATCCGTTAGTATATATAATTTAAATTTTTTCAATAAAAAAAGAAAGAAGAATAGTTTTAAGTGGTTGATTTTTGTATACCAACACTCAACTAACCGTAATCTTCCTGAGATAATTATAGATCGAATAACAGAAATCGATTCGAGTTTTAAGTTACCTAAAAGAATTCGAAGAAGTAAGTCATTGACACTTGAAGTAAAATCTCGAAGGAGGGATAATTTGAGCGTATTAATATTCCATTGAAATAATTCAATATATGAATATGGTGTTGTAGAATTTAATCTCCATCCTAAAGTCTCCAATAATGTCAATTCCATACGTTGAATCATTGTTGATTCAAACAAATGTTCAACTCCTTCCATCTATATATCAAACAACAACAACAATTAATAACATAATCAGTATAATTTCATAAATATAGTCTGAAGATAATATTGTACGGAGACCCACACCTATCGTATGAGAATGAAAAAAAATTACTCATGATCGACACTCGAGTTAATCTATCTATCAATAATGATAATATAAAAAATAAAAATAAAAAAATTACCTGTAATTCAAGCAATTGAGGGGGACTTGTTTCATGGAATTTAGAGGACACAGACAAACATGCAATTGAGAGTAACTCAAACATCCAATATTTCCATCCCTGCAAAAAAAGATTGTGTAATATAAAATTTGATCAATTAACTCGAATTAATTTATTTTTTAATATATATATATATATATCTAAAAAAACTTTAATATAAATTAATATTATTACCTGACACTTGTTTAAAGAGATAAATCGATCAAGGTAACTTGCAGCACCAAAACAAGTCCCAAATGAGAGATTCCACCTCCTTTGAGACTTTACAATATGTTCATAATCATTAAAATAAAATAAAATTAGGAGATAAAAAACAAAAAAAAAAAATTGATAATTTCTTGGGATCATAATAAATTTGAAATTTCATACAAAAAGTTATTGAATTCAGTTGAACCAATTGAGACTATACTACATGAATATCTTGAGGGGCGGAGATAGAGGGATCAAAAAAGGGTTCATCCAAACTTCATTTGTCGGAAAAATCACTCATTATATCTTCATGAAAATTTTGTTTCTGCTACTGAATCTACGTCTTTACGATAGATAGATGTGAGACACGATTTATTAAAGAGAAGATGAAATTACCTTAATAAGCCAATGAATAGCTTTAAACCTTGCATTTTCAATAAAACAATTCTCTTTTATAAACTTCACATAGCCTATTTTAGGCATGTAACTTATCTCCTTGTTTAATAAAATCTTAAAAGCCTCTTCACAATCTTCTTTTGATTTAAAAAAACAAGAATTTTCAACATTATTTTTGAATTCTTCTTCTTTTTCTAGCCAAATTTCATCACAAAGCAAACTCTCCATCTTTTTGTAGAAAGAAAAAAAAAAGTACAATTTTGAAATTATTCCAAGAATTGACTTATAATTTGTCAGTGAAAAATTTAGGGTACAAAATAGTTTTAAAAAGAGTACAAAAGGCAAATGATCACTATATGATAAGATAGTCTGCAAAACTAAAAAAAAAAGGATTTTATAAATTTGTCCCTTTCTAGTGCTTTGTGTCATGCACAAAAACCTTAAGGTAAACTTTAATATATAGTAGTATAATAGTAGTATTAAAATTCTTGGTGGAGTAAAGAGTCATATGAAATAGTAGTATATACAGCCTGGCTAGGCAAATTATAGCAAATTGAATTTAATTTCTATGAAGCAAAAAATATATAGAAAATTATTTTCGGATCTCAGTAGCTAGCTCAGTTGGTTGACTATCTAAATTTTTTTGTTGGTGAGGATACGAATTACGATTTCCCACATTTTAAACGACCAGCCCCACCACCACCACACACACATACACAATTCTTTAAAAAAATAAATATATGTGTGTTCATGATGGATAGTACTCATTCTGTCCCTAATTATTTGTCTATTTTTTATTTGACACCCATTGTTTTAGTGAGGATATCACATTTTACAGCATTAACGATGAAATGAATGAATTAAAAACTTAAAATTTTCAAGAAGTTTTACTTTTTTAAAAGTAATTGATTTAATGTACAATAGGTAAAAATATTTATTTTTTCTTACTTTGTCAAAATGACAAATAATTCGAGACAACTAAGAAAAACTTAATAAGTAATTAGATAATGGGGAGTACTATATATTAATATATAAAAGAATTAAATAATTCTTGATATATGAAAAATATCAATTAGTTTGTATTAAATTTTTAGAGGCTAAAACATTAATTATTTTGAACGAGAAAAAGTAACTTAAATACAAATGCATTCTTTTCATTTTATTTCAACTTATATGACGTTATTTTATTTTTGTTATATCTCAACTATATATATATATATATAAAAAAAAAAATTATAACCACTATCCAAAATCTATTTTAACCATACTAAGTAGTTATTTGACATGACATCATATGACAAGTTAAATTCCAATGAAAGTATAAATTTCTTTTATATTATAAATATATAGTTGCAAATTTTATTATTTTTTTAAAAAAAAAAAGGGGGTTGGGGAATAAAAAGGAGGAGATAAGACTCATGAAAAATGGTAAATGCAAACATGATTATTATTATTATTATTATTATTATTTTTGACTGCAGTAACCTATTGCGTGAACCCACGAGAATGATCGCTGTTTGCCTTACTCATTTTATTTATTTCTATTTGCATTGTTTTCATATAATATACAAAAGTACCCACAAATTTAATTTTTTTACTACTAACAACCATGTGGGGCTATTACTAAATTATTGCAGTGTTAAAAAGGTTGGCACATATATTTTTTAATCTCAATTTATATGATATGGTTTAATTAAATATAAAAATCTAATATTTATAAAATAATATAATTATAAATTATTTTTTTAAGAAATGAATTATAAATGAAATTAAAAAATAAATTATTCGAACTATAAAAAAATAAATAAGTTAAAAAATATGTCCGATAAATTGGGACAATAGGATATGTATTTATGAAGCACACACGTAATGGTACAGAGTTTACTTTTTGGAATTGATAACTTCCCCATTATCCCGTATTTTACGCCAGCTAATTCGCTACAACAATTAAAAAAAATAAAATAAATTCTATATTTAAAAAAAAATAGAATTTCTAAAACTATACGAAAAGTATTATAATTGTATATTAATATAATTAAAAAATGGACAACTTTCACATATAGCAAACAAAAAATTCATATTTGTATGTTATACCAAAGTTTGCATTATTACGCTCCATAGCAAACATAAAACTGTATAATTCGCTATACATATACAATTGTATAATTCGCTGGGCTATTTCGCTGCAATCGTATAATTCGCTATCCTATTTCACTGCGATTGTATAATGCACAATTGTATAATTCGCTGCCTATTTCGCTGCAATATTTTTATAAAATTTGCTTTGCATACAGCTGAATCGAAACACAATATATACACTTCTGTTGTATAAAGCTAGAGAAGATTGTATTTCACTGCAATTGTATAATTCGTTTGCCTGCAATATTTGAAGTAAAATATTTGTAAATTGTATAATTAAGTGTATAATACGAAGATATATATTTTGGAAAGTATATATACAATTTCTCTCGCATTATACAAAACAGAAACAGAATCATACACTTCTGTGTATAAAGCGAGAGAGGCGGGCAAGAATGGAGAGTGGCGAGCGAGATTTCTGGGAGAGAGACGCCGTTTGCTATGGAGCATAATTAAATCAAACCTTAGTTATTCCATTTATTTTAGGTTATTAGTTTGAAATTATATACAATGTTCCCTAAAAAAATTCACCCTAAAATGTTAGTCAAAGTTTTTATAGTTTGATTTTAAAAATAGAAATCATGACAAATAATATCGGACGAAGGGAGTAATAAATTTACTACTTATTTTCTTTAATTTATTTTTATAATTGTTTTTCAATACTATAAATACTTTACTGATTATTCTACGTTAATTTATTTTAATAATTGTTTTTTCTAAACATTATGATACATAAATAGAAGAATATTCAATGAAAAGAGATTGTATTTTAAGATATATATAAGAATAAAATAGTAAAACATATTTCTTTAATTACATTTTTTTTAAAAAAAATATATATAATAAATAAAAATATTATAAGTATTTTAAGACGAAAAGAATATAAATGGCATAATATTCAGTTGCTACAGGAATTAAAAGCCTCTCGTGGTTGGCTCAACTAGAATGAAATTTAATAGGTCGGAGAGAATATAATATTTGCGTGGCGGAATTCATAAAATTTTTTGAAGCTTGTGATCTGATAAATTATTATTTTATTTAAATTTATTTAATAATATTTAATTAGTTACGGAGGACTTTTAAGAGAAAAAATGAAGGATATTAAAACTTATGATTTAAATTAAGTGAGATTTGACCATAAATTGTTTTATTAAACGATAAAATGAAAAGGTAAGTTATTATTCTACTACTAAATAGAGAAAGAAGTGATGCTGAGTAAAAAGTAGAGGAACATATAAATTGGGACATAATAAAGAATATACAACATTTTTGTGGTAAGAACTTTTTTTGTTAAGAGTAAAAATAAAGACAATAACTACGACATATCTAATGTAATTTCACTAAGTATGATTTGGAGAAGGTAAAATGTACACAGATTTTATTCCTTCTAGAAAGGTAAGGGTAAAATAAAAAAAAAATTAAGATATATTTTTCAAAAATTAGAGGATATTTGACCAAGCTTATAAGTTGATCAAACTTATTTATAAACACTATATTTCACTAATATACATATTTGATAAATACATAAAGTATAAAAAAGTGACTAATTAGAACAGTTTTTTAGAAATTAGGGTGTTTAATTGGAACATGACTTAATTCAAGTATCTAAATGTCACTCAATTAGTTTCAACAAATAGTTATTATCTCATAAAGTCATCTTTCTTAATTAAAAAAAATGAACTAATTTTAATTTTTAAAAATATAATAACTATCAGTTAAGTCACTATTATCAACCCCTTTAATTTTCTTTCAATTCAAGTTAGTAAGAATTTTTTTTTTTGATAATAATTACACTTTGTAATGCATGCATGATAAAAGCTTTTTGTTCAAGGCTATATATATATATATAATCATCTTTCTGTATGGAAGAGTGTCAAAATCATGAAGCCTATAGCTAGCTGTCTATGAAGTCTAAATTAATCTATCCTCAATGAGTTATTAACAAGGAAAATCCATACATAGTCAAATATCTGCATGACAAATACACAAATCACAAATGATATACAAATATACAACAAAAATATATATGTATTTCTTTGACACCACTCTAAAGTATGTTCTACAACAACAGTTGGTCTAACCAAACATAGCTTACAATCAACCTATTCACTTTTCTCTTCAATTCTATCTATTCTTTAAAAATAATTTCACCAAATCAACCAAACATCTCTATATATACACTTGACTCCCATGCACTAAATATTAAGAAGCAAGTTAAGCTTGTAACAAAACCAAAAAGATTTAATTTTCTTAGCGCAAAAAATGGGCGCTACTGAAATATTTCTCTTATCTCTGATGATTGCATCGTGTCTCCTCCCTAGCGTTTCCGCTGCAATCAGACACTATAAATTTGAAGTAAATTCAATTTTTTGATTTAGAATTAATTAGTATTTAGTATATATCGATACTTACTTCTTCTTTTTTTTGCGTGTTTCAGATAAAAATGCAAAATGTGACACGACTATGTCACACAAAGAGTATAGTTACAGTAAATGGACAATTTCCTGGACCTAAAATTGTGGCAAGGGAAGGTGATCGTCTTGAAATTGAAGTTGTCAATCATGTTCACAACAATATTTCCATCCATTGGTAAAAACAAATCAATATTTATTTTTGTGAAATAGTTTATAAGGTTCAACGAGTATTTAATATTTAACGATTATTATATATATAGGCATGGAATTCGACAAGTTCGTAGTGGATGGGCCGATGGACCAGCTTATGTAACACAATGTCCAATTCAAAATGGTCAAAAATATTTGTATAATTTCACTATAATTGGTCAAAGAGGAACTTTTTGGTGGCATGCACATATTTCATGGTTGAGATCAACTCTCTATGGTCCTATTATTATTTTACCTAACAAAAATACTCCTTATCCATTTGCTAAACCATACAAAGAACTTCCCATAATCTTTGGTAATTTTTATAATCCTTCACTAATAATTTGTCTATTAGAAAATTAATTATTAGAATACTAATACTAATTATAATATATGTCACACAGGAGAATGGTTCAATGCTGATACTGAAGCTATAATTTCACAAGCTTTACAAACAGGTGGAGGTCCTAATGTTTCTGATGCTTATACTATAAATGGACTTCCTGGACCTTTATATAACTGCTCCGCAAAAGGTAATTTATTTTCGCTTTTGAAATAATATTAGTATAATAAAATATATGATACTATTAAATATCTTTTTTATATATATACAGATACTTTTAAACTAAAGGTGAAGCCTGGAAAAACATATCTTCTTCGATTGATCAATGCTGCACTTAATGACGAGCTTTTCTTCAGTATTGCAAATCATACTCTCCAGATTATCGATGCTGACGGAGTTTATGTTAAACCATTCGAGACAAATACAATTATTATTACACCAGGACAAACACATAACGTTCTTCTCAAAACTAAATCTCATTTCCCTAATGCAACATTTTACATGACTGCTCGACCTTATGTAACAGGTCCTGGTACATTTGATAACTCTACAGTTGCTGGAATATTAGAGTACGAATCCAAAACAAAACTTCATTTGAAAAATCTACCGCTCTTTAAACCGTTACTACCAGCTCTGAATGACACAAATTTTGTCACCAATTTTACTAGTAGATTAAGAAGTCTAGCGAGTCCTCAGTACCCTGCTAATGTACCTCAAAATGTCGATAGACGTTTGTTTTTCACAGTAGGTCTTGGAACAAGTCCTTGTGATAAAAACAAAACATGTCAAGGACCTAATGGTACAAAATTCTCAGCTTCAATCAATAATGTGTCATTTGTGTTACCAACAACTGCTCTTCTTCAATCTCATTTCTTGGGTCAATCTAAAGGTGTATACAAACCTGATTTTCCTTATAGTCCTTTAAATTGGTTTAATTACACTGGAAACCCTCCAAATAACACTCTTGTTGCAAATGACACAAAACTTATGGTTTTACCATACAACACAAGTGTGGAGTTAGTAATGCAAGATACAAGCATTCTTGGTCTTGAAAGTCATCCTCTTCATCTTCATGGATTTAATTTCTTTGTTGTTGGACAAGGATTTGGAAATTTTGACCCTAAAAAGGATCCATCGAATTTCAACCTAGTTGATCCTATTGAAAGGAATACTGTAGGTGTTCCTTCTGGTGGTTGGGTTGCTATTCGATTTCTCGCGGATAATCCAGGTAATTTTTATAAGAATATGCATTCAAAATAGTATTATATTATATATATATATATATATATATATATATATATATATATCAGGTTAAAATTTCTGACTCCGCGACTAATGATGTTTGTTAATAGGAGTGTGGTTTATGCATTGTCACTTGGAAGTTCATACAAGTTGGGGATTGAAAATGGCATGGTTGGTTCAAGATGGAAAACTTCCAAATCAAAAGTTGCCTCCTCCACCAATGGATCTACCCAAATGTTGAGAATTTAATTTTATGCAATTTTTGTACCTCTTTTTTTAATTTTTTTCTAAATTGTTAATGTTTCCTTATTTTGGTTTTGAATACGTTTTGAAATGAATAACGAGAATTAATAAAAATTATCACCTTCCTTTCAAATTATCCTTATATTTCTTGCATTTAGAATAATCGAGAATGGTGCCTAAAGGGTGAAAATCATTTACACTTCCAATTTAAACTAAGGAAAAACATTCTATTTACACCCACAGGGATAAGGTCTGCGTACGTACGTACAGATAAGATTACATTCATGTTGATGCAGAACATTTGTTGATCATAATTCTCTTGAATTATTTCAATGTAACAAAAAAAGAATGTAATAACACATTAACTTAATGAAGGAAAATTTTCCGAAAAAAATAAATAAAGGAAGATGAAAACACTCAAGAAATCGCGAAATGAGCAGTTGAATTTATGTTCTTGTTCAACATTTAGGAAGATCTGAAGGCGGAGGAGGTAACTTTTGACTAGGTAACGATCCATCTAACACGATCCAAGCCATCCTTAGTCCCCAGCTTGTGTGCACCTCGAAATGACAATGCATAAACCATACTCCTGTTTGATACATCACAATTTATGATCATTATTATGATTTGTATATTCATTTGTTTACAAACAAAGTTGTTAATTATTACCTGGATTGTCCGCGAAGAATCTAAAAGCAATCCATCCACCAGCAGGGACACCAACTGTGTTTCTCTGTATAGGGTCCTTGAGGTTGAAGTTGGATGGGTCATTATTAGGATCAAAGTTACCAAATCCTTCACCAACAACGAAGAAATTGTGACCGTGGAGGTGAAGGGGGTGATTTTCAGCACCGAGTATGCTAGTGTCCTGTAACACAACCTCAACACTCGAATTAAATGGTAAGACAACAACTTTTGTTGCGTTGATTACAAATGTGTTGTTTGGTTGTGGTGATCCTGTATAGTTGAATGGATTTAGAGGGGTAACCGGAAAATCTGTGGTGTAAATCCCATTCGATTGTCCAAAGTAATGAGATTGGAGTAGTGCTGTCGTTGGAAGGATAAACGATATGTTGTTTACTGATGCTGCAAATTTAGTGCCATTAGGTCCTTGGCATGTCATGTTTTTGGGGCATGGATTAGAACCAAGTCCTATTGTAAAGAGAAAACGCTTGTCAACGTTTTGTGGAACGTTTGCTGGGAATCGAGTGTTAGCTAAGCTACGAAAGTTCTTGGTGAAATTGGCAACAAAACTTGTTGAAGTTATATTTGGTAAGGTTGGTTTAAAAAGTTTGATTTTACTTTTGTTGGTGGGAGAACTATGTAAAGGGGATTCATATTCTAGGATACCGGCAACAGTAGAGTTGTCAAATGTTCCTAGACCGGAGAAGTATGGCTGAGCCGCCATTAGGAAGGTGGCGTTTGGGTAATGTGGCTTCGTTTTGAGAAGAACATTGGTGGTTTGTCCAGGGGTGATGAATACTACATTTGTGTTAAATGGTTTGGTGTAAATAGCGTCTGCATCAACGATGGTGAGGGTGTGATTGGCAATGCTGAAGAACATTTCATCATTTAGTGCAGCGTTGATCAATCGTAGCATGTAAGTCTTTCCTGGCTTCACCTTCAACTTGAATGTATCTGAAGAAACATGATATGTTAATTTGAAAACGACATACACTAGTATGTGTCGTGTGATTATCTCATGTAAAAGCTTAAGCTTTTAGACTGATTCTTTTTCATAGACTAAGCACGTGATTCTTTTTGATAACTAGTAATTACGAGACTCAAACTCATGATATTATTACAAAGTGTGGTCATATCTCTAACAACTTAAACTTTTAGATAAGATTATCATACATTAGCAACAGTATGTAACATTGTGGTTGTCATTATTGTTCAGACTCTTCAAAAATGTCGTTAGGTGTGTGTCAGATCATCCAAAATTGTTGCATTTTTGGATAATCTGACACGAACTCAACGTCATTTTTGAAGAGTCAGAGCAATATCGTTGATTATACCTTTCGAGGAACAATTATATAAAGGTCCTGGTAGGCCATTGATAGTATATGCATCTGAAACATTTGGTCCACCTCCTGTCTGAAGAGCCTGATTTATTACAGCCTCAGTATCAACATTCCACCATTCCCCTGAAACCAACAATAAAAACAGAACATCAACATTTGTGTCAACTAATGTTACTGTTTTACTATGATAATATACTTACCAAACATGATTGGAATTTGCTTGTATGGTTTCTTGAATGGATATGACTCGTTACGTCGTGGCAAGATGATGATAGGCCCATAAACTGTTGCTCTAAGCCATGAAATATGAGCATGCCAGAACAGAGTTCCCCTCTGACCGATGATCGTGAAGTTATATGTGTAACTCTTGTTAAATTGTATAGGACATTGTGTAACATATGCTGGTCCATCTGCCCATCCGTTTGCAAGTTGCCTAAGTCCATGCCTAGCACAACACAAAACATGAGTATAGTGCTATAACATTTAGTATTACAAACAAATGTAGTATTTTTCGATACTTTAGTTCTTTCGTGTTCTCTTTAAGTTCTTACCAATGAATAGATATGTTGTTGGAAACTTGGTTGATCACCTTAACGATCACTCGATCACCTTCTCTTGCAATAATACGAGGGCCTGGAAAACGCCCATTCACGCTAACTATGCTCTTCGTGGTGCATAGTCTCGTTACGTTGTGTTTTACAATCTATCGACACAACAAAAAATGTAGTTAGTTTCAATGATGTTAGAAAAAAAAAAGGAAAAAAAAATGAAGTTTATAAGTTGTTACATTGAATGTATAATGCCTAGTAATGCAAAATGTTGATTGAGGCAATAAACATAAAATGGCAAATCCAAATAGCAAATAAGAGTAGCCCATTTGTGTGTTTTTGTTTTTTTTTTAAAAAAATATATATTTGTTGAGGATATTATTATTAATATATTTAGGGAACTATATATAGAAAAAAGATTAATTGAAATTTGTTTGAATGAAAGAAAAAATGTCATTTTCTATGTTGAGTTTGGTCACCTTATGAGTTCCTCTTTGCTATGTTGGTCGACCTTAATTTTAGAGTGTTGATAAAGTAAAATGATTTACTTAACATGTTCAATTGTAAATCTTTTTATTATTACAAGTAAGAACATTTTAATATCATCAACTTTGACAATTAATTAGTTTAATCGTGATTAAAGAAAGATAACAAAATATCTAAAGACCATAATAAACTTTGACACCTAAACTATTAGTTATCTTAATTTTACTTAGTTTAGGGGGGGAGGGTTTAGAAATGTCCCTATTATTGTAGTTAAAATGTTCAATCTCTTATGACCCATCTTGTTTTGTTTGTGTTAATCTGTGGTTGAACTGTTAATTTTATGTTTAAAAAAAATAATTAGTGTTCAGTAGTCATATTGAAGTCTGACTTAATTTAAATTTTATATATTGCATGATTCATTTATGAGGATAGCGCTCTGACTATGTTTTTTTTTTCATTCTTAAGAATTTGAATATGATAATACTTTTGATTAAAAAAAAGTAAAAGAATTATTATTGGGAAAATGTACAAGTACCCCCTCAACTTATGTCCGAAATTCCAGAGACACTTATATTATACTAAGGTCCTATTAACTCTAAACTTATTTTATAAGTAATTTTCTACTTTTTTAGCCTACGTGGAACTAACTTGAAAAAAAAAAGTCAATCAGTGTTGGACCCACAAGATAGTGCCACGTAAATCGGAAAAGAGTAGAAAATTATTAGTAAAATAAGTTCATGGGGGTAATAGGACCTTAATATAGAATAAGTGTGTCTCTGTGATTTCGGACATAGGTTGAAAGGATACTTGTACATTATCCCAATTACTATTAGAAAAGTATAAATTACATGGGAATTTTCCTGAAAATTAATATGAAAATTTACATAAAAATAAGTTTCGTACCAATTTTCATAATGATCCCCAAAAACATCTCTATGTAATTCACAATTTTATAATAAATGTCGATAGAATAATTTCACCGTAACTCACATTAATTTTGTATTGTTTTTGTTAATTATTCACCCAAGATAAACAAAGTACATAACTAAATAATTAGCGTGAATATTAAAACATCTTGTCATAATTATTTTTTTTTAATTGACGACCACATCATATATGCTTGGGGAAATTAAAAAAGATTTTCTTGAACATTATATTCTGTTGTCTGTTGATTCTGTTTTATTTATACTCCTTCCTCCAAAAATATTTGTCATGTTATGCTTATCGAAAGTTAATTTGATTAATTTTTATAAGTAAATTAGATCACATTAATTTGATATTTTAAACAAAAAAAATTAGATATTCTAAAACTATATAAAATAATACTATAAATTAGGCCAATGTCATATGCGGCTACTCAAACTTGTCACGATTATTCATTTAGACACCTCAACTAGACTTACTACCTATTGAACACTTCAACCATTCTGAATTTGAACCATTTGAACATTTTTTCGAGAATAAACAAAAAATAGAGGATGTGTGAAATACACTCGCGCTGACATGTTAATTTGACCAATCAAATAATGACATTTGTTATTTTATAATCCAAAAAATTATTTAAACATTATATAATAAAGTAAAAAAAATAAAAATTATTTTAAAGTAAAAAAAATGAAAAAAAAAAGAAGAAAGTAAAACCTAAACAAACACCCACTTCCCTGCCTTCAACTAGAACAAAACATACATTTCCTCTAACTCCATTAATGGCTACCCTCCCCTCCCTGTACAGTTCCATCTTTAACCCGACAATTTTTTTTTCATCGGCTTTTTTATTAATTATAACTTTTTATTTCATCTCGTTTTTTAGATAGAGAAAGATGGGGAAAAGAATCTCTTCAAAAAAAATTTATAAATGAAACAAAATGCTAAGAATTTTGAAACCATTAGAATGGTGGGGGAAGAAGATAACCACTTATACTAAAAATTTTGAAATCATTAGAATGATGGGGGAAGAAGATAACCACCGGTGTATGAGTATAGGGGTTGGGGTGGGGTTGATAGAAATAGGGAAGAAGAAGACAACTGTTCTTCTTCTTTTTTGTTAATTTTTTTTAAAAAAATTAATTTAGGGGTATAAATTAAGAGAAAAAAAAAGAAAAATATTATTTTTAATAAATTAACGCGTTCAAGGAAAGTGAATTACATGTTTTTGCTATGTCAGCATTTTGTGTCTAATAGGAATGACTTTTGAACAAATAAAGTGTTCAATTAACAGAAGAATTAGTTGAGGAGTCTAAATGAATTATGCGGACAACTTTGAGTGGCTGGAGATGACTTAGGCCTATAAATTACAACTTTTTTATATTAATATGATGAAAGAATACATCTTAAAATGTTAGTCAAATTTTTATAATTTGACTCTAAAAATAAAAATCATGATAAACAATACCAGATGGAGGGAGTAATTTAAAACAGAGTTCAAACTTGATGTGAATTCTTTATAATTCAGTCAACCAACCATGCATGATTTAGTATTGTTTTTTTATTTCTTAAAAAATACTATAGAAAGGTATGTTTCTCCAAATTACCTTAAATAGATCACACACTTGATTTAATAATTTCTTTTCTGAATGGTAAAATTAAGAGATCAATAGAATTATACCTGCTATTTTGATCAATAAAATTATGTTTTTACTTATTTTATTATGATCACAATTTATTGTTTATTACTTTAAAATTTATTGTAAACAATGTGAAACTGCAACTGCATATAAGTTATGATATTAATTCTTGTTTTGCTTTGCAGCTTTGATATAAAAGATTACCACGTCTACTTTTTGTAGATTTACAATTTAGAAGTTTTTGTGATTGTCCCAAAAATAAATGATATAAAAATATGGTAAAATTAATATAATTTTTGTATAAGGTCTACCTAATGCTAGACGTAAAGCTGTATAATAGATCGATATAAATATCATGAATTGTTTCGTGATAAAATAAGTTGTTGTTGATACTTTATTCTTAAGTTCCTTCTTCAATAATCAGAGCATTCAGGGTCTTACGGAGAATATGGTTTATATTAGTTTGAGGGAGTTAATAACTTTGATGGTCACTCAACTATCAATTGTTTTCATAGAAAGTCACTCAACTTTCATTTTCAACTATGATTTCTTTGCACAGAAAGTCACTCAATTTTCATTATCAACTCAAAAGTCGTTCAACTATTGCTTCTTTGCACAGAAAGTCATTCAACCTATTTAATTATTCTTTCATTAAAATTTAGTAACATAAAATTTCAATAATTAACCAAAATTTTAAGAATCAAATATATATATATATATATATATATATATATATATATATATATATATATATATATATATATATATATATATTCTTCTTTTGTCTGATTATTTTTAATTTTTTATTTTGTTAGCTTTCAGATGACATTATTTATTTTGATCCTACACATTTATTTCTGGTTAACAACATAAGCATTAAACTGAAAGAAATGAATTAAATGGATATTATTTAAAAGATAAATATTAAAGAGTCAAAATGTTTATGAATTTGGTTTTAACTTATTTAAACAAACCTAAAACGTTTGTTGAACAATAATTATCTTCAATAATCATGATAAGGAAAGGATTAAGATATATTTGCTCCAAAGGCAAGACTATAATTCAGATAGCTACAATTTTAATTAACTTCTTAATCCTTGATTATATTTTCTCTAAATTACTATCAACTAAAAATAGAAGTTTCATAAAATAATTGGAACAGAGACAGTTCATCTCATCATTTCTAGTAATATTTTTTTTCATAGGTAGTTGCAGAAAATACATGTTTTACCATATTTAGCAACATTGCATTTTTACTTTGATTTCTAATTTTGGACCTTATATTTGACCACTTTTAGTAGTAATAGATTTCTTGAAGTGATTATATTTATTGTCGTAAAAATATTTGTTGTGGTTTCTAAATATCGTTTTGCAAATCCGACTAGCTGTATCCATCGAGTCCCGCTGTTTCAAGGAGGGTGCACCACGGTTAATTTTACGGAGCTCCGAAAATGCGGTCGATTTGTAATGCCTCCAGTGATCCTGATAAAGCTCGAACTAGCGACCTGAAGGACTTTGTCCTCAGACCTTTACCAGCCAAATTACCCCTCAAGATTATATATGTATTGAACTCTAAACTTATTTTTATATATACAACCTTAATGTTGACGAAAATAATTAGTTATTATATCTGACTGATCCAACAAGAAACAAATTAGAGTTCGGAGCCTAAAAGGTATAAAGTGTTAATAAAAATTCCAAAATGGTATATAAATATTTATTTTAACCAAAAGGGCAAAATCACTGGAAGGGCAGCGACTTTGGTTGCCGGAAAAAGTTAAATCGCTGCCTTGACAGCGATTTCTAAAATATTTTTTAAAAAAAAATATTTTTTTAATAAATCGCTCCCTAAGGAGCGATTTTCTTAATTTTTTATTTGAAATTTAAAAAAAATAATAAAAAAATAGGAGCAAATCGCTGCACTTGCAGCGATTTGTCTCCAATTTTCTTTTATATTTTTCTTAAATCAATTTTTTTAAAAAAATTTAATTGCTACTTATTTTAAAAAATTATTAAAAAAAAGAAATTATTTTGGAATAAGTAGTAGAAAAATTTAAAATTAAAATTTCTTTAAAAAATTTAAAATTTAATTTTAAAAATTGTAAAAAAATAATTTAAAAAATTGATTGGATAAAATAAAATAAAAAATTGGAGACAAATCGCTGCCTTGCAGCGATTTGCTCTTAGTTTGTCTCCAATTTTTTTTTCTATTTTTTCCAATCAATTTTTTTAATTTTTTTTTTTACAATTTAAAATTAAAATTTAAATTTTTTAAAGAAATTTTAATTTTAAATTTTTCTACTACTTATTCCAAAATAATTTTTTTAAATAATTTTTTAAAATAAGTAGCAATCAAAATTTTTCTAAAAAATTAATTTAAAAAATATAAAGGAAAATTGGAGACAAATCGCTGCACTTGCAGCGATTTGCTCCTATTTTTTTTATTTTTTTTTTTAATTTCAAATAAAAATTAAGAAAATCGCTCCTTAGGGAACGATTTATTAAAAAAATTATTTAAAAAAATATATTTTAGAAATCGCTGCCAAAGCAGCGATTTTACTTTTTTCGGCAAACAAAGTCGCTGCCCTTCCAGCGATTTTGCCCTTTTGGTTAAAATAAATATTCATATACCATTTTAAAATTTTTATTAGCATTTTATACCGTTTAGGCTTCGAACTCAAACAAATTAAACACCTACTAGTAAATACAACCTCTCTTTGCTTTCATTGACCTCCTTTTTGACGCTTGTCTCTTATTTCTTATTCCAAAAGAATGTCCACCTAATTGCTTGTTAAAAGGTTGATTACACTATTCTAACCACAAAATCCCTACTAATAACATTTATTATGCTGAAATTAACTATCTATATTTAATTTGGACTTGGTAAACTTAAGAGTGTTTGGTATGAAAAAATATTTTTTTAAAAGAATAAGTGATTTCTTACTTATCATTTTAAGAGCATTTATATATACTCTAACAAATCAAAAAAGAAAAAAAAAAGATTATTTAAGCGTATCATAGATTAAAGTACACCAATTATGTAAGAAGAATCTTATATCTCAGTATATATATCACTTGAATTCATAGTTACGCCTACTATAGTAGTAAGTAGATTCAAAACTAAAATTTAGTAGGTCTAACATGCATAAGGAACGAGGAGTAACAATATACAGTAAAATCTCTATAAATTAATATAAGTGGAATCATGAAATTTTAATATTTTATAGAGATATTATCTGATTGATAAGAATGGTTTGAGATTTGATGAAGGTTAATTTTGATTATATCAAAATCATTGTGTCTTACAAATTTATGTATCATATTTATTGATTTTCCATTAAAAAAAAAAAAGTATACATAAAGTACAACGAATGCATCAAAATCATTGTACCTCATTAATTTCAACCTTATGATGTTGCGATAATAAGAACTTTTAAAATGTATTATCGAACAAATTTCACCGTAGCAATTAGAAGACTATGAAGTGAAACAAACATATCTAGCAAAGATCAATGTTTGGATGCTATTAATTTTGCAATCCCTGTTTGGACAAAAAATATTCAGCAAGATACAATAGAAAATTATTTTCGACACTGTAAAATTCATTCGGGGGATGCAATCTCAGAGAATTTGAATGAACCTATTTGTGAAAATGTCATTCATGACTTGAGGTCATGATTAATGATCTCGGTTGCCACAATAAAATGGATTACAATAACCTGATAGGCTATCCAGGTGAAAGTGATTCATGTTTAGAGGTACAAAGCTTAGAAGAAATTGAAGATACCATAGAAAAAATCAATGTTAATGATGAAGTTGAAGATAATACTATACATTTGGAATCAGTTATGCACAAAGATAGACTTACTACAGCTAGAACTCTTCACAATATTATGTTGCAGCTCTAAAAGACAACAGTGGAGCTTGTGCATGCAATAAGAAAAGTTAGAGATAAACTCCAACTAGATTTAAATTTTTTTATTAAAAAGAACACGGTAGAATCATATTTCACTAAAAATGTCTTTAGATATATTTGTACTATTAAAAATTTATTAATTTATGATATTAATGAGACCATATATTTATATAGAGATCTTACGAAAATATATTATCTTATCAAATAATGTGCATCCTAGAAAACAAAACTGGTAATTTCCACGACATGTTATTAAACCAATAATGAAAAAAATTCATTCATGTTATAAAACAACTTGAGGGGTGAAAAGGATTTACTATTTTTTTTTATATCAGTATTGAAGTCTGAACTTAATTTTTAAGTATACAACCTTAATTAATGTTGACAAAAATGATTAATTATTATATCCGACTAATCCAACAATAAACAAATTAAACACCTACTAGTAAATACAACCTCTCTTTTGCTTTCATTGACCTCCTTTTTGACCCTTGTCTCTTATTTCTTATTCCAAAAGAATGTCCACCTAATTGCTTGTTAAAAGGTTGATCACACTATTCTAACCACAAAATCCCTACTAATAACATTTATTATGCTGAAATTAACTATCTAAATTCAATTTGGACTTGGTTAAACTTAATAGTTTTTGGTATGAAAGATTATTTTTTTGAAAAATAAGTTGATTTTTTATCTATCATGTTAAAAGCATTTATATATAATCTGACAAAACACAAAAGAAAGGAAAGAGAAAGAGAGAGATTATACGATTATCTTAAAGTATAGTAGGATTTAGTAAATATGTTATGAATATTTGTCTAATTAAATAATGGAAAAGTTATAGAAATCTAACTAATTTAGGAGCTAATTAGATACATTCTAATTTGCAATATCACGATTTTTACCATATTTTGGTGTGTCCTCCCTCATATGTCTAGACACATGTATTCGAGATACATTAGGTCAATATTAGGTGTAATTTGTTCTAAATACACTGCATTCAAGTGAAATTGCATGTATCTGGGATACATAACTAGCTCACCTCATTCTTCTCCCTCCCATGTCATTCGCCACTCTCCTATATATATGGGATACATAACTAGCTCCCTCCTCATTCTACTCATCTCTTTCCTGTTTTTAGTGTATCTGGTAATAACATAAATATATGTACCTAAGTATATTTTTCTTTATATATAGTAAAAAATTATTAATTCTTGATAAGACAAGTAATTCTTTGAAAGTATTAAGGATCCATTAATCTAACAGAATGGAGGATCCATGCCATAAGGATTCATCTAATATTTCTTCAATGGGAAAATTATGTGGTTGAGCACTATAATTACTACTGGTGACTAATATTATACATTAATTATGTGGCTTGACTTTGAATTTGTATAATAAATCACGTTTGTATATGTATAATTTACCAGAATATACAAATACATAGGTATAATATATAATTATCTAACTGATATACATATACATTCACCTCTCTCTCTCACTCTCTGCCGTCTCTCGCTCACTTCTCTCATCCCTCTCCCAAACTGGCACGCCTCTCTCCTCCCCTACTTCTCTCAATCTCTCTTCCATAGATACAAATACATATATATAATATACAATTATCTAACTAACATTCATATACGATTCACCTCTTTCCCACTCTTTGCCCTCTCTCGTTCGCCTCTCTATAGCACGTAATATAAATTGTAATTGTCAAACTATAATAATGGAGAGCAATAAAAACCTATTTTTGAGTGGCTATACGTGAAAGTCCCCCTTCTTCAATTGAGGGCTTCCTTTGTGGCCCAAATGAGATCCAACAGAATGGAGGATCCATGGGCCAAAATAGTGAATCAGTAGACTCAAGTCCATATAATTCCAAATAAACGGGTCATTTGCATTTTCCCCATATTTATGTTGGAACTTTAATTTTTGCTAAATATTAACCTTTTTATTCTCATAGATCATAAGTTTATTTTTTCACATCATTTTATTTCGTTGTACTTTTAAAATTTTTAATACGAATGAAAGTATTTTACGTGTTATTAAAGAATAAATAATATTTTGATTTTCTTTTTATGTGATGTAGGAAACAAAACTAGGGATATAGGTGAAGATAAAATATATTGGAGAGTGGAATGTTATAGTAATTAATATGAACGCAAAGAAGACATTTTTATAATTTTTAAGAAATTTATTTCTCAAAATTTATTTATTTTTCGAAATATTTGATCAATCGAACGTAAATGCACACAAAACACAGATTTGGAAGCGATTGTTCTACATAATCAAATGAATCACTAATATATGCAAGAGAAAAGAAAAATAATTAGTGAAATCACACGCTAATTTAACTCTTAAAAAGAAATTAAAATAATCATAAATACTTATTTTGAAGTAATTAAACTTTTCACTCTCAAACATAACATACATATATCCACCCAAAATAATAATTAAAAAAACAAACAAACAAACTTTATATGCTATTTTACAACCTCGCTAAATTAAATAACTACCATAACTTTAAAATTTAAAATTTATGAATTTTTCTAAAAAAAAAAAAATAAACAACTTATTGGATCCGAAATCATAGAAATAATAGTTTGCTGAAATTCTAGATAAGAGAGTTCCCGATTATTGAATTGCGGGACTCATAACTAAAACTCTAGCTCCGTCTCCGCCAAAAAATGCATCAAGATCAGGAGAATGAAAATAGCCTGTAATTTTGGGCTTTTTGTACCTTTTCGCTGCTGCTCTGTTTTCGTTCTTCTTCTTCTTCGGAGCTGGTGGACACTCTAATGGCGTTTGAATTCGAAATTCTTGATTTTTTGGTGTTGTACACATTTCTTCCTCCATATCCATCTTCATTATTCTACAAATTGCAGAAAAAAAACAAGTAATTTTTGTTGAGAATTTGATGTTTATTTAATGGATGAGAGGGAAAAACAGAGAACGTGTTGACTGATAATGGGGCAAGTTTGAACGTGTGGAGAGAGGGAATGAATTTGTAATGCAAATAAAATGAGGCAAATTAAAAATGCAATTCCCCTTTTATTTTAGAGTTTTTTTTTTTTAATTTCATATATAATATGTTCGGGAAAAATAAAGGTGTCTGAATCGATGCTAATATGTGATATTTCATAAGAGAGGTTTTTTCGTGTTAATATCTCTTCAATTGCATTTGTAGCTTATCAACGAGGACTGGAATGGAGTGCTAAGTACTCTTTCATCTTTAATCAAGAGATTTTGAATTTAAGCTCCCTTGGATATTAGTCGCCTTTGTTAAGAAACGTTTTACCTCCTAACATGGGACTTTTCATCGTGAATCTGGTTTTAGTTGGGCTTCAATGTTGATACTAAACACTGGTGAAAATTAATTAAAAAAAAAAAATTGTAAGCTCTAAGGGTTTGTCTTGGTTTTATATTTCATGTGTGGTAAGTGAACTTAATATAACGGGCTTATAAATAGGAGGTAACAATTGTGAGTTTTATGAAAGGTTTAACAAAAATAATTATAAGTATTTCAATTTTTTTTATGTATTATGAAATTATTTTGAATGTATATAGAATTTCAAATACCACCTTTTAATAACTTAGTTATTAATAAATTTTGATTTTAATCGTCACGATTAAAGTACAAATAACTTTCAATTGTTTGAAGTGTACATTTTTATTCTGTTTACTTATGAATATTTTAAAAGATTAATCATTTCACTATATAATTATATATATACTACGAAAATTTGTATTGTTATTTTATGATGATAATA
The DNA here is from genome assembly GCA_032847665.1 of Solanum chilense. NCBI lineage: Eukaryota > Viridiplantae > Streptophyta > Magnoliopsida > Solanales > Solanaceae > Solanum > Solanum chilense. The sequence continues at coordinate 5,748,663 of CM064971.1, read as the reverse complement.
TACTCTTAAAAATAGCCTAACCATAATACATATGGTACGAAAAATATTTTTTAAAAAAATTAAATAGATTGAACATATAAAAAATCAAAATTAAATTTTACTCAAAGTATTATTATTTTGACGGTTAAGAAAACATTTTTGTAAGAAATTAAACAATTGAATAATTTTATTGAATTTTTATGAGTGGGACATTTAAATATTAAAAAATCTTAAATGTTCTGTTGAACATTTTGGACCAACGAAATAGTCTTATATGTCCCATCAATCAAGAGAATAGAATATTTAGAATTCATAAATTGACAAATATTTAAATTTATATCACAGCTAAAATAATTACTCCTATCAAATTATATTTTTCGTTGTTTTTATAAAAAAATAAAATAAATTGACAGTTAAATATGGGGTGGCACCAACTAAATATTTGAGCTGTGTAACGTGGGCTCCACCTAAGACCGCGTATTATTCACATTTCAAAATAGGCGGCGGTTTACATCTATTTGGGTCGGCACATTTTGGCGGGAAGATTTGAGACTTGGGAATTCGGTATACTAAATTTTTGCTACGTATAATAATTAGAATCATCGTAAATTATATGAAAATATCTTTCATCATATTTTTGAGATATTTATGCTTTTGTCGTTTGAAAATTATAGTATGTATAATCTATTAACGGACATACGTATGTCATAATTTTATGCATTATTTTGACATTTATTTAATGTTGTATCGGTGAATAAGATTATGTAATGTGTCCCTATTTCATTTTTTGTTTGACTGAATGATATATATGTTCTAGTTTTTAGATGACATGAGCATTAATGTACCAAAAGTATAACGAAAGATATTTGTATATTATTTACTATAATTTTGAAGTATATTTATCATTTTTCATCAAAAAAATAAACATGGGAGTATAAGATTTGTTGTATGTGGTCTTATCTTCAGTTTCAATGAAAGGTTAATTTTATAGCTTGAACTCATAATTTTCTAATCTTATTAATTTTATAACTTGAACTCATAATTTTCTAATCATATGAAATTAGTCATTTATTTTAGGGAAAATTGTATATAATAGCAAACTAATAACCTAAATTAAATGGAATAGCTAGGGTTTGATTTAATTGTGATCCATAGCAAACGTTGGCAAAAATTTGCCAGGCGTCTCTCACCCAAAAGTCTCGCTCGCCACTCTCTCATTCTCGCCTCTCTCGCTTTATACATAGAAGTGTATAATTTCTGTTTCTGATTTGTATAAAGCGAGAGAAAATTGTATATACACATGCAAAAATGTATATCTTCGTGCTATACACTTAATTATATAATTTACAAACATTTTACTTCAAATATTGCAGAGAAAAAGGCCAAAAAATTATACAATTGTGAATTATACAATTGCAGTGAAATACAATTTTTTCTAGCTTTATACAACAAAAGTGTATATATTGTGTTTCTGTTTTTGTATAAAGCGAGAAAAACATATATCTTCTTGCTATACACTTATAATTATGCAATATACATACATTTTAATTTGATTCAACTGTATGCAAAACTAATTATACAATTGCAGCGAAATAGGCCAGCGAATTATACAATTTAGGCCAGCGAATTATACACTTGTATATATATAGCGAATTATACAGTTTTTAGGTTTGCTATGGAGCGCAATTATGCAAAGTTTGCTATAGCATACAAATATGAATTTTTTGTTTGCTATATGTGAAAGTTGCCCTTTATTTTATGATTGATTATTCAAGATTAATTTAATTTGAAATCTAATAAAACAATGACTTAAAAATTCAATTGATTGGTTATCTGAACTATCACTTTAATAATGAGGACTCGATTTCTCGTATTGTAATCTCCTTTCCTTTTTTTGTTCACCTAATACCATTTTGAAATAATTATACCATGTTTATTAGCTAGTTTGAAAATAGTCATTTTTATATATAATATATAATTTTTTTTTAAAAAAAAATATTATGTGATATAATTTGATTAAATATAAAATTTGAAAAATATGAAAAGAGTTTGTAATGTTCCAAAGCTATCATTAAAAAGACTACACTTTCATAGATTGTATGTTGAAATAAATGAAACTCAACATGAGTTTATTGAGAAAAATGTTGAATGTTGTTAAATAATTATCTAATAAAAAAATATGTAGCGAATAAAATGAAAATATATTATATAAATCGAGATTAAGAAAAAAAAGCATGACTTAGTAAATTGCATAACTATTCTAGGCATAAGTAATTATGAGAATATCAATGCTATCACATTATTATTTTTATTTTTATTTTTATATATGTATTTTTATTATATAGAATAAGAGATGAAACAATTAATATCCATATAATTATAATTTATATTTTTTCAATCTAACTACCAAACAAACTTTATCCTCCATGGCTATGAAAGTTTGATAAGATAGATTGAACCTAACAACTCAAAAAGCTTAAAAGAAAAATTTTCATTTTGACTAAATTCAATTAATTTGGAAAGTTTAAGTAGATAAAAATTTCAGAGAGGAACTTAAAGGAGAAGATGTATGATTAATGTAAATATAACTAACATAAATATTGTTAATATATTTTATTTAATATTATTTTATAGTACTTTTATTTGTATCGAATGTATAATATTTGCTCAATCAAATATTTACACAATTTGAAACAATAACAATACTCTTTTCATTTCATATTATATGTTTTTATTAAGTCATAATAAAAAAGATAATTTTATTAATTTACCTTTTAAAAAACATTTTAGAACATAATAAATTTGTTAGCAAGTATTCATTGGAATAACTTTTTTTAGTAACGTAAACGACTAATATGAGTCATAAAATGTAAATTTTTTTTGTTCATTTCATCTCTAGTCACCATATTACTCAGAAAATCATTGATATATGCTCTCTATGTTTAGTTTTATGTAAACTAATTTAATTTAATAAAAAAATTTGAAAAAGTTTTTAAAATTGTTCTTTTAAACATTTTTATGGACTATGGATTAATTTTCTTTTCCCCTTTGACTAAACCATGACAAATTCAATAAACGAAGAATACCAAATGTGAAAATTCAAGTGATTATGTCAATCATGACCTTATAATCATACGCTACATCATCACAAATTTAAAAATTCACAAACTTTTTTCATTCTAATCACACTAAGGATGGTTCTAAAGAAAAACATAGACAATTAGGATTGTTGAAAACTTTAATTTATAAAAAACACACATAACAATTAGCATAAAAACAATCGAGAATTGATTGTTTCACTTATGTTATCTAAATATTTATTGAAATTGATGATTTAGGAATTTTACATTTGAGAATTAATCATGTGATTTATGTTTTCAAGATCATATTTGTAGAAAAAATTCAACGATTTAAAAATTTTACATTTATTAATTAATTAAATATATCTGATATATATTTATTAAATATATCTAAAAAGGTATGTATTACTTAAAAATTAAAATTAAGTAAAATGTATTATAATTAATAAATTAAAATATCTAAAAATTATGTTAAAATCTAATTAACTATCAAAGTTTTATTAATGTCAAATAAATTGAGACAAAAAATAACTTAGAGTAGAGGGACGAAAATTAAAAATTATCTATCTAAGGCACAAAAATTACATATGTTCGATTGCTCTCACCTTCTTCTTTTTTTTTTTTCCATCACCTCTTGCAATGTTCCCTTCAATTCTTTCTTCTCCTCTGGAGAAATAGTCTGGGTAAAATAAACAAAAAGATATAAAAATCACATATTTAACTACAAGAAAATAACAAACTAGGACAACCATATAAAGTAACATATACATATTAATGCCAGCAATTAAAATCTTGTATTGATACAACAGTTAACCAACCCGAGTCGTTAAAGTAGTACTCAAAGCATCATTCATTACATTATACATAATATTTCTTCTCATTTTATACAATTCGATTCAATTGTATATTCCATGCCCAAGTCTCTTTTGTCTTTCTCTCTTTCTCGTTTTATACATTTCGATTCAATTGTATATACATAGAAAATTATACATATATATGTTTGTTATGGAGTATAATTATACAAACTTTAATAACACGCAAATATAATTTTTATGTTTATTATATATAAAAATTGTCTAATTAAAAATTATCTATCTGACGCACAAAACTTACATATTATCTCAAGATAGAGGCAATCCATCGTCCAAAAAGATGTTAAAGTAAAGATTCGTTTCAATCGTAGCCCAACTTTAAATCTATAATGGCCCATTAAATCACATCAAAGAGGCCCAAAAAATAAACTTTACAACACTCTAGAACAAAGTGTTAAATTGACTTTTGATTGAACCAAAGAGCCATTTTTTTAACAAGATGCATATTGCAATTGTACACTACGTTTCAATTGTAGTACTTTTATAATTCTTCGATTTATTCAAAGATTTTTTTTTAACATTAATACTTTGGTTTCTCCGTCTTTCTTGGAGAGGAACAAGTTTGCTGACTGACACTTATGTAGTTAGATCCAACACAACAACCTCACATGGTATAAACCAATTTTTTTAAGCTTTTATGTCAGAAAAGGAATCTATATATATATAGTGAAATCAAGAAAATCCCCATTTACTGTTATTGTGATTTATTGTTGTCTTTGTAATGGCTACTAGGCCTCTAATTCAATCATCTTCTGTAGATCTTCATAAGAGTTCAGCTACAACAAGGGTATAAAAAAGTTGTCTTTTTTACTCAATTGGGAAATTAATGTAGGTGTTTGTTTTTGCTTGTGTTTCTTGATTTTGATGTTTTGAATTTGGTTATTTGTGCAGATCTTGAGGACCCAAGTGAGATTCTTGGAAGTTGATAAACCCCATTTGAGATTTTTGAATTTGCCTAGGTAAGATTCTTGAACTCAATTGAGATTTGTTTATTTGGCCTAGTATGTAGATGCGGAGCTAGAATTTTTAGCTTATGAGTTGTTAATAGATTGTTTATTTGTTGTAAACAAAAAATTTAATGTATATAGAGGGCTGGCTCTGTCCCTGTTGAATATAGGGGAATAATTAGGACTACGAAAAGTTTAGGTGTGCATTGAATAAAATCGGAATAAGTTGTGTTGTGTTTATGGGGTAAAGAGTTTATTCTATCTTATAAACAATGAATGCATCATGTAAAGATGGGATCTTTTCCTTGTTTTCCTATGTGTGGTTCATCCTTTGTGGAAAGACCCTACCTTTTTCGATTTGACCGGTCATTGCCAGTGTATTCGGGAGTTCTTTGTGAGATTTGCATTAAGATTGTCTAGCTTTCGGTGTTGTCAAAGGCATGCTTAAGCCTTGATTTGAGGTGCAAGACATGTTGAGCGCTTCACGTTGCTTAGCTGGTGCTGCAGTGTTGTCGTAAGGCTCTAACGCGTGTTTTTTCTTGCCAACGAGCATAATCCTGAAGAGGCTATACTAAATAATTAATTTTTTTGAGTTTTTTTGTTCATATAGAGTCTTGGACTACAGATGTATGTTTGTTAAAAAAAAATTCCTTTATTTGCACTTAAAGATCTAATGGACCTCAGAGTTCTTTTGCGTTTATCGCCTTGGATAACACTGCTAGCTTTGCTTAATGTTTGGGTTATTAATCCAAGTTCATGAATTGATCTCAGAATATAAACTTTTTAACTGCAGTTGTAATTCAACTCCAAAATTGAAAGCCTGGAAGGGACCAATGACCCTGACCAAGGAAGTGGTGGATGAAAAAGAGATGAGTGCTGTCACTGACAATGAATCGAATGAATTCATTACGTTGAAACATAGATTTTTGAATTTCAAGAAGGACAAATATTTGTAAGCATCATCAGAAGTAGGCAACTGTTTTTTCAACTTTTTTACTGTGAAGGTTTCTTCTCATTTGAGTGTTTCGCTTTATTGGACAAGGAAAAATTTGGAGCATTATCAGAGTCTTGCAGACGAACAATCACCAAAGGTAACTTTTCTTTCACCTTTTAGACATTTTCTTAAACATGGACTTTATTTTACCATTTAGTCACTGCCTTTTCGCTTCCTTTTCCAGTCTATTTTCCCTGTTTGTGATTTGCTGTTCCTTTTCCATATTAAAAAACTTAAAGTTAATTTTGTGGGTAGTGTTGAAGTGCTCAACTGACATATGAAGGGCAGTTTTTGGTAATCTCTTGTGCAGACTCTCGGGTGTGTCCCTCAAACATACTGGGATTTCAACCAGGAGAAGCCTTTGTAGTCCGCAACATCGCAAATTTGGTGCCTCCTTATGAGGTGTTGTATACTCCACTCACACTTAGTAAATGCTAAGGATGTGTTTTAACATTGTTCAGGATAAAAAATTGCATTTTTTTCTTCTGTTACAGACTGATCCTTCAGAAGTAAAGGCAGCTCTTGAGTTTTCCGTTAATACTCTCAAAGTGAGTAAAACTTGTCAAGAAATCCTATGGCGTGTTGTTTCCTTTTATAGTTCCATCACTGAGATCAACGTTTCATGTCTGCTTACTTTATTTTGGTGCCTGTTTCTGTTATCTCTTAGCTTTATTTGAGAGTTAGAAATTATGGAACGGGGAATAAAGTTAACTTGAGAATGGAAATTCTAAACAGGACTTTCTAATAATACAATTTTGAGACTTCCGTAACTGGACTGTTACTCTTTGACTTTCCAAAACATGACTCTCATGATGAATTTACTTTATTTACCTTGATGTGATAGACCCTTGTGTTCTGCCCCTTCCCCGGATCCCATACATAGCGGGAGCATAGTGAAACAAGCTGCCCTTTTTACCTTGATGTAAATTGTGTTGGAAGTCTTAAATGTCCAAAACAAAAGGGGGAACTTGGATGATGGATTTGCTTTTATTCATCACCCAATGTATTTAAAATTCCTTCAAGTTCATCTCATTTTCTACTTCCATTTGTTTCATTTCCTCTTTTCTATGTATTTTGCTTTTATCTTTTGCACAAGGAGGTGCAGATAAGGGGGAGTTGCGGTTATTGGTCTCTCTTGTTTTCATTTTCCTCAAGTTTTCAGGTTTAACTTTTGTTATCTGCAGGTCGAAAACATACTAGTCATTGGTCATAGTCGCTGTGGAGGCATTCGTGCTTTAATGAGTATGGATGATGAAACAAATTCAAGGTTTGGCTAGTCTCTCTTCTTATCAAGTGTTATAGGCGGTTCTGACAAAGTAATTTCTTTATGATTTTCAGTAAAATAGTCACTTATGTGTAATAAGATCTTCCATTAATTCCTTGTAGCTTCATTCGGAGTTGGGTAATTAATGGAAAAGCTGCCAAGACAAGCACCAAAGCTGTTGCTTCCAACCTCAGCTTTGACCATCAATGCAAGCACTGCGAGAAGGTAAAATCTTCTTTTCATACTTTCATTATGTTTAAGTTAGGGAAAATACATAAGTTACCCCTTAAGTGTCCCCCCGGAAAAAAAAAACTAATTTTTGTTGCGGTGCAAATAGTACCCCCTCTAACGCTGATGTGGCAGAGCAGCTGCTATCCAAACAATAGATAAAACATTGACGAACTCGAGGCCCGACTCCATTGTTTCGGTGACAATGTCATCTCCAAATCTAAACTCCTTCTACTTCTATTCCTGAAACAATAATCTCATTTCATTAAACTTGTTGGCCTGTCTACTATGATCAGTCATGTACCTTACTCATCTGTAATCATAGTATTAGGAACCGAACTCCTCATTGTTAGTATAGCTCCGTTGAAATTCCCCAGCAAGAAAGACCTTTTCAGATCACGCATTGTTAGGAAAATTAGACATGATAGATAATTCTTCTTTATGTTTGATGTCTTCACTGATTCTTTTTGTATCTGAAGAACTAGCTAGTGTGTGTAAATGACCCTTTGGGAAGTTTAGCAGTTAAGGCATGTATTTTCCCTTTTCGTAAAATGGCAGCTCAAACACGCTTGGGGCATAGCCACCCAAATTCATGCCATGGATAAGATTGTCGTCTCTCTCTTTTCCGATTCTTGAATATGAAGAACTTGAAATAACAGTTAGACATTGTAACTCTGTGTATGCATATGATATCCTGAATATTGAAGCAATCTACATATTTTTCTACGTTCAGGAATCGATCAACTGCTCATTGATGAATTTGCTTACATACCCATGGATTAAGGAGAAGGTGAATAAAGGGGAGCTCTTAATTCACGGTGGCTACTATGACTTTGTTGACTGTAGTTTCGAGAAGTGGACTCTCGAGAACAACTCTCAAGTGGACGATCAAGTCTCCATCAAGAACCGGGAATTTTGGAACTGAGTAATTCTTCCTAGTCCTCTATTTGTTCTGTTGTATCATTTTTTACTTGTGTAATACAAAACTCATTGCTATTCTTGTTGACAAACTAAAATGTTGTATAAAGTGTGGACACTATTGGCCCCCTTGTATTGAAGAAAGTGATAATTTTCTATATTCAATTTGCTCTCTGCTTCTATAATGATATATTCTTCTGCAATAATGTGAAATGAACTCAGTCCAAATGCCTGGTTGGTGAATGCAAAGCACCAGAATGAAAGAAGGGACATCAATACAAATGTGTTCGTGTACATCGATCCTACAAAGGTAAGGGTAAGGTCTGCGTACTCCTAAATCGTCCGTTTGACACTTAAATCGAGGAGAGGCTATAAGGATACTTAGGAAGTTTTTGCATTCCTCTCACTCTAGAGCCTAGATTGTTCATTTGTGTTTCTAAACTTAGAAACATGAAATACATGGTCCATGGTATAGTAGTATACTTGTACAGCCTTGGCCTATAAGGTTTTTTTTTTTTTGGGATAATGGGCCGTTGCCATTTGAGGATGATTTGCGCACAGATTTTATCACTATCTCGTGAAATTAGAGAGTTTGTTTTCGAAAGTATCGGCTCAAGTGCATAATACTCAAGGAAAAAATGAAGAAAACAATAGATAAAGCATAATAGTTAAAAAGAAAAGGAAGGTAAAATCTACTCGAAATAATAACAATAACAAAATAGTGTGATACTGAAAACACAATAAACAACATATCACAAGAACTGCAAGAGTACGACTAGTACTTTGACAGACACTGCAAGCCTAAACCTTCCCAAGACAAGACAACACTATATCCCTATTAACATTTTACTCTAAACGCACTCTCTATTCATTCCTATATAGAGTCATGCTCTCAATAATACAAATCGGTGATATGTCATGACTAATAATCAACACCAACCCCAATCGACGAATTCACACGCTAACCGTTAAAAATAATTAGCGTTAAAAATAATATTTTAGCAGTATAAATTAGAAAAACTTAGAGTTTTATTTAAATTTTATATTTATTATTTATTAGTATTTTCTTAAATGATGACATGTTTCGTATATTTAGATATTAAGAAAACAAATCATCTTAATTTTTAAATATTCAGGTATTAAAACAACATCTTAATATCCTGATTCAATCATCTAAACTTAATGCATAATTTTACAAGTCATATAAGTATCTCGATTAGGATATTTAATCTCAATAAAAATAAATAACGTTATTTTTGACATTTAACATACATAATTAACTAAATTCCCCCACCCCACTCCACACACACACTTTTTTTTATCACAAAGAAAACTTTCAATCGCTATCCTTTGGGTTGCACAGGATAAAATCAGCGCTCCTATACAACAGCTCGCAGAGAGATAACCCGCACTAGGCAAACCTGGTGCAACGAGCTCGACCCAAAAGGTAAATCCCTTTCTTTCGCTGGCAGAAAAATTCAAACTTAATATTTAAAACCTCTAATACGAAAGTTCGAAGCCACCCCTACCTTTTTTCCTTCTCAATCTAACTAGAAGAAACTAGATTTGTTGTTCAATCAATTCTTTGAGGGGTGAGTATTACTAAACAAGGCAAAAACACTGACCCTTCGAACTTGATTGGTTACTATCATACTATATAATCACCAAAAAATTTAAATTAATGGCCAAAAAAGGGTTGACTTTTGTGAAAAATTCCACCAATATTTGGTCACGGACTAATTGGAATTTTGTTAATAGAAAAATGAAACAATTATTTTTTTTTTGGCATTATTATTTTTTAACAGCTCCACCTTTCATGTTCAGTCAACCCATATTTTGTCTCACTTAAAAAAAAAAAAAATACATACAAATAAGTCACTATCCAAAAAAAATAAACTACCCCCACATTAATAGGGCCTTTCCAAGAATTATCATCATGGGGACTCTAAAAATAAAAGTCAACTACATATAGAAACAAAATTTTACCTGACTTTGAAGCAAACCACCATGTTGGATCCATATGGGGTTGACTCATAAACATAAAAAAAAATAAAAAAAATATTGATTTGATCGTTCGTAGTTTAGACGATTATTCAGAATTTAAACTTGATTGATACAATCTTTAAAGTTGTGTGAAAAAAATACTGAATTTGAATGATTACCCCTTATGTATTAGTAAAACTTGTAAATTTGGTTAGGGTAGAAGAAATATCATAAAATCTCTAGAATCTTATCTATCCAAATCTTTATGTATGCTATGTACAATGGATTAGGTTTTAAGTTGTAAATTTGATACGATAGGTTGAGTGATTTTTGTGTTATAAAATAAGATTAGAGTGATTTTTTAGACGATTCATCATTAATTGGTCGATTTTTTTTATTACTTTTTGAAATAACTAAAATAAAAATTATTAGTCGATTAACTATACGAAAACTTTAACTCTAATGTTAGAAGAATCTCTAAGTTGTGTCTATTCTTTGTAATGACTCATAAGTTAAAAGTATATTTTATGTTTATTAACATGAATCTAAATTGACTTATTGATTTTGAATCTAATTCCTTTATACATGTCTATATAGATTATTTTTTATAATATTTTTTTAAAAAGCATAATTAGGAAATTAGAACATTTGTGAGTGTGTCAAATTATAAGGAACAAAACATAGCCACGTGTGCATATAATATTTTGATTGGATTCTCAACAATTTTGGTATGGAAAAGATATGGATTATATTCTAATCAAATCATAAAAAAAAAAAAAAATGAACAATTTGACCTCTCCACTTTCACATTAATATTCCAATAGGTTAAAATGAAAAGGAATTGCAATGCAATATGTTCCATTATTTGTGTGATAATATTTTTTTTTTGTTGATAAAATATAATTAAACATGTTTTATTCTGTTTCTAAAAGATCCCAATGCATGAATAGGAAAAACTAAATAAATTATAATAATGATCAATAATTAGAGTAAGTACTTTTTGAACCATCACAAACAACAAATTATCCCTCTAAAATTAGCAAATGTGATTAGCCAAACAAAAATTATTGCTTTTTTCAAAAATATTTTTTTAAAAAAACTCGGCTAAACAGACTACAAATTTAAATATATTCATGTTGGGCGTAATGATTTCACAAATATGAATCCCACATACATTATTCAATTAGTTTTTTTTAACAGTTCACCCTTACGATGAAAGAATTAAATATCACTCCAATTCGTATATATACCAAAAAAATTAATAAGATAAAAATAACTTAACTATGCTTATATATCACATCAAACAAAACTTTAAATCCAAGTCCAACCAAAAATTACAACAATTTATTTTGAGAAATAATGAGAGATTTGAGCTAAATTATTAAAATGTGCAAGTGATTCCTTATACCACCTGCTTTTAGATAAAGAAATTGAACCTCTACTTTTAACCTCAATTATTGTCATATTAGTTAATTTTAACATTAATTTTCAACTGCCCATGAAGAACCTTTCCTAAAATAGATAAAAAGGAATATAATATATATATATTAAGAAACAAATATTATTATTCCAATTATTAATTTATGTATTATAAGTAAGTAGCATCTTTTCAAATCCTTCTTTAGTGGTTGACTCTTGTTCACATATCTACCGAATACAAGTCATGGTTCAGGTGGCCTAGATCCCCTTTATATTAGGTCGATGTTCGGTGTTTATAATTAAGTTTAACTGATTCGTAGTTCACGTTTTATAGGGTTTAAATATAATGACGACGCTTTCAATAAGATTTTTTTTTTATTTTTAAAATTCAAACCTGATATTTCTAATTAAGAATTGAGAAATCTCAACTATCTCATTACGATCCAGATTGGTAGGTTGAGATTTATTAAAGCACCCTAGTAGGACAAATATACAAGAGAGAAAAAGAAGATAATTCAGAATATATTTTTTTTTACACTTTAATATCTTCAATAAATAATTGTGACAGCAGTTCAACTGCAATGGCAACATTTCTATTAATTTTATTAATTTATACAAAAATAAAAAAATACTACAATTAAGAATTAGAGCAGAATTTCTGCATTAGAATATCACTCGATATAAAAGTATTTCTTCATATTTAATTAGACTAAATTTTGTATTTGAATGTAACTTTGAAACAGAGTCACTTTTATAAGTAGAAAGTGTTTTATATAAAGTAAAATATTTCGACATATATTTCAATTAATCAGAATTCAAAGCAGAACTATTATTAATTTGAAAGCAAGTTCAGCTAATCTGAAATAATACATTATATTCTTGTAATTAGAATTAATACATTTTATTATTATTATTATTATTATTATTATTATACATAAGAATTGAAAATATTCCCATGTATTGTACAATTGACACTTGGAAATCAATTAATATTTTTTTTTTTAAAAAAAATAGATTCTACATACCTTATCCCTTTAAATTATAAATATGTACACATAAAGCATCAACTACCAATAATACTTTATTACACAAAACAAAAAAACATCAAGAAATTTTTATTCTTCTTCATCTACTCCACTCTCCCTTCACCTTTTACCAAAAAATTCTTTAAAATCCCTCATAATTGTTACCAAAAAAATCTAGCAAATTAATTAAAATATAATTATTGTAGTGAAATGTTAATGGAGAAATATTCATGGTCTTATGAAGATGAGTTGATAAAAGAACTTCTTGATGATGAATCACCATTCCTTTTTGCACCTCAACATGACTCAACAACTTCTTCAAGTGATAATTATTGTTCACTTGATGTAACAAAGAGTTCTATTTCTTCATTTTCTTCATGGCCTAACAATATTCATGATGATATAGAGAGTGGTTTGTCCATGAGAAGTGATGGAGTAATTCAATCTCATGATGCTAGGTTTTGAATTTTTTCTCTCTTGATGTTTTTAGTTTTATAAGTTCTATACACTGACAGTGTAAAAAATTTATTTTATGTTTGATCTCTATAATAAGCATTACCACATTGGAAAGTTTCACTTTTTGGGAGATTAAGTATTCCTACTAAATGTGATTTTCCCCCCCCCAAGATTTCGAACCTGAAATCTTTGAATAAGAATATATGAAGGGAAACTCTGACCTGGTATAACATGTTAAATTACTCGAAGTTGAAATTGAATTTTGTTCATATTAATGCAGGAATTTAGGGTTGGGAAGAGGGTTAGACATGATGATGAATAAGCATGAGGCTAAATATACATTGAGAATACAAACTTGTGGTAATGTAATGGCTGATGATGGTTATAAGTGGAGAAAATATGGCCAAAAATCCATTAAGAATAGCCCATATCCAAGGTATAATATATGCTCATATATACCTATTTAATTTTGTCTCATTTGAGTCAAAACTTTAGTCCTGATTGAAGTTCAATCATTTTTGTTAGTCTTCAGCTATTTTGTTTGAACTTCAGTCTTACATGCATGAACTTGAAACAAAAATGAATGAAGTCGCGCAAAAACAACTCAATATCAAACTATGTACCTTAAGAAAAAATTTGACTAAGATTCAACTAAAAATGATCGAAATGAGAAAACATGACTAATCATCATCGATCAACCATATGAAACTTCAGACATATGCTTTAAGTTATGTCAAAACCTACACACTGTATATCTGAAGTGAATACACATATATCTTTTTTTAAAATTCGATCCGATATCCATCCCCCACCCACCCACCCACCATAAACATTAAAATATTTCTATTATTTTTTGATGCTATTGAATTGATTTCAACAGGAGCTACTACAAATGCACTAATCCAAGATGTGGAGCTAAAAAACAAGTTGAGAGGTCCAGTGATGAGCCCAACACTTTCATAATTACTTATGAAGGCCTTCATCTACATTTTGCTTACCCATTTATCACTCTTGATCCACCTCAATCTCTTAATCAGCCCAACAAAAAGCCCAAAGTAACAGATTCAAAAGCCCATAACTATGAATCTGAAAACACAAGTGAAGTTGATGAAAGCCCAATACTGGTCAATTCATGCCCAATTGTTGACCTTGAACAAGGATTGGGCTTTGGTGAAATGGGCTCACAAGAATTGGGCCTTGATAGAATGGGCTCACAAGGGTTACTTGAAGATATGGTGCCATTAATGGTTAGAAACCCATCTATTAATAAGCCCACAAACTCATATTCTTCATCTTGCTCTTATTCATCTCCACCAACTTCTCCTTCATTTTCTTGGTCAAATAATTAGTGTTTTTTTAACTACTAGTAAATTATTGTATGTATGATACTTATAGAATATATTGTGTTGTTAAAAAATTATTATATGGCGATTTTTAGCTAAATAAATTATGAGTGAAAACCTTGTAAAATTCGTTACGTGGAAAAGAAATGAAAACCTTGTAAAATTTGTTGCATGAACTCATGACTTGTCCTAAATCAATATATAAAAAAAAGATTTTCACACAATATAGTTGTTCATCAAAATAACAGTAAATAAATGTATATTTTAAAAAAATATATAATTGATAGTATACATATGATACACATATTTAGTGTATATTTTTTTTTTACAAATTGACAAATGGATATGGTTGTTTTGGCGGAGCAGACAAATATGTACAAAGCATATAGGTTGTGTATAATGACGAAGTCAAGAATTTTATAAAATGTGGTCAAATTTGAAATAATAAATATATTTAATCTCTATATAACACATAATTTTTCGACAAAGAGTATGCACCAGACCACCCTTAGCTTAAATTGGCTCCCCCCATGGTTGTGCATACTTCATACTAAATACATATATTATACACATGATGTATCTGTTTACATACATATACACACGAATAATGTGTATATTATGATATTTCAGTCATATTGGTAAACTAGTTGGTCGAACAGTATATATACGTAACTTTCCGTACAATATTTGGGCCCAAATGCATCCACCTTTCATGCCCATCAACTTTTAGCCCATAAATACAAAAATTGGGCCCAAATGAGTCCACCTTCCATCATTGGACCTCATTACAAACTTGTGGCTTATCCTACAACCACAGAGAAAAAAATAACTCCAATGACCAAATTACCCCTAAACACCAATATGTCCCGATTCATGTAACACATTTCGAAATTGAAATAATTCTATTTTTTGTTGTAAATTTATCTTTTAAATATTTTGAACTGTCAATTATTGTGATGTTTATAAATATATAAATTTTAGTTCAAAATAATTGAAGATGTCAATTCGCAAAATTCCGTAAAACGTAAACTTTTTGATTCTTTAAAAACGAAAGTAATTTCCCTTCCAAGGTCAAATAGGTAAATTCACCTAGTAACCAAGGTATGATTTCCCGGTTATCCCTGTTACCCGAACTTCTCTGATTCTGCAAATTCTTCGACCTAAACAATAGCTCCAAATGCAAAAAATCTTATAAATCTGTGAAAATTAAACTGTTTTTTTGCTAATTTCTCGACGATATTATCAATCGATTTACCTTAAAGGATCCGTTTTTCAGAATCGATTTCTAAGGATTTGAAAAGGAAATTCATGTTAAGGAAATCACCAAAAAAATGATGCTTTCACGTATTAGCCGCTCCATATCTAAGGCTTCTCGTTCCAGCATTCACAAAGTAAGCTCTCTGTGCATGTATTAATGTAATTGATGAAGTTCCTTTTTTTTTTTTTTGGAAATTTGAAATTTTTTTGATTGTTTTTCGTTTTGTTTAGGGTGTTGGATATGGAGTGAGGTCAACGGTGTTGGATGAAGTGGCAACCGGTGGCGCGTGCATTACACGCGTTGATGGTGGGTTAGGGTTTGTGAGAACGTATTTGACGTTGATTGGAGGTGGAAGGAGAGGTTTGAGTAAGGAGCTTGATTCGGTTTTGGCAAGCCCTAGGCTTAGAAGGTTTTTCTGTAGCGAAGGGCCAAAGAGAAGAAGTGAGAATTGATTGAATGATTGAGCTTTTTGATTGAAGTATAGATTTTTGTTTGGTTTTCAATGCTTATTTGTTGAATGTTGTGTTTTTGTAGACTATGAGAACTATTATCCAAAGAACAAGAAAGAAATTCCCAAAGCAAATAATAATCAAAAGGCTGAGTCAGGCAAAGGTATGGTAGTGCATTATTTTATGTGTTTTGGTAAATGCATGGATTATGTTTAAACCAACAACTAGGCGTCAATCTAAGTTGAAGTCGCCTATATTGATCCCCTGTAGCCATTCTGCCTCATTTTGAAATTCTAATTGTGCATTGATGATATATCACGGAGATGCAATTTATGTACGAAATTGGTTGTAGAATTATATGAAAAATATAGGAGAAACAAATGTTCTTGTCCTGTTTAAAGCTTTATTTCTGGGTTGTATACAATGAACATTCTTGCTTTGGTTTGTGTTGTTGCAGAGGAAGGTTCAGGTGAGCAAGGAAATCCTCAGGAGAACTTCATTAAGCTAAACTACAATTTATTAGCACCCTTATTATTTATTGGGTTTATTCTGTCATCTATCCTCATGTCTCCTCGAGAGCAGCAGGAGGTTAGTGCTTAAACTGAGTTTTTTCTCCCATGTCGGTCTTGTCGTTCCAGCTCCCCCCTAACCCCTCAGGCCCCCACCCACGCAATATGCACCCACCCACCCACACAAATAAAAAACCTTTTGCTTTTTACTAAAAGTGGATGAGTTTAGGGCCTGTAAGAAGAATTGATCTTAAACATTTCAGTATATATGTGAAGACCAATTTTACCTCTACATTAATTGTAATGGAAACAAAAGCACAGTCAGCCATCTGTAAGATAATTAGTCACTTGGATAGAGGATGTTAAATGTACGGCAGCAATAGCACTTTTTTACCTTTCCATCCATCCATCCAATCCATCCATATATATATATATATATATATATATATATATATATATATATGTATAAATATTCCCCTTTTATGACTATAGAACCTTTGCAGTTAAAATTTTCACAGGTCATATGATTTTTCTTTTTTAATTTGATGAGTCGTAATGGAAAGTGATTAGGAATGGACAACTTTGTTAGGTTGAGTCATTACATGGGATCATTTGCTTGTAGATACCGGAAAGTAATATTGGGTGTGGTAACCTTTTCTTGATATTGGATTGTTGGTCTAATTGTTAAAAGGAAAACAATTTTCCAGTCTGAAATTGTTACATTTATATGTTGTAGTTACTATTTGGAGAGTGGAAGGTTATTCTCATTGACCATACTTTTTTCTAATACTTCCAAAATATTTGAATGGCTTACTATTGTGATTTATAGTACCTTTTATTTGCTTCTAATATGTAAAAAGGATTGAAAAAGAAAAATTCTTTGTCCGAATACAACACCGAGCATTAGCTAGTTTGATCCTCGTCCTCCAAATCAAGCTACATAAATTGAAATGGAAGGGGTAACATTTGTTGAAGACGTGATCATGTTTTCCATTATGGTCTTTTTGGTAATATAAAAACTTGGGTTTTTATATGATACATAGGCTTTATGTTCCTATTTCATATACTATTTGTTTTTTATGTTAGCAAATCCAATTTCGGTTGTTGTCTAGCGTAGAGTTTATAACACATGTCAGAACAAGTATCGTTTCTATTATCCTATTGACTACAAGTTTTGGCATCAGGTAATGCCCCTGCATCATACTAGCTTGTAAGTTGCCTACTTATTGAATGAGCATAGAAGAATCAGAATGAATCATAGTGCTTATTCTACTTTATCCAACCATTCACCACTTTCCTAGAGCTCACTTCTGTTGCTGATATGTTCTTGCTCAAACATATGTTTTGATGAAGTCTCTCTCTTAGTGTAACGATATAAATGTGAATTTATGAAACCATGCGACTTTTTTATATATGTATTGTTTAACTGATGAGATAAGTAAAACTGCTGCGGATATAATTATAGGGGCAGGTCTCGTATCTTCAGTTATTGTTGTCTTCCGTAACTTGCTTCTCTTTCTTCTCACAGCAACTTTCCTAAATGTACATTTTCAGATTAGCTTCCAAGAGTTCAAAAACAAGCTACTTGAAGCTGGTCTTGTTGATAGGATTGTTGTTACTAACAAATCTGTAGCCAAAGTTTATGTGAGAAGCTCTGCACCTGGTCCTGATCAAATTGGTGACGACGCTGTTCAAGGTCCTGTAGCTGTTCGAAATGATAGAAGAAATACGAGCCTGTACAAATATTACTTTAACATTGGGAGTGTCGAGTCATTCGAGGAGAAGCTTGAAGAAGCACAGGAGTCATTAAGAATAGATCCTCATAATTATGTTCCAGTTACATATGTTGATGAACTGAATTGGTTCCAAGAAGTGATGAGGTTTGGTCCAACAGTGTTGCTTCTTGCTGTCCTTTATTTTATGGGACGTAGAGTGCAGGGTGGGATGGGTGTTGGAGGCCCTGGTGGAAAAGGTGGACGTGGAATATTTAACATTGGCAAAGCGCATTTCACAAAGATGGATAAAAATGCCAAGAATAAGGTGAGTCTAAGTTTCTAACCATGCACATTTCAAACTTGGTGCAGATTCAGAAGTATTAATGGTGTTTTTAAACTCTATATCTACATGCCATGATATTTCATGATTAATTCTTGGAAAGTCTGTTGACACGTCCTTGGTACAGGTCTTCTTTAAAGATGTGGCTGGATGTGACGAGGCAAAGCAAGAAATCATGGAGTTCGTCCACTTCCTTAAAAACCCGAAGAAATATGAGCTGTTGGGAGCCAAAATTCCGAAGGGTGCTCTTCTAGTTGGTCCTCCTGGGACTGGGAAGACCCTTCTGGCCAAAGCTACAGCAGGAGAGTCTGGTGTACCTTTTCTCTCTATTTCTGGATCAGATTTTATGGAGATGTTTGTTGGCGTTGGACCAGCCAGAGTTAGGAGCTTATTTCAGGAGGCAAGGCAGTGTGCACCTAGTATAATTTTCATTGATGAGATTGATGCCATTGGTCGAGCAAGAGGAAAAGGTGGCTTTTCAGGAGGACATGATGAACGTGAAAGCACTTTAAATCAACTGCTTGTTGAAATGGACGGTTTTGCCACCACATCTGGCGTGGTTATACTTGCTGGCACAAATAGACCTGATATATTAGACAAAGCCTTGTTAAGACCCGGTCGATTTGATCGTCAAATTACCATAGACAAACCAGACATAAAAGGCCGTGATCAGATATTCAGGATTTATTTGAGCAAGTTGAAACTTGACCACGAGGCATCCTTTTATTCACAGAGGCTTGCTGCTCTAACACCAGGATTTGCTGGAGCAGACATTGCAAATGTTTGTAATGAAGCTGCTTTAATTGCAGCAAGGAATGAGAGCACAATAATTACAATGCAACATTTTGAGTCAGCCATAGATAGGGTAATTGGTGGTCTTGAGAAGAAGAATAAGGTATCCAATCCTCAGCTTTTCCCTTTCATTATCTACTTTTCATTGATATGTAGCACATTTTCAATACTAGACATTTCATATAATGGCTTTGTTCTGGATCTTGGTTATGGAATACATTGTTTCCAGCTTGAAATGTTTAGATTTATGCAACTCATCGCCGAAATAAAAAGGAAGAGAGAAAACTGCTTGGATTTACATATGCTTACTATTTTTGAATTTAAAATGAGAAGAATATCTGGGGATATTATGTGATTTACTAATATCTTAATCTTAGTGCCTCTCCCATGACTTTCCAGATCAACCAACCTGGATCTACCACTCAGTTGCTACTGGAAAACATATATAATTGTGATTAGGGCATTATCAGAGGATGTTTTTATTACTTTCTTTGAAGGAAGTGGTATTATGATATAAAAATCCTACAAGTGTTTGAGCTGATTATAAATTTGGAATTTCTCTGTTTTCTTTATTACTAGGCAAGTATGTCTTATGCTTCTCTTCCTCTCCTTTTTTTTGTGTGGGTGAGGTGGGGGTTGGTTGGAAGTTTATGAAAATTCAATGAAGTATTTAACCCGGAAAAAAATGATGTTGTAATTGTCAAGAAACTTATGATCATTGGGTGCAAAATACGCTTCTAAAGGCCAGGCCTGAAACTCCTTGTAGCAGGTAGAAAATTTAGTTTCTTTTTGGTGGGAAGGATCCAATATATATTCATTCAGTATAGTAAGAATAGCCGCTTTTATTACTGTGTCCGAAGTCAGTTACAACTGGAGTGACCATTTGTTGAATATCCTGTCAGCCAAATTCTTTTGACAGGCATCATAGATCCGAAGATATTCAATGTAAGAACTCTTCCCGTAAGGGTTTGAGTTGGAAGCTGTGGTGACTGTTTGGTCCTTCACTGCTACATCCAGGGATATCCATAATGTTTTCTCGGAGAGTTTTGTTTTGGTTATTGAGCACTTTTTATTTGTTCAAGAAATAACATTATGGAGAGTATTGGTATGCTCCACTTCAACACCATTATAACTGCTTCTTGTTGACTTGATATGAGTATGGAACCAACATGGCATGGAGAGGATGGTGGGTAAAATAAAGATTGACCTTTCTGTACATTGTAGTCCATTATATTTTCTCTCTCTTTTTCTCAGTTTCATTAAAAAAGAAATTTGGGTGGACGCTCTCTTTGGGGAAGTATGATGTGGCTAGTGTTAGAATTTTGGTCCAAGGTTGGGTTGTGAAGTTTGAAGGGTAAATAATTCCTTTTGTTTCGGAATACATCACATCTCAAAGCAAACCTGTGTTCTTTCTGCAGGTCATAAGCAAGCTAGAGAGGCGGACTGTTGCCTACCATGAATCTGGTCATGCTGTTGCTGGATGGTTTTTGGAACATGCAGAACCATTACTAAAAGTGACAATTGTTCCTCGGGGTACAGCAGCCTTGGGATTTGCTCAGTATGTTCCTAATGAAAATCTTCTAATGACTAAGGAACAGCTATTTGATGTGACATGCATGACTCTTGGAGGTCGAGCTGCTGAGCAGGTGAATATATAGGGAAAACAAATATTATCTTGCTTTCATATTTTTCCTTGTAGATGGACTTATAACTTGTTTGGCCAAACTTCTAAAAATCAGCTTATTTTGGGAAGTGTTTTCTTCAGAAGTGCTTCTAAAAAAAGTACTTTTGGTAAAAATCAGTTTGTGTTTGACCAATAGATTTAAAAACACTCTTGAGCAACAATTAGAGTTTGGGAAAACTTGCTTGGAAGTGTTTTTCTTAAAAGTACTTTTCGAAAAAAGTGATTTTGGAGAAAAACTACACTGTTTTTTAGCCTATGGCCTTGTGAAAAACAACTTATGCTACTTCTCAGAAGCACTTATTTTTTCCCAAGAGCTTGGCCAAACACCTCACTTTTTTTCCTATCTAGAGTAAGCACTTTTGACACTTCCCAAAAGCTTGGCCAAAAACAGGTTATTGGGCACCTTAGTTCAACAGGTGTCATGCAACACTGCTTCGTCGAAAAATATTACCACCTAAATACCTACATAAATAATATGCTAAACAAATTCCGGGTGCGCCACCACCTGTAGACATTAATAATTGTTAACTTGAAACTATCTCACCACGTGGGCAGTGGGTAGACCCCAAAATATAGAATCCAATGCTAAATTGTATTTTTAGAAAGCAACTTCTTTTGAGTGATAATTTTTCTTGGAGTGATTCCAAAAACCAACTTTTTGGTACAGGGCAAATACCCTGTTATGTACTGTACGGATACTCTGTCCTGTGAGATTGCTCATTTCTTTAGCCTGAATTATGTTATTTTAGTACTATGGGGTGGTATTGCATTACAGTGTTGAGATAATTTGGACTCAAATCCTGCACATAATGGCGAAATACCACCGAAGACTTCCTCAACACTTTCTAATAATCTAGGCAACAGCTACACCTGTTTTCTTTTTCCTTTTCTCTCTTTCCCCCTAAAATAAGGTTATACTAGCAGGTGAATATCTTATGACTTGAGTAGAATGTGAATATCTTATGTGAGCTTAACTATGCGAGTTCCACAGTTCTGCTTAAATATATTTTGGCCTTAAAGTTATGCAACACATCTTCTGTTTGTTCTTATAAGGACATCTTTAGGCGTAGTATTAAAGAAGGTATCTTCTTGCTGAAGACCTAACTTTTCAGATCAGCGAGTCTAAATTTAAAGGGGTCTGCATGTCATATGATGTATAATAAGTTTGTTTTTAATATTATATGCTTTCTAACCTCAACTATAGTAGCTCAGAATATGATGGCTCTGATTTGAGTGAATTTATAGGATAAACTTATTAGCTTAGTGTCGAGAAGATTTAGTACCGGCATGCATAAATCCTTAACTTGGCTTTAGCTAGCAACTATGCCCTCCAACTTTGAATGTGCACAAGTAGACATTTAAACTTGTATAAAATTGAACAAGTAGACATAAGTGTCCTACATGGCACAATACACGTAGGACGCCATGTAGGACACAAAATTGTCAAGTAAGGTATCATGTAGGACGATTGTGTCCTTTTGCTCAATTTTATACCAGTTTAAGTGTCTATTTGGGGCACATCCAAAGCTAAAAAGGTCATAGTTGTCAACTGATGCCAAGTTAAGGATCATGTTTATGCATTATGCCTTTAGTACCCTAGTGCACATGAAGAATTTTGTTTTTTAAATGCTAATCTGCAGCATCACTTTTCTACCATCATAGCAGCTTGGCTTTTCTTACCTTTTATTTTTTTGTGAATAAGATACCTGAAGTGCATTCATTTGGTTTTCATTTGTTGACTAGGTTTTGATTGGGAAGATCTCAACTGGTGCCCAAAATGATTTGGAGAAAGTCACCAAAATGACATATGCCCAAGTAGCAGTTTATGGTTTCAGTGACAAGGTTGGTCTTCTTTCTTTTCCACAAAGAGACGATGGATTTGAGATGTCAAAGCCTTACAGTAGCAAGACTGCAGCAATTATCGATACTGAAGTAAGAGAATGGGTGTCCAAGGCATATGACCGGACTGTGCAACTTATAGAGAAGCATAAAGAACATGTAGCACAGATTGCAGAGTTACTACTTGAGAAAGAGGTTCTTCATCAAGAAGATTTGGTTCGAGTATTGGGTGAACGCCCATTCAAGAGCCACGAGCCCACAAACTATGATATATTCAAGCAAGGATTCGAAGAAGAGAACAAAGAAACCAAAGTTAACCCCGAAAATAAGACTGTAGAAGATAACGGATCACCTCCGGTCGTACCTGAGGTTGTACCATTGTAATTGTTGGTTGGTGCTTTGTAAATGATAAGGTGGTGTAGTTGCTGTTTGGATATTCACTTTTCACTTGTTATTAGAAAAGTTTTAGAAGATAGAAAAAAACACATTTTGATATTAATAACACAGAAATCCATTTCTGATTTTTTGCACCCCGTGAAATCACACAGAAAAAGATGAGGTGAAAGAAATACTGTAATCTAATTTGTATCAGCTTGCTTACAGTTTTTCCCTTGCTGATATATATGTTTTTGAAATTTTATTATTGATGTGATTATAATTAAAAAATCGCAGACAATTAAATTTAGAGTTACTTTTTATTTCTTAATTTGACTAATTCACTTTAATTTAAACCTATCATATTTGATGTTGGCTTGGTAAGATGCCTTTAATTCTTTGAGAGACATTTCAAGCTTGATTAAATTATCGAATAGTTAAATTTTAAAAGTATTATCTTATGTAAACATCACTATAATTGTAATTAAAAGTAATGTGAAATGCTATATATGTAAAAAAAGAATGATAGTCTAATTGGAATATTTAATGAAGTGAAAGTCTTATATTTATTTTTAAAAACTTCTAGAGTAATTTTAAATAGTTTATGGAACAATTGGTTTTATTGAAAATTTCAAAACGATGATCAATAAAAGAGTTATAAATATTTGTGTTGTTATGTAACGTACAATAATTTATATAAGTTTATTCATTCTTCTTACAAAATATTACAAAGAAATGTAATTTGTAAAAATTAAATAAATAAGCCTAAATATCTTTTCTAAATTTTGATTTCAGGAGCATTCATTCTATTGAGTCGCCCCTACTACCAAATCAGCATAAATTAGTCTATCAAACAAATGAGACTGCGAAAATCTAGTTTACCAAATTTCCGATTGTAGTGTGTTATTTCTCACTATTTCCAATGCAGTAAAGCTACGTTGTCTATTTATCTTTTTTGTTAGGGGTGTTTTCATGGAATTGCATTGATAATGCATATATTGATATATTGAAGGATATACCAATCAATTGCTTCCTATTCATAAAATGCATACGATTTAATTTATCATTTTTACTTGTCAAGTAGAGGTTAACTTATTATGTTATCACATATGATTTAATACTATACATAAGTTACACATAAACAAAAAAGATAATTAGTTGTTCGAGTGCATTGAGTTCTGCTCCAATAAAGTTAAATAATCGATAGAATTAAATTTAGACGGATTAAAATAATTTTAGAATCATCAAATTGGTGATAGGTTCAAAATGAACTAGTATATAAATCATAAACTCATGTGTTCAACTCAAATCATTTTCAATTTCTTTTCCTTATAATTTAGTTAATTACTATATTGTTATTTAGGCTAATATATTTAGAGAATTTTTATATTGTATTGCAACTCTATCATTGATATAATATAAATATTCCATGCATAACTAGTCTATTCTTTTGTAAATATCTAGTTACTAAAGGTACTTATATTTGGCTCATGTGCCACAAACTTATCCATGATCATTGTATCATTGTTTTATGAATTAATCTTATAGTCTTTTATATTAGATGATATTATAAATTATACATCCCTATATAGAAAGTAGATATATCAAAGATTAGGCTAGAGTCTAGAAGATTAATAGATAATCAAATATTATTATCTGTTATTCTATTTAAAAATGCTTGGATATGTTTTACTTTTTTAAAACTCCACTGGTAAAATTACAATGTATATATTACATA
This sequence comes from Solanum chilense, assembly GCA_032847665.1. Taxonomy (NCBI): domain Eukaryota; kingdom Viridiplantae; phylum Streptophyta; class Magnoliopsida; order Solanales; family Solanaceae; genus Solanum; species Solanum chilense. Next base: position 5,723,456 of record CM064971.1, on the reverse strand, counting down.
CTCATTATGAAGTACATAAATAAAGAGGAAAAGGGAAGTGTTTTAACAATCAGTGAGGATCCATGGCATATAAAGGAAGAGTAAAGAATACTAATACAATGTCTTTTTCCTTGGACCCTTTACCTCACTTTAATGCAAATAATAATAATAAGCTAATTCTATGGTTCTTAAACTTTAGTGTTTTTTTTTATTTAGTATTATGATATTTAATTTTGTTTTTAGGTCTGATTGATTTGAATTTGTTTCGAAAACTCTCACTTTGAAGAAAGGGGGAGACATTTCACAAAGGGTGTCCAGGTGAAGAAGTAAACCTGCTTTTCTAAAATAAAATAAAAAAGAAAAAGAAAAAAAAAAGAACTACTACTAGCGAAATCTGAACACACAAACACTTTTAGTTTGCATGTTCTTTTTTTAAAAAAAGAACCCTACAATCACTGGAGTACATCATATTATTATTTCAATGGTATTCAAAACATGTTATTTAATCACTTTCTTTATCATTTTATCTGTAATACAATATAATTTTCCGATAAATTGAAAAGTCTCCATCTTTTAAGTAGTGATAATAATATGCCCTTTATATGAAGTGGTTAAAAGTTCTTTTAAAAACTATTACAACTATTGTATTAGATAAGCACTACAATGACCCACAAAAATTTTGAGGTGAAATTTTGACTAAAATATTAATGCACTAGTAGGACTATAGACATAAATGGATAAATATGTCAACTATAATAATATGCTTTGTCTTTTTACACTTATTATTTGGACTAGACTCACTAGATTTTGACAACTGGGCTATTGTGAATAAAAGCAAAGTTTCATCCAAAAAAAATAAATAAAAAGAGAAAATAACCTAAATGACTTCCTACTTGGAAAACAATAAAGAAGAAAATTGTACTTATTAAAACTAATTTTTATCATAAAAAAAAGTCATGTCCAATCATTTGTTGTTTACCTCCAGGTATTTATATTTTCTTCGTCTCAAAATACTTTTTATTAAGACGTTTTAAAATATTTCTTATTTTAGAAATTTAAGATTATTTTTTTCTCGTGTTATCCTTTACGGTGATTGTTCTATAAAATTACAAACATTTCAATGTGACATATAAATAGAATAAATATTTAATGAAAAAGAGATTATATTTTAAAACATGATTAAGGATAAATAATAAAATATTCCACCTAACTAACGTTCTATTAAGAATGATATAAATGAAAAGCACAATAAATTTATCAGATAATAGGAGATTTTTAACCAATTAAAGTTCGTTGACCTAGGGTTTAATTTAATTGTGAAGCAATCAATACCTTTTTTACTCGTCGTATATATTATAATCCAACCCAATTCTTTTAATAATTTCTCTAACATGTATTAGATGTACTACATTGATACTAGTGACAAGTCTAGGGTGTTCCTAATGGAATTATCGAATTCAATAACCTTAGCACAAATCTTGTATATGAAAGTTTATTAAATATAAAAAAGAAAAAGTTTATTAATGTCTTTATGGTTATGGTTATATATATGTATTTGAGGTCATTATAAAAATATATAAACTTTAAATTCTCGATTTGTAATCGATGGATACTTACACACGCAATCAAGTACCAAAAGAAAAGTCTAAAGTAGTTGTGTCACAACAAGTTAGGATCATATATAATCTCCAATAATTTGGGCACAATAATGAGTGATATTTTAAAGACACATAATGGAAACAAGCTGTACATATAGGTTGGTCCTCCTATTAGAAAAAATAATGTTAACTATAAGTTAAAAGTTGCAACAAAAATAAAATAAAATAAAAATTGTATGAAATGGACAAAAGACATTTGTTTTCACAAGATTATGAATGATTTTTAATTAGTGTTGTAAATTAAGATCCAAAAAACTCCAAAATAGGACACATTTGCCAACATTAAAGAAGGAAAAAATTTAAGTCCTTAGAAACTTAAAAATGTCATTTCATTAAATCAAGCATGCAAATTTACTTAAAAGGCCGTTTTAGATGTACGTAATAGCAGAATCAATAGAAATTTTAGATTTAGATTTTATCAAACGGTGAATTACAAAGTGAATGGTCTCGAACTTTGAACTTTACTTGCTTCATAGCTATAAATAAAATTTCACGTTTAGCAATTTTTGACTTTTAACTTTGAAGGTCTACATATGAACCAAACGAGAGTCTTCAAGACCACATCCATGTCTAAGGTCATTGGGTGCAATTTCCTTTCTATTATGAAAAACAAAATCTACATATTTGGTCCATAAAAATAAATTAGGCTCGCATGTAATAGACGTATTGAAAATATAGTTAATTAAATAAAAATATATCATAATGATTTGAAAATTTTAAATGACATGATGGCCAAAGTTAACAATCACAAGTGTAAAACTCAACTTTTGTCTTTCCCCTATTTTTTTTTTGTAATATTTTTTTATTATAAGGTTTTTAATGAGGAAGGTGATATTATGAGCTCATATAGTTTGAGAGAAATGAATTAGGTATATATAGCAATAAAGTGGGGTTACCATCTATTTTAGGTTTGAGTTTGAAAGTTTTCCAACTGGTGTGAGCTAGCTGTACAGCAAAATATATAAATGCCAAGGGCTCACATTTGTCTTTTGAAAATCGAAAAGACAATTCGATATATTAAAATTCTGTTATCTGGGAAATTAGAAGAAGAACATGATCACAAAGGTTTATTATGCATAGTCTCATCTTGTATTTCTGCAAGTGACTGTTTCGACAATTTAAATTTATAACGTCTAGATTGATTGATCATATGATAAAAATTTTATGATTTAGCGCTACGACTTGCGAGTTTTCCAAATGTTTGAAGAAAGATAATGTATACATTGTCATTTTCTCATGTACCTTTCTTTAGTTTTGGCTTTACATGTGGTTTTCAAGAAGTAAGAGATGCTCCTTCACTTAGGGAGTGCAATTGCAAGGTACAAGGTAAGACCCACCAATTATGTAAAGTATGGACAAAATTGAATAATTCAAAGCATCTTTAGTGCCACCACAAAAAAATTCTCACTTAATAAGATTTATTTTTATATTTCGCATATGAAACGATGGTGATTGAGATCTTTTTATCTTTAATTATAAATCTGAGTTTGAGACTTAGAAATAAAATATATTGTATAAAAGACTGATCATTTCGATGGACTAGATTAGATTTTTTTAATTTGAGAAATTTTGAATTCGAGTTAAGTAATTTTTATAAGATACAAATTTAAATAAATTGCATAAGACAATGAATATAACTTTCAGCTTATCAATATGATTTCAGATAGTAAGTTATAAAGGACATATATTAGGGTGCTCGATTAGTCGACGATAATTTTCATTGCCTAGCTTCTTTTACATACGAGCAATAGTAATATATATTATATTTGTAGTTCTTGCTCATCAATTTATTTTACTATTTGTTGCTTTTTATACTTTGATTAATCTATTTTTTGGGGGGGTTAATCTGATTTTATTTTTTTTTATCTTTTACAACTTCGTTGGCTTCCCTTCTTCTTTCTTCATCTTTTGGTTGAACTTGGATTGTATGAAAAATAAATTTATTTACTTTTTAAGATAGAGATAAGATTTATGCTCTATTCTTTCAAAATCTCACTTATAAAATTATATTAAGTTATTAATTTGTTTATCGATAAGATTGCATAAAAGTTAGGAAAGTTTCACTAATTTTCACAAATTATAAAATTATTTTATGGTTATGATAAAACATAGGGAAAATTGTATATAATAGCAAATTAATAACCTAAAATGAATAGAGTAGCTAGGGTTTGATTTAATTGTGCTCCATAGCAAACGTTGACCAAAGTTTGTCAGGCGCCTCTCTCCCAAAAATCTCGCTCGCCACTCTCCCTCTGCTCGCCTCTCTCGCTTTATACACAGAAGTATATAATTTTGTTTCTGTTTTGTATAAAGCGAGAGAAAATTGTATATACACATGCAAAAACATATATCTTCGTGTTATACACTTAATTATACAATATACAAACATTTTACTTCAATTTATTTGTAAACAAATGCAAATTTTATACAAATATTGCAGAGAAAAAGGCCAACGAATTATACAATTGCGAATTATATAATTGCAGTGAAATACAATTTTCTCTAACTTTATACAACAGAAGTGTATATATTGTGTTTCTGTTTTTGTATAAAGCGAGAGAAAAACATATATACAATTGCAGTGAAATAGGATAACGCATTATACAATTGCAGCGAAATAGGCCAGCGAATTATATAATTTAGGCCAGCGAATTATACAATTGTATATGTATAGCGAATTATACAGTTTTATGTTTGCTATGGAGCGCAATTATGCAAACTTTGTTATAGCATACAAATATAAATTTTTTGTTTGCTATGTGTAAAAGTTGCCCTAAAACGTATAGCCTAAGAAACTCAAATTATATATTTACACAAAATTTCAACTTCATAGTTATTTAATTTTAAATCACAAGAAAAGTGTAGGATGAGTTTTAAGTTTGGTGCACTTAGTAATATAATTTTTTTTTAAAAAAAAAGTGTCAATTTTCTTTTAAAACTTTCACGTGAAATCCACTTCGACTTTAATTATTTACACTCTTATAACTGGCTCTGATTATGACACATATTATTTAATCTTAATCAAATGCTATTAGTTTAATTGATTCTCCTAATTGTTTGCTTTACTTTAATTTAAATATTAAAGCTACACCTACGGGGTCCTTAATTATTACTACTAATAATAATCGATTATTTCAATTGATTATATTTTATTAATTTTTAGTTATATATTTAATCTTATTATAATTGTTTCTTTTGCACTGACATATCTACCCTTTTCACGTGAATTGTTACAAAAATAAATAATCAGAAGGTGGGGAATATTACTATCTACTTTAAATTTTACGCAAAATTCATAGTGATAAAAGCTAATTATATTTTATTTTTATTTTTTAAAAATTACATAAATATCTTAAATTTGGTGAAATTCTGATACGTTTCAAAATATCATAATACACCGCTTTTCGATTTCGAATACATTCCTCAGCACCTGATATATCACGTCTCGATTTTGGATACATCACTATTTCACTCAATGTTCCAATGCACCACATGCTTCCCAATACATCACATATTTGTATTACGTCTCGATATATCACACATATAGTGATGTATCCGTGTAAATTGATGTATTACCTCCCGATACATCACATATAATGATATATCTAATCAATACATCGCTTAAAGTGATGTACCCAAAAATAAGAGAGAGTATGAATTTTTTTGTAAATGTTTGAATCCTTTATCCAATTAAAAAAGGCATAACGATAAGGATTACACAAAAATAATAAGTATTTCTTTATTTTAACTAAAATTTTTGGATAATCTCTCGAAATATAGAGTAACAAAAAAAGTACTTGAGATTTTCCATTAAAAATCTAAACTTAATCGAACTACAATATAAATATCAAACACTAGAGGACAAAAAAACAAAATAGAAAAAGAAAATTGGAATTCACTAAGTAAGCTATTTCTCAACATTTGCTAGTACTGATTAAATTATATTAACATGAGTATAATTTTCCTTCTAATGTTATTGTATATATACTAATAATTACTAATTATACTATATATGTAAGCTGCACAGAATTAAGATGATAAGGTTCTTTTGGATTCCATGTTTTTGGCATCACTATGGATGCCAAAATAATATGAAAGAATATAGATAGATTTTTGTATTCTTTCATATTATGTTTTTAATTATTTATTTTTTTAGTTTCGTTTATCGTAGACTACGAGAAATGTTATAGATTTGAGCTTTATAAATAATTATTGATGTCTGTATTGAGCAGTAAAAGCAATTATTAATATTTGTATTAAGATAATTTATTTACATTTCACTTTTTAGAATGCAATCTTTAATTTTCTAGATCTTATTATAAATATAAAATGTTTTGTACATTAAACGGTCTTTTTACGTATAGATAGGGTAAGAAGGGTGGGGGGGGGGGTTATGGACAGGTGCAGCTCTTCATAAACTTGGTGTAGCTAATGCCATGTCATAATTAATTAAGTTTTTATAAAATTTTAGGTGATGTGACAATGTCTATTTGTGGAGTCTTTTATCTGCTTTGCACATTAATTTGTGGCTAACATAAAAAAAGAATTTAACTTAGCTGTATTATATTAATATTATTATATAATATATGTACTGCAATGTAAGAATAATAATAATATTACAATTTTCTTCATTCCAAATGAGTTATTGTGCTTCACTTTTGCTAAATTAAATCAGATTAATTCAATATTTAACAATAAAAATTTAAAATATAGTGAAATGAACCAAAAGATATATTTGTGTGGAATGTTTTTTTATTGACAAACCAAATAATCGATTCAACTCATCGATTTAGAGCAAGAACTATATATTTTTATAATAAGAGTATCATGTTTAAATAGTTTCAACTTATTCTTTTATAAGATCTGATAGTGAGATTCAATCCTAAAATCATTACATATACATCAGATTATAGCGTGTTATTATACATCTTATCTAAAAATTTAAATTATTTTAAAAAATTACTTTAATTTATTTAATTATTTTCTCAATAATATCAGTATTAAGATCTTATTTTCTCACCAATCTTGATTATATTACTAATACACTATCCATCAAATCACATGACCAAAAAATTATGATAATACCTTAAAAGAAAAAATACCAATGGCCCTATCAATTTCAGGTGAAAACTTGATAATTATTTGATTTTATGGAAACAAAAAAAAAATGAATGGATGTCCTAAAATATTTTACTAAAAACTATAACCAAACATAATGTGTTTTGTCTTTTACATGACCTACTATATGAACAGGACATTTTAGCATTATGCATTTTTTGAATATAATATAAAAGCAACCATGAAAAAGCCCCTAATTAAAGTGACTTTCCTACTTGGAAAAAAGCAAAGTAGAAAATAAAAAATTGACAAAACTTTTTAAAAAACAATTTATTAATCCTACTCATTTAGTTGTGTTTCTAAATCTACCCACTTAGATTGATAAATTTTAGGCATAATACATTTATTAGATCCTAAATTTGGCTTCAAATTTTAACTTTGACCTCCAATTTTCATAATGCACGAACAGACACTTTAACTATCCAACTTTTAAATAAATAAGCAATGAGTCCTACATGACAAAATACACGTAGGATACTATGTAGGACAAAGAATGACATATAGGATGACATGTACGACATGTGTATCTATTTGTTCAACTTTATACAAGTTTAAGTGTCTACTCGTGCACACCCAAAGTTGAAGAGCATAATTGTGATTCGAAGCCAAGTTAAAGAGTATATTTATGTATTATGCCTAAAATATATGTCATTCTCTAGTAGTCTTTTTAAAAGAAATATTATCATATTTGCTTATATGACACTTACTAGTGTGATTTATTGGTCAGTCAGTAAATTATTGCGATTGAACTTTTTATTTAGACTAATATATTCTTGTTGACGAAATTGCTAACTCTTTTGTGAGTGGAAAGTATTATTTGTTATTAGATTATATAATTGAAGTGTTTGCAAACTTGTGTTATTATTATTAATATAAAACAATTGAATGAAGTAATTTGAATGCCCTTTTGGATTGTCTATTAGTGCTTTTTGTTAAAGTTTTCAATCTTAGTAAATATGACAAGTAGGCATGCACTTGCAAAATTAAAGAAACTACATAAGCTAAAATTGTTGTATGTATATGCACTATATACAAAAATAATATATATATATATATATATACACACTATTAGTCAAAATCAAAAAGGAAAAAGAGGGGGGGGAAAAGTCTAATATATGATATACAATTTGGCTTTTTGCCATGTTGGGCAATGCAAAATGTATTAAAATAAAAAATAATTTAACCACTTTTCTAACTCTTGTTATAAGGTTTTGATAGTCAAAATTAGCTAGTACTTTTTGTACTTTAAGTGGTAGTCAGATATTTCTTTAGATTTAATGCTTGATCATCATTCAAAATGTTAATTAGTTATGGCTAAAATTCATTTTTAATATAACAAAAGAAAACAATTTATTTGATATTTAAGTATACATTTCGTCTTTTATTTTTCTAATTCAGAAAGACTTGTCAAAAATTATCGATTAGATTGATCCAACCAAGAAAAGCATAGTGATTTCGAATTTTGTTTGGACTAATTAAGTTAGGCTACCTAATTAATATTGAATCTTAGAAAGTTAAGTTTCTTTTTCAATCGACTGACATACCTTTAAATATATTTTGAGACGTATAATATATGGTAGCTTGTAAATCTAAAACAAATAAAAGTTTTTTTTTATAATACATCTTAATACATCGCTAACCTCTTTAACAAATACTAACAAATTTCATTTAGATACGTAGACACTATCATTTATTGTTTTTATTAGATACTTTCAATTCCAATTTTGAATAAGACTTTGTGTATATATATTCTTAAGCGCTTGTTAAGTAGTTTAGTAAACAATATAAGATACGTTATTTTCTTTAATTATACACATCACACTCAACTGAACTAAGCATAAAATGTTACATCTAAAAGGAGGTACTTTGAATGTTTTATTTATCTAACTCAATACATACTTAGGCCTCATTTGTTTGCACTTAATGAAAGTTTGAATCTTAATCATTCAGATTCGGTCCATTAAGTACGTTTCATTGAGATTCAGCCAATTAAGTTCATTTGTTTTATTTTTTAACAAATCTCTTAATGAGTCAAGAGGTCTGAACGAATCAGATCTGTAGGTTAACAACATTCAGACCTATTTGATAAGTTATCAAATAATAGATCATCGCTTATGTTCTTTGGGCGTGTCTTTTTATCTCATAACTAAAAACTTTCTTTTCTCTCTTTTGCCAATCAAACACCATTTTCCCCTCGTAAACTGTTAAGTTTTCATAAATTCTTTCAAGTATATTTTTTTTATATTAATAATTTTCTTGTATTGATGTGTGTCAAGAACATCGATTATAATGATACTTTTGGTGTGTTGTTGTTAAACAAGGTTTTTGAATGAAAAAATAGTAATCAAAAGTGCTATATTTTGTTGAAATGAAAATTTTTATAGTATTTTAGTAATATAATATTCAATTTCACTTGCACATGAAAACAAACAACATTAATTATTTAGTATTCAGATTTAGAGATCATAAATGTGTATTCAAATCAAAACACCAGATTTTAATACAAATCTTAATATTCAAATATACATTTAGATTCAAAACTCTTAATTTTAATAGAAACAAATGAGGCCTTACAATGTGATCATTATTTTTTCCTAAATTTGAATAAAAAATATTCAATTGAAATACTGAGATAATTAGGATTAAGAAAAACAATAATTAGGCACGGATTGAATGTGAGATAGCGTGTGGGTGCAGATAATAAATAACATAAATAACTTTTTCATCTTCAATATATTTATTTTTTTCAAATATAAGAGGACAAAATTCAATAAAATGACTCAACGAGTGAGCTAGATAAACAAGAAATGTATTATGGTGTCAATTATGTGCAAAACTCCTTTTATGACAAGTGGACAAACAATATTCATGTTATATACGTGGCATTGGTAACCATTTAAAATATCATTTTGGTTGAGTGCATCAATGATGTAAATCTCTTATAAAGTTTATGAGAAAATTTTATTAAAGACTTCGAATTTTAATTGAACATCTAAAAATACATAGTAAAATGATACAATTAAACAACTTTTACTTAAAATTTTAAAAAAAATTCAACGTATTTTCATGGAAAAATTCATAAGTATCCTCCAATCTATATTTAAAATCTCAAAGATACACTTATACTATACTAAGGTTGAATTCATTTTATAAATAATTTTCTATCCTTTTTCAATCTACATGGCACTATTAATCAGGTAGTTTGAAAAAATTGTCAGCACGCGCTAAAATCACAAGATAGTATTACGTAAGTCGAAAATGGATAAAAAATTATTTATAAAATAATTCAAGAGCATAAGTTTTGAGGAGTACTTATGCATTTTCCTTATTTTCATTATATAAGCTAACCACGTAAATATATTTATATACGTCAGCCTCAATTAAAATAAGTCTGAATTTTACGACTTTGTAAGATTAATGCATGATATATATATATATATATATATATATATATATATATATATATATATATATATATATATATAGTTTAAGTGGTTAATTATCTATGGAAACTTTGAGTTAGAGTGTCTAACAAAAATACTTTATTATATAATCAAATATTTAAGCGAAAGAAATCACAATCCGAATATGTAAATGAAATTTAATAATCTATTAACAAATTTAAATATTTCTAATGTATTAAATTTTTATATTATTATTTACTATATACTATATGTTTGAAGTGCATTATTGGTCATGTCCTGCCAAAATTATGCGTCTAACACATAACTTACAATTATGAGAACAATTTGAAAAACTTATAATTTTGACTTTATGTTTATCAACTTTGTAGCATTATTGGTCCTTCTTAGTTGCCACTAGTAGTTTAATTAATTATTTATAAATAAAAAAAAAATATTTAGCACTTAAGATAATGACAAGTCAAAGAATCTCTTATAAAATAGGTCCTTAATTATGTACACACTAGAAAATTTAAATGTGAGTTTCAAGTGTTCCCATTGGATAATCATGTGATTAAAGAATTCCATAAACAATTTTGACCTCATGTTTATCAATTTATGAAGCAAAATAATAAAATTTATAAATTAATCGTATTTAATGACAGACAAATTTTATAGTTAAATAGAAAAGTTTGTTATGAGAACAATTTGTTAGCTATGAACCTATTAAATATTTTAATAACGAAATTCGTAGCTAATTTTAATTATTTTGTTATAGTGAATAGTAACTTATATTTAATTTTTATTCTTGATTTTCGATAATCTAGACATGTAATAAATTTGATGGAAATGTCACTGCAAAAGGGAACAAATATAAAATGATTAAATAATTAAATTAATGAATATATGTAAATAATTTAACAGTAACATATGAAATTTGGAGGAAACGTCACTTCAAAGGGAAAAAATATAAAATATTAAAGAGCTTAATGAAAATATAATTAAAAATTATTTTTTAATTAATCAAATTGTAAATAATTTATTTTGGGGATTAAGGATCTCCGTTGCTGTAGCTTTCATAGATACCAGACTTCACCTACTGAAAGGTTACGATATTAAAATTAATTAATTAATTACAGCAAACAATTAGGAGTATCATTAAAAAAATTAATTTAATTTTTAATTATGTGTCATAATCACAGCCAGACAGGTGGTATTAATTAATAATTGAAGAATAAGATTTCTAGTGAAAGGGAACCAATTATTATAGAAAAATGTACCAATTATTAGAATGTGACTTTATTGTATCAAATTGCGTATTGATTTTTGCCTTTTCTTATTTAATTTAATAATATTCTCATAATCTTTTTAAAAAATATTTATTATTTTAAAATTTTAAAACAAAATTAATTACTCCTTTTTCATTTTACCTTTATTAATCGTATATGAAGTCTTCTATTAAAATTTTATTACGTATGTGATGAATATTCAATCTCCAGCTAAAATTATTTTCTTTAAAAAAGTGTAAAGAAAAATATGTCATATATTTAAAACGAACGGAAATAATAATGTATAATTAGCAATTTGGTAAAAATTGATTTAATAGTGTTTATTTTATATATCAATAAGAAGTGTGAAAAAGATATTTGTTAAAGACTAATTATAAGGGTCTATTTTTAGCCCTTTATTTAAGGGGACTTTTGTAGTTTGTAAATTTTACTTATAGAGTCAATAAGGCTATTTATGTTCCAATTATTGTACTAATTTATTAAACAAATCATTAATTTTTTAGTGTCATTTTATGCTTAGTCATTTTCAATTAGGTAATGGCGGCACATATATACTTTATTTAGATTCGTTCTTTTTGTTAATATATTATTTTATATTATATATTACCACCCAAATGGGAGAAACATATATATTGTTGTGTCATCGAGGAAAGGATCAAAAAGATAATTAAATTTTGATATGGAGCACTAATAGTCGTTCATGTTTGTAATGTTAGTGCATTTTTGGTCCTTTTTAAAAAATTTTCTTACTTTTTTAGTATTGATTTATCCATAATCTATGTATGAGATGTTTAATCGTCATTTTATATATTTAGTAAAAAATAACAATTCTATATGAAAGAATGTGAGAAGAAAAATACTTTGTTTTGTTTAATAGAAATCGTATTGCAGGTAAAGTCGAGAGGTTTATCATGATAATTTCATGTGCAATAGTACGATTTTTTTCTTTTTTGCAAAGTAATATGTTAAGATGTTTTTAGTTTAGCTACATTAATATTTCTAGTGAACAGCACAAGGTGTTTTTCTTATCACCTTCTCTCCAATAGAGTTATTATTTCTATTATATATATAAAAAAAAAAAACGATTGGACATTCCTTATATAAATTTTAGACAAAATTAATGTTAAAAAATAGGTAAAATTTTACGGGAAGATAGAAAATGTACCAATATTGTAAATATAATTGGACTATTAGTGCTCCATGTAAAAACTCAAAGATCACTTTGTGCATTAACCTAGAGGTGAGGGACTATTTTGAACCTTTCCTCTTGTGTCATGCATCATAATTCATACGGTCAAAATTAAGACATTTCTGAAGTTTTAGACATTATTATATTTATATATGGTCAAAATTAAGATATTTTTGAAATTTTAGACATTACTATATTTATATACGGTCAAAATTAAGATATTTATAAAATCTTAGACATTATTATATTTATATACGGTCAAAATTAAGATATTTTTGAAATTTTAGACATTATTATATTTATACTTAGTAGAGAGTTTCAAATTACATCTCCTATTTACTTTTAATTCAAAATTGTACATTATATAGATTATTATAGCGTGTGAAATGGACAAGTGTAAACTATTTTACATTTAACTCATTTTCTGTTTACGTTTACTTTGTTTCTTATATTTTAAAAAATATATATATACTTGTATATTCAATTTTGAAATTAAGAGATAAATTATTACTTATTTCTAATATTTTCTTTATTATTAATTATATATAGTTATTTTTAAATGTATTTTTCAAAATATTGAATTTATAATATTCAAAAAATACTATAATAAAATTATTATTCAGTTTTATTTATTGCTTTTTAAAAAATGTATTAATCAAATATGAACAAGTAAAAATGCACACGAGATATATTTAAGTCAAGAATACTAGAATACTACGATAGGGAACTATGACAGTTTAATTCTAAAAATAAAAACTATGACAAATAATAGTGAACGAAAGAAGTAATTTATAAAAGATCATAATAATAAACTGAGCATACACCTAACTAGGGAACTATGATAGGAATAAAACTTTTGTCTATACGAAACGAGAAGAGGCAAAAAAATAATGTGAAATCAATATTAAATGGATGTAGTTATTTCACGATTGTCGAAGATTTCGAGTTTAAATGAAGGAATAGAAAAAAATTCTACTAAAAGAATTTCTCTTTTATGAATTATACGTAACATGAATCTATATTAACTTAAAAAAGAATAAATTTCACTCTATTCGTCAAAGTTTTTGACTTTTGAGGAGAGCAAATTAAACTCAAATGCTTAAAGTGCAATTATCACTAATTCTAATTAAGTTCTAATTAGCTGTATTCAACCAAGAGTCTTAATTTAATTAGAGATGTTTTTGTCTATTTGTATATTTGGTGAGTTTTACATTGTACCTTCCATCCCCAAGACCATATAGAAACAAACAAGCTCTCATATTAGTAGATTAATTACCATAACAAACATTACTTAAAAAGAACTCTTTCTTTAATTAACATCTTAGCTGGATACTTTTTGGTAATACTTTTAAATTAATATGAAATGATCATTATTATTAGTGTGGTAAGATAGTTACGATCCATCAGAGATAAAACTAGAATTTTTTAGATACATATTCGATAGAATTCATTAGCTTCAATCAATCTATATTTTTGTCATGAAATCCACTAAATTATCCCAGTAAGCTCAAAATTCTGAATGCACTTCTGAAGTTCTTTCGTATTTAATCTACGATATTAAATTCAATTTTTTGGCATAATACTTAAATATGTCTTTTAACTTAGTTTTAATTCACATTTATGTCCTTCAACTTTGGGTATGCACAAGTACACACTTAAACTTGTATAAAATTGAACAAATAGACACACACGTCCCACGTGACATCCTACATGGTAATTCGTGTTCTATGTGACGTCCTACGTGTATTATATCACATAGAACTCATGTGCTTAATTTACATTTATGTATTTCAACTTTGGGTATGCATAAGTACTCACTTAAACTTGTATAAAATTGAATAAATAGATACACACACGTCCCAAGTGACATCATACATGGTAATTCGTGTCCTATGTGACGTCCTACGTGTATTATTTCACATAGAACTCATGTGCTTACTTGTTCAGCTTTACGCAAGTTTAAGTGCATATCCAAAATTAAAAATGCAAATAAATAAAAAATGAGATAAAGTTAATGATACACATTTATGTACTATGCTAATTTTTTTAATAAACAACACTTTTTAAGACCTTCTCGATATAAATATAATTAATTAGCCAATAAAATACTTATACCAAATGGTTAAACTAAATTAGTGAATTGATCTTTTTAGCTAGCTTCTAAATAATCAAATATGACTATAGGCTTTAATATTTGGTGGACAGCTAGATCTCACAAGTTGGAATTTAAAAGAAAATTCAAATTACACACACTTTATTTCTATATAAACCTAATTCCTCTTATTTGAAACAATGAGCTTATAATTTCACCTTCCTCATTAAACACCTACATCCATATAAAAATAAAAAGTTTGAGCTGTACACTTTGTACTTGTTGGAAAATTATGTTGTGACATTTGATGGATCATGTATATTGTAATGTTCAAAGAACTAAAGTTTAGGTCTATTTTTTTTTTTTTTCATTTGAAGCATGTGATTAGTGAGTGTATATAAATCTTACTTACTAGCTTTTTGGATCTATTTTAGGTACATAGAGAGATATATGGACAAGAATATCTTCCACATCATTGTCAAAGAAAGATAAAGTTTCAGACTTTATTTAAGGGCGTGACCTAATAAATAGTGAAACAGATGAAAATCATAAAAAAATCTTAATTTTTTACAAAAAAGATAAAACGTGGTAGGTGATTTTTTGTATGTATGTTTAAGCTTTTTATTGTTAGAGTTTTTTGAATTTATATTGGTGGAAGAATATAGTAATCAATCAGAAATTTATATTTACATGTATAAGTTCCTTCGAAAACAAAAAGAATTACTCTAGTAATGCGAGGAAAAACAAATTTTACAAATAATGTTAACGTTTATCCACCCATGATCGACTCCCAACCCCTCGACCCACCTCCACCGACACCACACCAGTGGATTCCTAGATTACGTATAAGTATTTTTGAGATTTTTTTGTTTAACCATCAAACACTGAAAAATAAGTAACAAACCATTTGCTATCCAAGTAATAATTTTCGAGAACAACATTTTCTTTATTTAATTTCCTACCAAACACAACCTAAGTCGAGACTACAACTGAAATCATCTAGCTTCAAATTTCGTTAAAAAATTGATTTGTTTTATATTTGTATCGATCTTATTGTATTTTTAGTGTATAGTTTTAGTAAAATAATTAATTTGGAAAGACAAACGTATTTGCATTTCGAGAAACATAATTATTGTAAACTTTGAAATCTTCTCCAATAGTACAATTAATTGTTCTTCATATAACCAAAGAGTTTTGGCTGAAAATTTTGAATTTTCACCTCTATTTGCACTTTATTGAAAATAATAATACCTATTAATTATTAATTGAATGACTATCGTGATAATACTCGAAAATATTTTAAAACCACGTTGCTATATTAATTATAACATGCATGTTGCTTTGTCCCTTAAATAATATATTCAAGTATGAACACAACATGCACATGCATGTGCCTAGACTTATATAGATTTATTTCAATGCAAAATTAAGCAGGTAATAAACATGGCTAGCTAGACTGATAATCTTCTTGATTAATCTAATAAATAAATAATTATTGTAATTTATTTCGAATAAACATGTTATATCAAATAAACATGTTATATAGAATGATTACACCCCTTTGAGGATCCTTTATTTTCCTTCCATAGTAAATCTGCTACTGCATTAGCCTCTCTCGAAATGTGTTAAAAACGTTTTCTGAAATATACTCTTTCATGCTCATTTTATTTGCAAAAATAATATCATCAAATTCTTTTGTTGTTTTTTTTTTGTAAAAAATTGTAAAAAACAATAGAATTCCTCAAAAAAAAAAAAATACATATCCGGTTGATCTCGGTTGAATTTTTATTTTCTTAAAAAAATAAAATCAACAGATATTAATTAGTGGATTTTCGTAAAAATAATTTATACCATACTTTTCCTAACTTGATTGATCATACACTTGATTTTGGCACTAACATATTCTTCAAATGAGTTTCATATATTGAATTTGCCTGATATAATTTATGTATTCTATAAAATAAGTGAATTATCACACATAAATAAATTTATTTAATATGCACTCAAAAAATAATCATCGCAAATTATGCCTCTAACCTACCATACCTTCAATCTAGAAGCTTCGAGTCACTTCCATATTGTAATTAGATATATCTATGCAATTAATACTACACCTATCTAATTGTTGGAAGTATTAATTTTGAAATAATTATGATCTATTAGAACCAATGAGTGCAATGGCTTTGAAATTGGGTAATGCTTTGAAATATTCATATAATATAAGTTAAGTACACTTTAAAACTTTAAAATATGTATTTTGTTAATTAAGTTTGAATATTTCTCTACCAATCATCAATCCTTCATTTTTTTATTTGTTTTAAAATTTGCAAATAAATCGACAATTATTGAAGGAAGAAAATTTTTAAAAGAACTTTAATACTTTAAGTCAATAAGTTCAGAATATCGATATATATTGTTAAGTGAGAACAACAATGATTCGCTATAAATTTTTATTTTAGAAAAGTATTTATAATTGTATAATACGATCAGATAATTATAAATATGCAAGCAATAATACAAATCTACCCTCATTAGACTTTCTAGAAATACATATTATATTTTATAATTCATACCAACCAAAAATATCTATAGGACTAAATCGTCCAAAAGAAAAATTTTATCAAAAAATATCAATCAAAGACTAGCTAGCATCATTTGTTATAACATTTTTTTTGTGGATTACTATAATTATATTATTCTAAATAATATTTGCCTTTTTTATTTTTAATATTTGGAGAAATTATCCATTTAATTCATAATGAGTTTAACTTTATCTTGAGTTTATGGTTGTAGTCTACCTACCAAATTTCAAAGAGAAAGGAAGAGGATCTAATTTCATCTTATTTATTAATTATAGATAAGAATTTGGACGAATATTCGTTTGAATAAAAACACCAAATTTTAAATAAATTTAATTGCAATCTTGAAAGTTGAAATATATTTTTATTGAATATAGATAAAAGATGGAATATTCTGCATAATATGGCTCTTTTAGACATTATTAGTACCCTAAAAACAACACAAAGGGACGTTCCATTGAATATAAAAAAGTTTTCGATCGATTAATTTATTATATCCGGAGTAATTTTTATGATGCTATATGTTTAATGTTTAATGGAGAATCTTGAAATATAAACGGAAGAGAATGATTATAACTTTTTTAGGAAAATAAATTTTGATTTGGATTAATTTTTAAAATTATTTTCATATAAGAAAGTCGTAGTATTTAATTATGTGGTTCTTGAAATATTCATTTTCTACTAAAAGTTAGAATCCTATTTTCAAAAAAAAAAAAAAAAAGGAGAACATGTTTTCAATTTCATATGTAGATCGGGAGAAGATATGTATAAATAGAGTTTTTCTTAACCTAGAAAATCTATTAGTTTTCTATAGAATACTTGATCAATATTGAGAGCGATCGAAGATATTTCTAACTATAAATTTACAATTACTAACTTGTAAAATATATTTTTTTAAGATATTTGGGTAAAATTTTTTTTTTAAAGATATTTGGGATCACATTTTAAAAGGTATTTAGCTTTGCTGATTAATCATTGTCCTCATGCATACATATACGTTTTTTTTTTCAATTGGCATTGTAATAACGTGTTACAAATAATAATTATAATAGTTTTGTAAAGAAAGCTCAGAATATAAGATGAAAAAGACAAGAAGTATAAGATAGAGGAGATAATTTTCTTATTCAAGTATGTCATACAATGGTGAATGATATCTCTATTTATAGTGTTGAGATATCATAGTCAAAGGTCACCTTGAAATCTTACATAGTTATCATCAAGGTTCATATCACCTTGATATCTTATCACATTGGAAACACTAATACATGAATCCAATTAATTGTTGGATAACTCTAATGGATCATCCACATATACAATGGATTTACAACATTCCCCCTTGGATATCCATAGATTATGTGCCTCGTTAAAACCTTACTAGGAAAAACCCAGTGGGAAAAAGCCTAGTGAAGGAAAAAGAGTACACATATCTCATAATACGCTTTGAATGTTGCCTCGTTAAAAACCTTACCAGGAAAACCCAACTTGGGACAAAACCATAGTTAAGGAAAAGAGTACAACGCGTATTTCGCTCCCCCTGATGAAAACTTTACTTGATATCTCGGAGACAGCGCATTCCAATCTTGTATCTCAACTTCTCAAACGTTATGTTGGCAATGCCTTAGTGAATAAATCAGTAAGATTATCACTTGAACGAATTTGTTGAACTTCTATCTCACCATTTTGTTGAAGATCATGCGTGAAAAAGAACTTTGGTGAGATATGCTTTGTCCGGTCTCCTTTGATGTATCCTCCTTTCAATTGAGCTATACATGCAGCATTATCTTCGTACATTGTGGTTGGTATATTCTTTTTCAAAGAAAAACCACACATTTCATGAATATGATGGGTCATTGATCTCAACCAGACGCACTCTCGACTTGCTTCATGGATGACTATTATTTCTGCATGATTTGAAGAAGTGGCTACCAACGTTTGCTTCATTGATCGCCAAGATATTGCCTTGTCTCCACATGTAAACAAATAGCCTGTTTGTGATCGAGCTTTATGCGGATCTGATAAATACCCTGCATCTGCGTAACCAATCAGTTCTGATTTGGATTCATTGGAATAGAATAAACCCATGTCCATGGTCCCTCGAAGATATCGAAGTATGTGTTTAACACCATTCCAATGTCTTTTTGTTGGGGAGGAACTGAATCTTGCTAGTAGACTTACTGCAAAACAGATATCTGGTCGAGTATTGTTAGCAAGGTACATTAGTGCCCCGATCGCACTAAGATAAGGAGTTTCATCACCAAGAAGCTCTTCATCATTCTCTTGAGGTCGAAATGGATCTGTATTGATGTCAAGCGATCTTACCACCATTGGAGTACTCAATGGATGTGAGTTATCCATGTAAAAACGCTTTAGTATATTTTCTGTGTACGTTGATTGATGAACAAGTATTCCATTTGACAAATTCTCAATCTGTAGGCCAAGACAAAATTTTGTCTTGCCGAGATCTTTCATTTCAAATTCTTTTTTCAGACACTCAATAGCTTCTAAAAGCTCTTTACCAGTGCCAATGATGTTCAAATCATCAACATACACAGCTATTATTACAAATTCAGACCCCGACCGTTTAATAAAAATATAGGGACAAATCGGGTCATTTTTGTACCCTTTCTTTAACAAATATTCACTCAGACGATTGTACCACATCCTTCCTGATTGTTTCAATCCATACAGAGATTTCTGAAGTTTTATTGAACAAGTTTCTCTTGAATCTTTGTATGCTTCAGGAACTTTGAATGCTTCAGGAATTTTCATGAAAATGTTGTGGTCCAATGAGCCATATAGATAGGCTGTGACAACGTCCATTAGACGCATTTCAAGTTTTTCATGAACTGCCAGATTTATGAGATATCTGAAGGTGATTGCATCTACCACTGGAGAATATGTCTCCATATAATCAATGCCAGGTCTTTGAGAAAAACCTTGAGCAACGAGTCGGGCCTTATATCTCATGACTTCACCTTTTTCATTTCTTTTCCGTACAAAAACCCATTGTACCCCACTGGCTTGATACCTTCAGGTGTTCGGATTATCGGTCCAAAAAATTCACATTTTTCTAGTGAAGCCAATTCAGCTTGAATTGCATCCTTCCATTTTGGCCAATCATTTCTCTGTCTACATTCGTGAACAGATTTTGGCTCAAAATCTTCATCTTGTTGCATTATTTCAATAGCAACATTATAGGCAAATATGTTGTCAATCACAACATTATTTCGGTTCCACAACTTTCTCGTCGAGACATAATATTGAAATTTCATTATTTTCAGAAGTTCGAACCTCCTCATCATCATGTGTTATGACTTGGGTCTCATCTTGAGAAATTTCATTCAACCCATGATCATCTTGATCATTTATTCCTTTTCTTTTTCGAGGATTTTTATCCTTGGAACCAATTGGTCTACCACGCTTCAAATGTGGTCTAGACTCATTTGCCTTAACAATTTGTCCTGTCGGGATATCAACTCGAACTGGAGCATTAGCAGCTGGAATATGCGATTTAGTAATCCTTGGAAGATTAGTAAATGCATCTGGTAGCTGATTTGCAATGTTCTGCAAATAAATTATTCTTTAAACTTCTTGCTCACATTGGTTTGTTCGAGGATCCAAATGAGATAAAGATGATGAATTCCAATCTATCTCTTTTCCCAATGACTTATGTTCTCCCCCTAATGTTGGGTATACTGATTCATCAAAATGACAATAAGCAAATCTTGCCTTAAATAAATCTCCAGTCATAGGCTCCAAATATTTTATGATTGAAGGAGATTCATACCCAACATATATCCCCAACCTTCTTTGGGGCCCCATCTTTGTGCGTTGTGGTGGAGCAATTGGGACATACACCGCACATCCAAAAACTCTAAGATGAGAAATGTTTGGTTCTTGACCAAAAGTCAATTGTAATGGGGAGAATTCATGATAATTGGTCGGCCTTATGCGCACAAGTGCTGCTGCATGCAAATAGCATGCCCCCACATAGACACAGATAACTTTGTTCTCATTAGTAATGGTCTAGCTATCAATTGCAGACGTTTAATCAATGATTCTGCTAGACCGTTTTGAGTGTGAACATGAGCAACTGGATGTTCAACTGTTATACCAGTAGACATACAATAATCATTAAATGCTTGAGATGTAAACTCACCAGCATTATCTAGACGGATTGTCTTTATTGTATAGTCTGGAAATTGTGCTTTCAATCTTATTATTTGAGCCAGCAATCTCGCAAAAGCCATGTTGCGAGTTGATAATAAACACACATGTGACCATCTTGTAGAAGCATCTATCAAGACCATATAATATTTAAAGGGTCCACATGCAGGTTGAATTGGTCCACATATATCACCCTGTATACGTTCCAGAAACGCAGGGGATTCAATTCCAACCTTAACTGTTGATGGTTTAATGATCAACTTTCCTTGAGAACAAGCAGCACAAGAGAATTCCTTTGATTGAAGGATATTTGGGCTCTTTAAGGTGTGCCCATGTGAATTCTCAATGATTTTGCGCATCATATTAAATCCGGGGTGGCCCAACCGGTCATGCCAAATGATAAAATCATTAAAATTAGTAAACCTTTTGTTTACTACGGCATGTGATTCAACTGTACTTATACTTGTATAGTACAACCCAGAAGAAAATGCAGGTAATTTT
This sequence comes from Solanum chilense, assembly GCA_032847665.1. Taxonomy (NCBI): domain Eukaryota; kingdom Viridiplantae; phylum Streptophyta; class Magnoliopsida; order Solanales; family Solanaceae; genus Solanum; species Solanum chilense. The sequence goes on along the minus strand of CM064971.1, from coordinate 5,701,483 downwards.
TCATGCACAATTTTCTTCTCTACATTAATTGTAGTAATGTAAAGGTATTCAACCTTTCCTTCATTAGCCGTCTCAACATGATAGTCATTTTGGCGAATAACTTTGAAACTTAATAAGTTTCTTTGAGACTTACTACAATATAATGCATTATCAATGCTTAATATTGTCCCTCCAGGTAGTAATAAGGTCGCTTTTCCAGAGCCCTCAATTAATTTTGTACTACCTGATATTGTGTTAACATATGCCATTTTCATAACCAAATTAGAAAAGTATTTCTTTTCTTTTAATATTGTATGCGTTGTGGCACTATCAAGAAGGCATACATCTCCATTACTCATCTTGAATCCAACTGACAACTGGGGATTTCTATTAATTTTCATAAAAATAAAATACATCAAAAGAAGGAAGAAACAAAATTAACAACGGAAATTTAAATACTTAAACATGAATAACATAATAATCAAAAATACATAAGTAAAATAGTAACAGACTTCATTCCCCAGCTAAAAGATCAAACATCAGTTTCGATCTCCAAAGAAGTCATCAACTTCCATATGAGTAATGTCACCAAGGCCATCAAAAATATCATCCTTTAAAGCCAAATTTGCTTCAACATCTTTATCATATTTCTGAGATGTTCCCGGCTTATCATCATCTTTAAGAGTCATATGTGACTCAGCTCGAGCATTGGAAGAGGAAGCACCACTTTTATTTCCTTTCTTTTTAAAGGAATTTTGATAGAGCCTTACAAAATGTTCATGTGTGCGACATTCATTCTTCCAATGGCCTTTCATGCCACAACGACGACAATTACTTTTTGAGGGGTTATTTTGAGAACTCATGTTGTTCTCCCTTTTATTATGACCACCACCTTGACGATTAGTGTATCGTCTTTTATCTTTGCCACGTCCCCGTGCATTATTATATCCCCGATGATCATCTCTTTTTACTTCAGATTGATCACGTGCTTCCACCACATTTGCCTCCGGTAATGGAGCAGCTCCAGTGGGACGAGCTTCATGATTTTTCATTAAAAGAGCATTATGTTGCTCAGCCACCAAAAGACACGAGATTAGTTCAGAATATTTCTGAAAACCCTTTTCACGATATTGCTGCTGCAATATCACATTTGAGGCATGAAAAGTAGTAAGTGTCTTTTCCAACATGTCCTCATCTTTTATAGTTTCCCCACATAATTTCAACTGGGAGGTTATCCTGAATACAGCAGAGTTGTATTCAATTACGGTCTTAAAATCTTGAAACCGTAAATGCATCCACTCATAACGAGCTCTTGGCAACACTGTTGCCTTTAGGTGGTCATATCTCCCCTTTAAATCAGTCCACAATTCAAGTGGATCTTTCACCGTCAGATATTCAATCTTCAGGCCCTCATCAAGATGATGACGAAGGAAAATCATAGCCTTCGCCTTATCTTGACTCGATGCTTCATTTCCCGGAGTAATCGTGGCATCAAGACCTTTAGCAGCCAAGTGAATCTCAGCATCGAGTACCCATGAAAGATAATTCTTTCCAGAAATATCTAATGCCACAAACTCAAGTTTGGATAAATTCGACATAATGAAAATTATGAGAGAATATGTGAATTAAATAAAAATATTTATATAATACCTTTGCAAGTAGCAATTTCGTGCTGATAACGTGTTGTAAAGAAAGCTCAGAATATAAGATGAAAAAGACAAGAAGTATAAGATAGAGGAGATAATTTTCTTATTCAAGTATGTCATACAATGGTGAATGATATCTCTATTTATAGTGTTGAGATATCATAGTCAAAGGTCACCTTGAAATCTTACATAGTTATCATCAAGGTTCATATCACCTTGATATCTTATCACATTGGAAACACTAATACATGAATCCAATTAATTGTTGGATAACTCTAATGGATCATCCACATATACAATGGATTTACAACAAATAGTAAATTATACGCACATTTTTTAGTATTTGTGACACTGAAAAAGTATGTATGCAATTAGATGGAATTTCTATTATTTGTCATAATTTTTATTTTTAGAGTTAAACTATAAGAATTTTATTAATATTTTAGAATGGATTTTTTAATCATATTGATATGCAAAAAAATTAAATTTATAGTATTTTTTATATAGTTTTTGAATATCTAAATTTTTTATTTAAAATATCGAATTAATATAATTTAATTTAACATTAAAAATTACTCAAATTAAATTTCGAAAAGTGCAACGTAATAAATAAAAATGGACACATGAAATAGTATTTAGAAGGTGGTAATCGGTTAAAATTTATATTTTCAAAAATAAATAACAACTTTGTAAAAAGAGTTGTGCCTTGCAAAACACATGAATCTGAATTTAGTTGAATTCAATATAATTACCAAACATCTAATGCAAACCATGAAAAGTAAAAAGTTTTTTTGGTTCTATTTTGCTAATTTACTTTAAATTTTGTATGCATCTTAAAAAATAATCACCGATATGAATATATTATCATAATATTCATATTAATATAATTTTCAATCTTATATTTTTTCAAGGTAAAATGTATTTTTTTTTTTTAGTATAGCTAACAAGTAAAAGTACAGTAGACAAACAAAAAGTAATATGCAAAATCAAAAAGATTTTTTTTAAAAATAAATTAAACGAAAAGTCTTTTTTATTTTAATTGATGGAAAAATCGAAGAAAGTCCTTACGCGGTTTTTTAATAATAATAATAATAATCAGTTATTACTTGCAAATTATTTTAAAATTAGGAAAAGACGCAATTTTTTGCCTATATAAACCCAACGAATGCCTTCTAATTTTCCTCCCCCTTCTTCATTTTCTTCTTACAAGCACTACTATAATTTCACTACAGAGAAAAATTCTTTGTGAATCTTCGTTTTCTTCTCTCAAATCATCCCCATTTTGATTCTTGGTACGTTTATCTATCTGGGTTTTTGTCCATTTCCTCTAATTTTTGTTTTTGCCTACTGTTTGGTGAGAAATATTGCAGAATCTGGAATTTGTTATGGGTTTATTTTTATGTTTTTGATACTAAAGATTGTTCATTTTGATGTATATTTTGATGGGTCGAAGTTAGTTTGTTGATTTTTTCCTTCTTGGTTTATGTATTTTATCTCTGTTATTGTTCTGTATATTTGTGTAATGATGGGTGGGGGAGATTGTGTTTTGATGTTTTTGATACTAAAGTTTGTTTCTTTTGATGTGTGTATTGATGGGTCGAAGTTATTTTTTTCTTTTGTTTTTTCCTTCTTGGTTTATGTATTTATCTCTGTTATTATGTTATATATCTGTATAATGGTGGGTGGGAGAGATGGTGTTTTGATGTTGTCGGAACTAAAGTATGTTTATTTTGATGTGTATGTTGAAGGGTCGAAGTTAATTTTTTTTTTTTTTTTTGCTTCTTGGATTTTTTATTTTCTCTGTTATTATATTAGATTATATTTGCATAATGATGATTGATGGTGAGAAAGATTGTATTTAGATGCTGTTGGAACCGAAGTATGTTTATTTTGATGTGTGTTTTGGAGGGTTGATGTTGATCTGTTGGTTAATGATGAACTTGTTTTTGCCTTCTTGGTTTATCCATTTTTGCATAATGATGGATGAGAAAGATTGTAATTTGTTGTTTATGAAACCAAAGTATGTTTATTTTGATGTGTATTCTGGAGGATCAAAGTTAATTATGCATGACACTGAACTAGTTTTGGTTAAAATGGTATTTGTATGTGATTGAAGAAAGAAGAAATGATGTTTTCTTGGAATTTTGATCACAGTATTTGTAATGTTAAAATTTATTCTGTGATGAACTGTGCTGATTCATGAATGTAACAGTTTTATGAAGAATCATGAGCAATCCAAGGGGAAAGTGTCCTGCTTTTTTCTCTTTATTGATTTTCTGGTGTTTGATGTTAATTTCTTGGATGATTATAATGATGATGTTAGTTTATGAAGTGCATTAGCTTTTCTTTATAATAATATTTGTTCTAATGATTTTGTACTTTGAAGAAGCTTGTAGTTTTTCTATTTGGAGAAGTTCTTTTATTTTTTTATTTTGTGAATTCTAAGGGTCAAGGGTCCACTTTCTTTTGGCTTGATGTTAAAAATGAGTAGTAGGTTATGGACTTGTGGCTTTTGTTTTTATATGAACTTGAAATTAGTAGGGACTTGTAGAATATGAGCCCTTTTCTTTCTTGTAATAATAATATCTGCTGATTCAAGATATTGTTTTGTGAAACTCAATAATTGAGAAGCCATTATGAAGAAGTGTAGATTGAGATTTCGATTGAATTTTCAAATTGGTTTTTGTGGATTTAGATTATCTTTGTCAACTGTTCTTACGTATTTCACTTCTTTACTCAAGTTTTTTTTAGGCCAAGATGGAATATGGACATGTTCAGAGGCCAAAATACGACTGTCTTCTTTTCGGTATGTTATCTTCTCTGTAATATATTTAGTTGTTAAATCCCATTTGTTCATTCATTTCATCTTTATATATCTTTTGCTAGTTTGATGATATAAGCATTTCGAAATTTACAGATCTAGATGACACTCTTTATCCCCTAAGTGCTGGTCTGGCGACGAGTGTTTGCCAGAATATTGAAGGTATGCATGCTTGATTTTCGTCGAAGTTTTAAGACTTCACGCCCTTTTAAAATGGTAATCTTGGTGCCTAATCTAGGAATTAATGTGCTTCTGCAGATTACATGGTTGAAAAGCTTGGCATTGAACAAAGCAAAATTGAGAAGTTGGGTAATTTACTGTATAAGAATTATGGAACCACAATGGCAGGCCTCAGGGTAAAGTTCTTTCTGATTTTTTTTCTTTCAAATTATAATACCCTTTTAGCATCAAATTTTGATCATCCAAACGAAGTTCTATTATGACGAGTTTAACTTAATAAGACAACTCGTTTATTTTGGGCAGGCAATTGGCTACGATTTCGACTATGATGAGTACCATAGGTGAGTATTTGTAGCACTCAATTGTTTTTATACTCTCATTGTATTGTATTTGGTTATTGAACTTATATTGAAAAAATTGTTTTCTGCAGTTTTATCCATGGTAGATTACCTTATGAAAATTTGAGGCCCGATCCTGTTCTGAGAAATCTTTTGCTAAGCATTCCCATTCGCAAAGTTGTAAGTCCATAATCACAATTCATATGCATTTATATAGCCATCGAAATGGCTAATTGTGTAGCATTTTCTAAATGTTTCCCTTTTATTTTTTCGGTGTAACAGATCTTCACTAATGCTGATAAGGTCCATGCTCTGAAAGCTCTGAGTAAACTTGGATTGGAAGATTGTTTCGAAGGGATATTATGCTTTGAGACACTGAATCCAGTCCACAAGAGCACTCCATCAGATGACGAAGATGACATTGAGTTTGTTGGTTCAGCCACATCCTCCAACGCCACCGCCACTAACGGCTCTGGGATCTTTGACATTATTGGACACTTCTCTCAACCTAAGCCTGGATCAGTGTTGCCAAAGACACCAATTGTCTGCAAACCTTCAGAAGTTGCCATTGAACGGGCTTTAAAGATTGCCAACATTAACCCACACAGAACAGTAAGAATTTTAACTGTTTCATTCTTGAATATATTACAGGAATCAAAGAATTCTTAATGGTTACTCATTTGGAAAAATTTATATGTTACAGCTTTTCTTTGAAGATAGTGTCCGTAACATTCAAGCTGGCAAGCGTGTAGGTCTTGATACAGTATTGGTAAGTAGTTGTACCCCCTTCGTTTCATTTTATATGACACTGTTTCCTCCGCTCCACAAATAATGATTCATTTCTATAAATATTTTGAGAAATTCATAACTTCAAACTTCCGTATTTTACCATTAACGTGAAACTCTTTAACCCCAAGAGCATGTGCAAGACAGCAAGTTTTAAGGTGCTGTTATGGTAAATGTGCAGAAGTCTTATCTTTCTTAAACTACGTATAGTCCTACACTGGAGAAACAAAGGGAACAGTCTTATTAGAGTAAACTCACCCCTAGAGAGATTGTTTCTTATAGACCCTGCGCTACTGTATCAAGGAAACAGTCAACTCTACTACCAACTAACCGTACACTAGCAAAGAGGGTAAACCCCCCTCTCTCCCCTACAAACAGTGCAGCATCACTCTACTACCAACTAACCGTACTTTTCTATCTAGGGTCATGTAGCGATGTCCTGTCTAATGCTCATTGTTGCTGTTACATTTCAGGTTGGAAATTCCCAAAGAGTTGCAGGTGCAGACTATGCATTAGAAAGTATCCACAACATAAGGGAAGCAATACCACAACTTTGGGAAGTAGACAGGCTGGCTGAAGTTAACTACTCTGGTGTAGCTGTTGAGACATCTGTCACAGCTTAGAATCAGTAGTACTACTATATCTCATCATCATGCTGATGGCAGAAGGAAAAAAAATTAATCAAGAATCATGAGAAGATCCAAAAATTTCTGTCAAATTTGATTAAAATGATGTTGATGTTTTGTTGTCATCAATTAATAACTAGTTTTAGTATATTTCCTTTCCATCCACAAAATCTTGTAAATAAATTCTATATTTATCAGTCTACCTTTCTATGATTATATAATAAAGTTCAATTATTAATTGTTCCAAAGGATAAAGTTTTGCATCTCTTTCAGCTTATTATAATATAATATTAGTGGGGGCTATAAACCAATAGCCTACATATTTTATAAGATGTTAAAAAAAATTGTATTATAATCCAAATGACTCAAGAAGATTGGATTAAAAAATTATTAGATAAAACATCATACACAGTTCGTCTAAATATAAAACATATATTATAACATAAAATGAATAATTTATTTCAAAGATAACTTAATCGTTACAGTAAAGTGTTATTAACAAGATGGTATAACGTATCAAACATGATTCACATGGGATGGATATTGATACTAATACGTTATGTATAAAATTTAACAGATTATGATTAAGATGTATAATCAATCTGGCATCAGCACAATAATGTGGCTTGGAATTTTTTGTTATTTTTCAAGATTGTGACTAATTGACATTTTGTATAATTATAGGTTTGATGGGGTACAAAATGATGTCATTTTAATGTCCCCATATGAAGCCAAACTGATATTATTTATAACAACTATATGATTGATTTAACATAATCTGGTTTGAGGCTTGTGTGGTTGGATTGCAACTAGGCAAAATATCATTGGCAAAATAATATAATCCTCGACCTTCATGTTTTTCTACTTAATCAACATATTCTCGATAAATTCGAATTGTATCATATTATCGTGCATAATAATTTTTCTCTAATTCCTCTTTTTAAACGTATCACTAATAAACTCTCGCACGACCTCACTAGGATGTCTATGATCATCATTCCGTTTATTTGTTTTTCCATTTTATCCTTTTGTCTCATTCTTCGTTTTATATTTTAATTTTGGGCAACTTTCACATATAGCAAATAAAAAATTCATATTTGTATGCTATAGCAAAGTTTGCATAATTGTGCTCCATAGCAAATATAGAAACCGTTTAATTCGCTATACATATACAGTTGAAGCAAATTGTATAAAACGAAGTGTATAAAACAAGAAAGAAAAAAATGTATATAATAGCAAACTATCAATTCAAATTAAATGTTATGACTATTGTTTACGTTATTTCCAATTCGCAGCTATTGTTTCAAATAATTTGCTATACCTACTTCTCCGAGCGAAATGACAAGAAAATGACTGTTTCTTCGGAGACTGTTACAAAACTGGCACGATTCAGAAATAGATTATATAATTAAATGGCGTCTGCTTCAGGCATATAGCCGTATTTAAAAAAAGAAAAAAAATCATGAGTTTTCTCATACATATACAAATTCAACTAATACAAAATTTTATTATTATATACATATTACACATTATATACATATACAATTGAAAAGCACAACAAAAAGAACATATACTTATACAATTAAGTTGTATTTCTGTTTTATGTAAAGCGAGAGAAAATTGTATATACACATGCAAAAACATATATTTTCTTCCTATACACATATAATTATACAATATACAAACATTTTACTTCGATTCAATTGTATACAAATGCAAATTTTATACAAATATTGCAGCGAAATAGACCATCGAATTATACAATTGTATATGTATAGCGAATTATACATTTATATGTTTGCTATGAAGCGCAAATATGCAAACTTTGCTATAGCATACAAATATAATTATTTTGTTTGCTATATGTAAAATTGGCCTACAATATATCCTATGAAATTGTATATATTAATGCAACTACGGTGGGCAACCATATATAACGTATCCAATAAAATTGAACAGATAAATATACCTTGATTGAACGAATAGATACAACTCCAATATCATAGCTATAAATCATAACTAAACAAATTGTAACCAATAATTATACTTACTTTTAATGAAGATTGACTCCTTATAGTGAATATGATAAAAGGTGTATAACCATCGGAGATTTGACTCTTTATAGTGAATATAATAAGAGGCGTGTAACTTTTTGTTACGATGAGCGAGAGAAGAAGTGTTGTTTGCCAACGATCAACGTAGAAGGTGTGTGTTTAGGCCCAATGATAGGGTGTGACTACAACCACATGAGGTTTACTTTCACAGGCCCAACAAGTAGTCCATAAAACCCCATGAGAAGTTGATAAGGTGACATGAAAATCTAATAAATGGATAAGAAAATGTACAAAAATCTCTTTTGACTCTAAATAAGTTTCACACAATACATTTGATTCTTGAATGGACTACTAAAAAAGAAGTTTCTTGGCTATAAAAAATGGCTGCCTTGACACGTGTATCTCCTTACCATAGCCATAAATTAAGTTTGGTAAATCAGAGACTTCCAGAATTGTCTTCTTCACTTGTAAAAAATACCTCATCATTTGTTTCATTTCCAAAGAAAAACAAGAAATTTTGCAGATTTTCTGTGTTGGCAATGGCTGATTTGAACACAAGCACTGTTCTTGTTACTGGTGCTGGTGGAAGAACTGGTAAAGTTTCCTTTTTTATGCTTTTGGGGTTTCTTGGTTTTGATAATCTTTAATGAAATTGTGTTTGGTTCAGTGTTTTTCTCCTTTTGGAAGTAACAAGGGGTTTAGAACAATGGTAAAGTTGTGTTGTATCTATAGGTTATGGATTCAAGCCACTAATTCTTGTATGAGGGTAGACTGTCCTGGGATACCTTGGGGTGTTCAGGCTAATGCAGAATGCTTTATGCACCAGGCTGCCCTTTTTAATGTGAAGAATTCTGTAACTACTAATATTTTGTGGCTATGGGGTGTGAATTATGTAAAAAGATTATATTTTTTTTTCCAAAATTTGTGTTTGTAGTTTTTAGGGTGCTAATTCTTGAGGATTCTGTTTATGATTTTGGATTTTGGGGAAGTAGTGTTAATGAGTAATGTGGGATTGAGGTATTAGAATTTGTGAGTGTGATAATAATGAGACCTAGCTAAGGCATATGATGATTACATCATTGGATTATTTGGGGAAAAATTGTGGAGAGGAGATCAACTGATACATTTTTATTGTGGTGCTTGGGCTAGCTTGATCGCACCTTGACTAATTACATTGGTTACCTTTTAGCTTTCGCCAGTACTGGTGCTCGGTAGTCTGTCCACTAAGGGTTGAACAAATGGGAAAAGATCACATAATGTTTTGGCGAGTAGATTTGAACTTTTAGACCTCATAGTTCTCAATCCAGTTCATTGACCACTTAGAGCACACCTTTGAGTGTTACATATTGTTCTAGAACATAAAGTTTTTATCTTTCTTTTACCCCTTTTAATAAGAGATAGGAGCTCAAGCGATGAGACCCATTTTTAGCTTTAAAGTTTTGTTACAACAATATGTAAACTGTTGTCATAATTGCATTGCTTCTCAAATCTATCAAAGGAGGCTCTGGATAGCTTTCAAGAATGTACTTTTCTTCTGTTGGTATTATCATTTATCACTTAGGACTTAGGATCATCCATCAATTTGGTCGATTCCGACGGTGAAAGTTGGTCATATACTCATAGCTTGTACGCTCTTAAACCAAATTTAGTTGGACTACCTCATATTTCAATTGGCAACACCTGACTGAACTTAAAATGATTTAAGAACTTTCGCACAATGACTTAGATGAAGTTGAAGAATATTCAACCTGGGTATTCCATAGCTACAACTTCTCTTTGAATTGTCTTTTCTACTCTTAAACTTCTTGGTAAATGACTAATGCTAGAATCGATCATGTCAACTGGCTATGACCTTTATAGTATGATTTAAGTTGAGATATTATTGTTCCTAAAACTATAAACAATTCTGCTGATCTTTTATTGACACGTTGTTCAAATTGTAGGATCAATTGTCTATAAGAAGTTGAAGGAGAGGTCAGAGAATTATACAGCCAGAGGTTTGGTTAGAACAGAGGAAAGCAAACAAAAAATTGGTGGTGCAGATGATGTTTATATTGGTGATATCAGGAATACCGAGAGTCTTGTTCCTGCTATACAAGGTATTGATGCTCTTGTTATTCTTACAAGTGCTGTTCCAAAAATGAAACCCGGGTATGATCCAACAAAAGGTGGAAGACCTGAATTCTATTTTGAGGATGGGGCAAATCCTGAACAGGTACATCATGTTTTGGGTACTCATATCCGTCCTCAGTTTCTTAGTTGTTGTCTGACACAAAATTTACTGACTTTGTATTTTTAGGTAGATTGGATCGGCCAAAAGAACCAAATAGATGCTGGTATGGAATAATTTTGGGCAGTTCTGGTACTTAGAATGCACTTTTATCTGCTTATCTAAGATATACAATATGCATTTTACAGCTAAAGCTGCTGGTGTGAAGCAGATCGTGCTAGTTGGGTCAATGGGAGGGACAAATCCTAACCACCCCTTGAACAGTTTGGGGAACGGGAATATATTGGTTTGTAACTTGATTCTTTTTCCCTCAAAAGTACTGTCTTTCCTTTATTTCTATTGCCATTTCGATGGCCACATTGTCCAAACATTTTCACAGCTGCAAAAATATTGTGGCTGCATGCATACTGTTGCCTGTTCCATCTTTCTACAAGTTTTTGTTTCTCATTGTCGAGTATCAGAAGCTATATGAAGTCAGATTAGATGTAATATACTCTCCCATTTCAATTTGTTTGTCTGTTTTTGGTTTGGTACAAAGTTTACGATGGTAAAGAAGATTTTTAAATCTTGTGGTCTTAAAATAAAGTTGCGTAGTGTAGAATGTACAAAAATGTCTTTTAATCTTGTACTCTGAAAAGTTGAAATTAGTGATTTGTCAAAAAGGAAAAGAGACATTCTTTTTGAAACGGACTCAAAAGGAAAGGAAAGTAAGACAAACAAATTGAAACGGAGGGAGTATATTTTTTAAAATGAGTGCATTCCTCAATGGTGCATTTTTTGAATACGTAAGTTGTTTGTTTATATGCTTGCATCTTAGGAGATAGATAACTATTTTGTTGAGCCATACCTATTTTGAAAAGAATGTAACTTCAAGGGCATTGATAGTGTTACATCTCTAACAAGTGTCAAGTTTTTAAGCTTGGATGATGCTTTTACAGATTTGGAAAAGAAAGGCTGAACAATACTTGGCTGACTCTGGAATTCCATATACAATTATAAGGTTTGTTCAATGCTCATGTCTTTATCAATATTCCTTGTGGCTGAATAAATATGGCATTGAATTTTCATTTATAATACTAAGAAGTTCTCTTAATAGATATTTATGCCATGTTAGGTGTGAAATAAACAAAAGATGTGTGAGTTGCACTATCCTACAGTATAGCAATTCTTTTAGAAGTTTTTTCTATCAAACAGTTTGTTGAGTATATTCTCTAAGGCTTGGAAATGTGATTTTTTAATTGGTAAAAGGATTGCATATTTGATAGAAGTATGAAGCATATTTGGAAACTGAATTAGTAGTTGAGAATAATTCTGTTGAGCCAAAATAATGCTGGGTTAGGAATATATGGTACTATGATGCATACCTCATTGTGTCCTAAAGGAGGGCTATCCGACTCCCATGACGGAAGTTGGATAAATGGAGGGCAGGTCAGAGAGAAGGATTGTTAGGCTTCTAGGTTGACAGGTTTTCGAAGGGCGCAGGGGAGAGATGTGCAAGCGCAAGTTAACATGGTATAATATTCGCAAAAATATAATAACTATATGCAGAATTATATGAAAGAAATTTAATATTTGAATTTTATAGAACTAATTATTTTAAGTCGTTTTGGGAGTTGAGAAGCTGAGTGATTAAACTATGTTGCGAAGGTCTGAAATTGGGCGTCAACAAAGCCCCTCGTATGCTAGCCCAGTTCTTTTTCGTTATACAAGCACATGGAAATTTTCTTTGAAAATGGATAAAGGTGAGACTTGAACTTTGAATCTTTGCCTACTCTCTTACCATGTTGAAGTGTGAGTCCAACTTGTTTAAAAGCTCAAACTGTTAGACAAAGTGTAGTTTTATACTCAATTATGTTTTTCAACTGGTGAATACAGAAAACTGTAGTTCTTCTTAGGAAACACTAAATTCATCCAAGGTGTACGCCCTCATTTTATTATTATTCCACTCGCTTGTCAATTATTTCTGTTGTGTGACCTCTATTTTACAATCATCCCAAATTTCATTTAAGATTTGCTGTTTGATCACTATTTTTTTTTCAGGGCTGGAGGGCTACAAGATAAAGAAGGTGGTATAAGGGAACTACTTGTTGGAAAGGATGATGAACTTCTCGAGACAGAAACTAAAACTGTTGCTAGGGCTGATGTTGCAGAAGTCTGCATTCAGGTATATTAGCGGCCTCATATCTTTTTTGATTCTATATAGGTCCTTTGCTTTTACTTTGGTCTGTTTCAACGCTTCATGCTTTCATCAAGCCTCATTCTCCAGAGCTTTGCTGCCTGTTTGCTCATCTTCTGTGACTAAACTCATTGAGGTTTTTCGGTGCTGACAGGCACTGCAGTATGAGGAAGCAAAATTCAAGGCATTTGATCTGGCCTCAAAACCTGAGGGAACTGGCACTCCAACTAAGGATTTCAAGGCTCTATTTGCACAAATCTCTACTCGTTTCTGATATACGTCTCCCTAGGACTCTCTATGTCCAAAATTTTCATCAGTCTATTCTACCAACATTTGTTCAAAGGGGAGGCTATAAACTTAAGGTAGACAGGCATCTGAGTTTGGTTGTACTATTGCAGATCCCTCCCCGTGCCCCTCTGCGTAGCAGCTAACCTCATCGATACCATGGCATACTCAGATATGACTTGCCAATAGTTCAATGATACAGTAGAGGGTTATGTTATGTGCCTCTCTTGATTTATCTGATGTTTGGAAGGCAAATAACTCAATAAGCACTGTTGAACTTGTGCAAGAGGCAAAGTACTATCTTATTATTACTTGCTTGCATTTGCATGCTTCACCAAATAATGTTTCAACTTTATGATTTTCATTTTATGCATCATTGATGGCAATCAAACTTATCTGGTGGATCAAGGCCATGGTTTTATAGTTCATATGCAAATGGTTCTCGCGAGCCACCAACAAAGGTTGTGGTGGAGTGATAATTATTTCTTCATCCTCAATCAACAGGTTTTGGGTTTAAGCTCCTTTGGTACGGACTCTCGGAGCGAATTCGAATTTAGTCGGACTCCAATGTGGGTAAAAAAAAAAAAGGTTCTTGTGAGCCTTGACGTAACTAGTAACCTTGTGATTAGGAGGTCATGAGTTTGAGTCGTGTATAACGGTTTAACTCCTTTAGATATTCCTATATTACGTATTATGTTTCTTTGATAATATTTTCTATTACTTATTTTCATAAAAAACATTTTTCTTATTAAACTAATCCAAAGTCTCAGTTTTTTTTTAAAAAAATATATGAACTTAATAAAATATGTAGATAGCTTAAGACAATTGTTTTGGTATACTTCTACAATTATTTTTTTAATGTTTGTAAAATAAAAGTCACCTAATAAAGTCTTTACTATGAGCTTTACAAACATTTATAACTTTTGTTTTAGTTAGCGTAAGATCTTACCAAACAACCCAAGATACTACTAACCTTGCATTTCTTCTGACTTCCAATGAATTTAACTAGTATCATCAGATCAACATGGGTTGTGGCGTAGTAGCGAAATTGTTTCATTCTCGAATTTGAGTCCTGCATATAGAGAAAAATAATGTTGGGAGCGCTATTCCTAAATGAGTCTTGCAGTGCGCGATTGAATTTAATTCGTGTTTCAATATAGGCTCGGGACAACGAATGAAAAAAAAACTAATATCTTATATACACAACAATAACTATGATTGTTTTTTTTAATTATTTTTAAATTTCATTAATGGTAGGGCTTTGAATAGTCGTATAAATAAAGTAGAAGATTAGACGTGTTTTGAATAGCCCACGTATATAAATAAAAAATAAAATGGTAGATTCCTCAATTAAAATAAACTATTAAGACTCTTTTACTATAATTATGAATATCAAATATTCTAATAAATAAAATATTATACTCAGTCAGATCAAGTTTTTTAATATCTCATTGGTCGAATAAAACATTTATTTTTTATATGAGAAAGATTATTGGGAAGCACTATGTCTTTATCAATGGCGTTTCAGCCGTTATTTTTGCTTATATCAACATATATTATATCCACTAAAAAAAGACATTATATACTAAGATTCTTTTCTAATTTTGCTGGTTTTGACTATAATTTAAAAATTAAATAATAAGTCCCATCAAATTCTCTAGAAGAACACCAACATTGTGGTCCCTAAATATGAGACATTGCAAAACTTGATTCTCTCTCTATTTAAGTTAATTTTTTATTTGTAATTCTTACTTCGAGACATAATAATCGAAAATAGATTTAAAATTTTAAGTTTATATAAGTTTTTATAGTAATTTTAAATTAATTTATAGACGAATCTATAGATTTGATTTTACTTATATATTAGTACAAAATGGGGCAACACTACATTATATGGTATGAGTTTAGATGAATCTATTATTTTGTTTAGATTTATGTATTTATACTTTATTTTTTTATATATATATATTTAATTGCCAATCATAAATTAAACTAGTTATCAATTTGATAACATGTATAAAACTCATAACTTCAAATTTTGGTTTTACCTCTGTCACCGTTCTTTTAGTATTTACTACTATACATACATTAATAGAGAAGAAAGAAATCACAAGGTAAGGAACCGAACCCTTTAAATACAACTTGTAAATTAACTGAGCTATTAAAATTTTCTGACACGATCCAAGTCTTAGAAAGAGCACTATACAATATGAATAATGAGCTGAAAAATACTCAAAAGAATCCTAAGAATAAGTGCTTTCTGTCCCACAGCTAAAAGACATCACAATTTTCAAAGTTTTGTTATCAATTGGACTAAAAAAAGGCCCCACAAATATTTTAAATGCAATTTGTTAAGAAGTCACATGGCAAATCTTGTGAAGGATTTTCTCTCATTTGAAAAAAATGTTTAGTTTAAATCAATGTACTATTATTACTTGCAGTTAAATTACACATATACTAAAAAAAGTTATTTGTATATAACTTAACTTCAATAAGAACTCCAAGTATATTGAACAAACTAACATATACTGCAAGTTCACAAAATTCCAGAATACATATCTGATGCACAATGTGCAGCCATGTCCTGTCAGCTATAGCTCTTATGGCCTCGGTCATTTTTCTATGGAATATCGATTCAATCAATTCAACTCCTACGTTGTGTATGCTGATGATCAGCACCAAAAACATGCACCGAAGCCTCGTTTTGTTTGATTATCAGATGGTTATTGAAGTGTACTCTGCAGTATTATAGCCCCGTCCATATTAGGGAACTCGAAGAGTTCAGCAACCAAATGATCTTGTTGTTACTGTATCAAGACACTGAGAAGCCAGTTACCTGTGACATTGGCAAATTGTGTTAAATTTTAGAGTATGAGAAAAAAAATTATACAAATGCATCAAAAGGCAAGAGACTTACAAACTGTATTGCTGCATTTGATCTTCATATATGTGGATGGACTTGGGATTCAAAAGTAAGAATGTGTTTCAAGTTTCTTACACAGGTTTCCAACAAGATAAGGCGTAAATTGTTCTTCCTTTCCATCCCAGCAACAACCACTGGCTATCTTCATCTATTACAAAGTCTCTATGATATCCTAACCTCACTTTCTCTATTGCCTTATTCACGAATTCCTCCCGGTCAAAAGGTATCTGTGTAAACCTTGCCCCCATAATACGAGCTTGCCACTGCTTGTATGTCTCTGGACGTTCAACTCTTTCCCACCCCTCACAAGCTATGACATTCAGGGCTTCCCTCCCAAATATCTCTCTCTCAATTAATCGTCTTTCTGGAATCTCACAGGGAACAATAGTTTCAAGAATATCAAAAAGTGCAGAAAAGTGGAATAAGGCCTCACGAAACCGTGTGACGAAAAATGGGGCACTATAAGCCCCATTGACAATACCATGCACGAAGATATCTGGATTGATCTTCCTTATGAGGTTGAGGACAATAGTTCTTGAACTTTCAACTGCAATAGTCTCATCATGCAGGTTCTTAAAACGATACAGGCAGTTGACAGCAAGAAATTCATCTTTGTCGAGTTTTAGATCCTCTACTGTAATGCTATCCCATTTCTTTGCAATTGCATGGTATTCAAATGGAACATTAAAGGATCGAGCATAATCAGCTAAACGGCGACCTGTTTCTTCAATCCGTTCCGCTGGCCTGAAGCCTGGTTGGGGAAACTCTATGCCAGTAATACGAAGCCTTGGTGGCCCCCCTTCTCTTTCTGCAATACGTTGGATGAATGTAGGCCATTGGAAGCCATACAGGATGCCAAAGTCAATAACATGAACCCTTGTTGCATTCTCTGCCTTTAGCATGATTGTCTTGTTTGAAGCAAAACTTGAGATCTTTCTGAATGGGCTAGATGCAAGATACAAATGGTAGGCCTTCAAAAGATCAGCTGCAGATGTTCGTTTATTGACAAGAGCTTTATATATCTGGCTACCAGTACCAGCTAAACGCGCCTCGAGGCCATCTGCAAAGCAATGAGCTAATCTCTGGTTTCCATCTCCAAATGGGGATGAATGTTGTCTGATTTGTTTCAAAAGTTCATTCGCAATCCTGGAATCGTCAGCAGCAACAGCTTGCGCACAATTTATCATGAGAGTTCTCAAATCTATGACTTCCTTCTTTCCACCCTGTTTCTTCCCCCGGCCCTTTCCTCCTTTTGATCCTTTTGATATCTGCACTGTAGTTTTGCTTTTAGCATTCCTCAGGTTTTGTTGATAAGCTTCTAATGCTTCTCCTCCCTTCCCCATGCTATTCAGCAAGACAATATCAAACTCCTCCGATCGTAGAGTTGATTCAGTAAAAACTGCAGCCTGTTTGCTACTTCTTTCTTCTTCGATATTATTATCACCCCTCAGAGGATTTTTCTTCCCTCTCCCCTCAGTTGGTGAAGTCTCTCCCTCATGCTTTTCCTCCACCTGAGCAGCTGCATAAGCAGTTTGCCTTTGGGGCTCCCGAGATGGCAAGCCATTTATATCTATACTGTTCAACAACTTATTGCTAGTCGGGAGGAACTTACTTGCTTCTTCAACTCCTTTCTGAAAGTTCAAAATAGATTGACTCTCATCGTATATATCAGGAATACGAAAAGAACTAACAGGAGAATCTAAGAATCCATCGACAACATTACTCCCACTATTTGATGAGCATAGTGAAGAAGTATTATGAAATGAAAGGCCTTCGAAGTAAGAAGAATTGCAGTCGGTAGAAATGTTAACCCCCCTTGTATCGACTAGGTAACCACTACTGTCACCAGTATTACTTGTGGAATTGTATAGACTTCCTGCAACGTAGTCATCAGGACTCTCACTGTTCCGAACAGTAAACGCGTTTTGCTCCGGTGATGGTGGATACTTCTTACCGAGGGCTTCATAAAGTGACTTCTCTTTAGCTTGAAGTTCCAAGGACTCCTGAAGCATATCTGTCTTGTCCTCCATGTCTTCTTCCATTAGCATCCGATTTATATAGCTCAACACTGCATCCGAGAAATCAATATCTTCATTGAAGTCGTTCTCAACACCAAGGTCAGTTCTTGATTCTACACTAGTAGGTAAATGATCACCACTTATAAATCCAACAGCACCAAAATCGTGTTGGACAAAGTTATTTTCAATTCTAGGACCATTGAGAAGATTCTGATCTGAATAAATGAGTCCAAATTTTGGTCCATTAATCATCCTTTGCTCTGAAGAAAAAGGTAATGGTTGGTTCCCAAATCGAAAATTATTCAAAGAACTCCGATGTTCATTAAACCTCGGATCCATTTTAACCAAACCTCAAAGTTAATGATGAATCTGTGACAACATATACAATCCAAGCTCAAAAGTGGAACAAGCACAAACAATATTCTCTCTGAAAATAGCAAAAAGACAGAAACTTCAACAACCCCATAGAATCAAGAAAACAAACAGCAAATTCAGCATATACAAAATTGAATCATCACCACTATTTAACAAAGTACCACAAGTAATATCTCTCAAAAAAGAAGAAAAAAAAAAAGCAAAAAAGACAGAAAATTCAACAATCCCATAAAATCAAGAAAGCAAACAGAAGATTCTTATTGACAAAAAAAAATAGCAATGAAGACAGAAATTTTAAAAACCCCATACAACCAAGAAAAGAAACAGCAGATTCTGCATTAAAAATTGAATCTTTATCACTAAACAGACTGCCCACTGGTAAAATCTCTCAAAAAATAGCAAAACAGACAGAAACTTTAACAACCACATAAATTAAAGATGATAATACTGCATTAAAAATTGAATCTCTATCATTAAGAGACAACCCCACAAGTAAAATATCTCATAGATTTAACAACCCCATAAAATCAAGAAACCGAACAGCAGATCCTGCATTAACAAAATTGAATCTTTATCACAATATAACAGGACCAGTCACTTAGTGAAATAGCCAGCAAAAACTTGCATAAATGAACCAACTCCAAATCCCATAAATAGTCCATACTCAATGACTTAAGCATAAAATTGAGCTCAAATTTGAACTACTCACTTTAAAAAATCAAGAAAAAAAACCATGAAAAGCAAAACAGAACTGTCTTAAAATAATATGAATATAAAAAAATGAGAAAAAGGACATACCTTAAACCTATGGAGAAGCAAAGAGAGAGAGAAAAATGAAGAAATGTGAGTATTAACTATATATTATATAAGATTGTTTGTATAAGAAAACAGGGGAGATGGTAACCGGTAATAGCAAGTCATCAGTCGTTGACGTGGAAATCACAGGAGTCACCTTCCAAATGAAAAGTCTAGTGGTCTTATGGTTGTAAAGGATCCAAACACCTTTTCACATATATTTATTTGTATAAAGTTAAATAATCAGATCGTATATATTCTACGTATGCATAAATACACGCAACGTAAGACATATGTCTATTTAGTATTATTGATTTAATAAATCGCTGAATCTTTATAAGAACTTATAACAGTCCCAAATATTTTTATAAAAAGAAGTGATTTGTAAGTGGTGAGATTTTAAAATATTCTAATACGTTATTTATGAACTATAATTTGTTCATTTAATAAACTCTTTTTGTAAAGACAATAAGAATTTGCATTCCAATTGTCACGAAGTGAGATCTCTAGTAAGTGTTTACGTAATCTTTTTTTTAAAAAAATTAGTCTTTGTTCATATCAACACATTTGAGATCGCCAAATACTTGTTAAACCTTTTAAGTATGCAGATATGGAGGATTTGAAGGTCGAAGAATAGAATAAAAGGTTCTAGTCTAACAACATTGTCTAAAAGAGAAGAAGAGAGCTGACAATTTTACATTACAAAAATTAGTGTGCAATAAAATAAGAGTTTGTTACATGATATACTCGAAAACCAATAAAATTAAAAAATCTCTATCATACATAAGCAAGCGCTAAATAAGTAATTTTGGAGAGATCAAGCTTTCTGTATAAATAATTCGTTGCTTTAGGATATTATATTTGTGCCATATTTTTCATGGTCCTTTGGAGAGTACGAAACTAAAACGGTAGAAAATATTAACAAAAATTTCAAAAGGGTATATAAAATTGTAAATCGCTGCCTAGGCAGCGATTTACAAAAAAAAAAAAAAAAATTTATATAAATCGCTGCTACAGTAGCAGCGATTTATATCAATTTTTTAAATAAATCGCTACTGTAGCAGCGATTTATTTAATTTTTTTTTTATTAAATCGCTGCGATAAACAATTTTTTAAACTAAAAAAAATTAAAAATTTTAAAACAGCGATTTTATATATAAAAAAAGATTATAATATTTTTTAAAATTTATGTATATAACTTATAAGAAAATATACATTATTTTAAAAAAATTAAAAATAAGTAAAGTAATAAATATATTTTCTTTCTAAAAAAAGATATTATATTGAATTTAAATAATATTTGAATTTAAATAATTAATTTTTTTAAATAAAAAATTAAAGGAGAAAAATTATTTAATTGAATTCAAGTACATCTCTAATCACACCTATTAATTATAATTTTTTTATATATATAAAATCGCTGTTTTAAAATTTTTAATTTTTTTTTAGTTTAAAAAATTGCTTATTGCAGCTATTTAATAAAAAAAAATTTTTTAAATAAATCGCTGCTACAGTAGCGATTTATTTAAAAAATGATATAAATCGCTGCTACTGTAGCAGCGATTTATATAAAAAATATTTTTTTAATAAATCGCTGCTACTGTAGCAGCGATTTATATACAAAAATTTTTTTTTTTTTGTAAATCGCTGCCTAGGCAGCGATTTACATAGAAAAAATAATTATTATTTTTTCTATGTAAATCGCTGCCTAGGCAGCGATTTACATAAAAAAAATTTTTTTTTTTTGTAAATCGCTGCCTAGGCAGCGATTTATGTTTTTTTTTTAAAAAAAAATACTTTTTGGCAAAATCGCTGCCCCAGCAGCGATTTAACTTTTTCAGTAAAAGTAAATCGCTGCGTGCGGAGCGATTTTACCGTTTTGGTTTATATAAAATTTTATATACCCTTTTGGAATTTTTGTTAATATTTTCTACCGTTTTAGTTTCGTACTCGTCCTTTGGATGTTCTAAATGGGAAGTTAAACCCTACTTGGTCTATACATCTGTAGTTGAGTAGCACTTCACCATCTGCAAACATATATATCGGTCTGAGTAAATGCAAAACGTTATCTTGTATAGTATATAATGGTATCCAAGACTCCTTGACACTGTAATCCTTCATTACCCATAACTTAAAAGTAGTCTCTCTCGAGTTAGAAGGAGCATGAGTGTAATAAAAGCAAAGCATTCCTCCTAATATTGAAACTCCATGGTTGGTGAAACCTTTTGACATTTTCCATCATTGGCTCTAGCAACTGTATCTCTCCGTACACCTCATCTGAAATACTAAATGAAACCACAAAACAATCTCGTATGCAACCAATTAAACAATGAAATGGTCCATGTAGAAATGCAAAAGAATCAACATGACGATCCCACAAAGGTTAAAAAGTCAGCTCGACATCTATTGTTTTCTCTCCAAGAACCACTTTTTAATGCCAGAATTTCCATTCCAGGATAGTTAAACTTTAAGGATTTAATAGTCATCACTAGTTGAGCCATATCCCAGACAGTCATGACTATAAAATCCTTACTGTCTGGGATATGACTCAACTGGTTATGGTTTGCAATATGGAGGACAATTAAGATTTTCTATATCCTCAATGGCCGGTTGAACCGAAGATAGATCAGAAGAAAAGAAATCAAACATAACATCCTTACCAACATGCCATTGGCTAACAAGAAACTTTTTGGAATTTAAGTCATTCATTGCATGACTTTGATGCTTCATCGTAAAGTAAGGCTGAGAAATTAACTCCTTCCAAGATTTTAAAACACATTTAAATCGAAGAAGAGACTGCACAGATAACCTCTTGAGGATGTTTATAATTATTTCTTTCTTAAGGGTGAATTTGTTCTGTTCTTAAACAATGGCAAGGCCCACGTTGAAGATAACTAACCTGATGATTATCAACATCCATCAGCTTTCCCGTCTTTGACAGCTTTCCCTTGCAAATTCAAAAAAAGAAAATCATAGTAGCTTAGGTGTAATTCATTTTTCTAATAGATTTATTCTTCGAATTATTGTTCTATCCAACAGTTATACTCATCAAAATAATATAAATATGTAATACGATACATTATAAAACAATACGTTTGACTATGAGGGGTACAAACCTATTCTTTTGGGTCATTTGGAGCTTCCTCTTCTCTCTATCTTTATTGCTTTGACCTATTCATTCTTCAATTAGGATATGGTAGGGTTGAATTCCAATGCACAGTTAATATATTAAAAAATATGAGAACGTTGTATCTAATTGTTGAACCAAATTTTAATAACATATGTAATATTTTTAAGAACAAATTATTAATGAAAGAATAACAAAGATTTAAGACAAATAACAACATATGATAATTATAATTAAATAAATTAAAAGATATATCTAACGTGTCAAATTTTTTGTTTTCCAATTGATTGTAGGCTTCTTTATGTGTTAATAATAATAAAAACAATAAAGTTAAAAAAATAAAAATCTTAAATTGTCTTTAAATTAATTATATTAAAATATTCTTTCTCAAATTAAATAGCTACTGATTATCAAACTTCCTCAAAAGGCATTGAAAGTGTTTCAGGGACATTAATACCTTTTAAGACATTGACTAATATATATAATAACAAGTGTTAAAAGTGGTCACTTACCAATTAATTTGCCCATCTGGTACCTCTAATCAGGAATGAGAATACACCATTAACTTGGCCAATATGGTGCTTTTGATCAATAATCTCCCAACAGTTCCAAGTTTAGGTAGCGGACATATGAGTATGTGCTTAGCTTATCCCGGCTACGTCACTGATTCAGTGGATGCTGCAATTACAACAACAAAAAATGACCCCCAAAAAAGCACATAATTTGTCAACAGATATACTGTAAATGGAGCATTTCATAGCATATACTAACAATTAAGAACAAAGCAATAGTTCTTGATTTGTGGATGCATATAAACTGTCATTCCATCTAATAATTGAATTAGTTGGCATTCAATAGCAGTGATTGACACTATTGATAGTTGCACGAATTTACTTGGACATGCTTTTTAGATAGCAATTCACCTACAGTACGTAATAATCATACAGTACTTCAATATTATTCATGTCAAGTTTGACAATATTCCACCAACAGAAAAGCAAATTGTAGGTAAAAATGATTACCTTTCATGTATGCGGAGGATCCAATTTCCGTCAACCAAATCAAGATTGTACAAATGCATGTACTGAATGCAGAATCCTTTTTTTTTTTTTTTTTGGCTTTTGGCATTGGCAGATGGAGCTGTTGATTTCAGAAGTTCCACAGTGATGGTAATCTAAATCTCTTCTCTTTTTTTTTGGAACTGAGCGATGGTAATCTAAATCTCTTTCCAGAAAGACTGGTAAAAAAAAAAGTAAATGCACAAAGCAAAGAATGAGGCTCAGATTTTCGCCTATTTAATCAAAGAAAAGGAAGAGCAGAGTTGGAACAGTGCCCTGGCTGCAAGCAACAGTTGCCTTATAAGACCTTACGATTGAACTTGCCAAGCCAGGTCACGAATGAACTCTAATTTTTTTCACTTTTCATTTTCATTATGAATAATCTTCACTGCCTCTGAATTTTGGAGCGTTCAAGATTAAAACAAGACATCCAAGTTTGAATGTGCAAAAATGCAGCAACAAATCTTGATCAAAAAAGTAAAATGCAGCAACAATATACGGATCCTCAATATTCACTTCCATTACCTTTGGCCTTGTCTCATATCAGTACGTACCTAACAATTTGGAGAAATTGTATAGATGGACACATTAAAAGTTTCTTTCTCAAAGGGGACTCTTCCTTATATGAACTGATCGTACCATCAATGAAAAAGAAAGACTAAATATTGTAGAACTATACTTTAAACAGAAAGAGGCTCAGATTTAAGTGAAAATCAATCAGAAAAAAAAGCCAATCCACCATGGCTGCAAAAAGCATCCTCACAAATGCCTTCGTCTAGACAAGATATGAATCAGTTTTAAATATCATTTTCGAGCTTCTTGGCTAATATCATCAAAGCCTTGTTCAAAAAGTTCAGTTCAGGGTTTTGCACAAGTTAAAGGGGCAAAACTGTATTTTCCTTTATTATTACCATAATCATGGCAAATCATATCATCATCATCATCATCATGAAGAGCGCTCTGCTAATTGAGAGAGCTGTTAAACTTTATACAAAAGCACAGGAAAATTCATTGGCAAAATTGAACTTAGGAGAAAGAGTTAACCGCCCTTAGAAAATCTCTACCATTCCCGAGTTCAATAAAAAGCCTCATTCTCAAACACAACAGATACTTGGGAGGCTCAGATTTGCTTTTTCTCAGGAAAAAGCTATACTATGCCATGGCTGCAAGCAAAGCATTAATAGCCTAGTGAGATGAAAACCAATACAATTCTCTCACCTCAAAGACCCTTAGAGCTGCCACACCAAGTTACAACAAAGTTCAACTATCTGATTCTTAAAGATTGAACATCTTCATTGCCTCATTGAATGTATTCTATGTTGCTCGGACTGAACCCTATAGGGTATTTAGGTTCCTGAGTACCCGCATTAAGTTAAGTGACCATCTGAGAAATAATTTACCATCAACTTTAGTGCTCATATGTTGTTGTATATGAACATGCACAGAGAAAGGAACAATGCCATGGCTGCAAACGCCAGTTTACAGATGATGTCATACCGAGTTTCCCTGCCAAGATACAGGTCAGATTTTCTCAATGCATTAATTAACAAGTTTTAGCACGGATTTCCCCAAAATCAGGAGCTCTTGTTTCTGCATAAGTTTGGAGAACCTTTCGTCTCGCTCAGCCTAAGTTCCATAGGGATTAAGTTATGCAGCATAAGTTGGGTAGCATAAAGAGCCTTATTGTTTCACACAAACAGAGATTCGGGAGGCTCAGATTCGCCTTTTCTCAAACATAAGCTAAACCCCACCATGGCTGCAAGCTTAAGGAGTCTTTGTAAGAGGCAGAAACCCAAATAGCTCCAATATCTCACAAGACCCCCCAAAAAGATGCCAAGCCAAGATATACTGAAGCTCAACCATCTGATGAGTAAAGAATGAAAATCATCACAGCCTCATTATGGGCCTCATGTCGAAGGTCTTATTATTTGTAGAGATGACACAAGGTAGCCACTTTCCAGACCACAATGGGATCACATTTAAGTATGGTGTTATACACAAGATAGCCACTTTAGGGCCGATTCTACTACAACAAACAGAGAATTTTGTGGCAATTATTTAGCAGCAATGATATAACCGCTACTAGAATATATTTGGCGGCAATAACATATATGAGTATTTATAAACATCACTCTATATAAACGTCACTTAAGACACTAGCGACTTAAGATGCAATGGCATTAACTTAATTTGCAGCTAAATGTTTTTGCAGCGATAAATATTGTCAGCAAGAGGAATTCTATTGACACAAAATGTCTCTTTTGTTGTAGTGAACACTAAAACATTTTCCTTCATTCCAAATACACCCACAAGTGAATTGAGGCTCAGATCCATCTTATGCTCAGGTAAAGAAAGTCGGAGTCCAGTCATGCGATGGCTGCAAATATTCCCAAGTTGCATGCAACAAAATCACAGGCATCCGGGTCATTGCCCCGCCAAGATACTGGCCAGGTACTCTCAATGCTCAATTACTAGCTAAAGAGGATAGATTGAAAGATCATCATTGCACTGATAAGGGACCATTTTGACATTTTCTCATGACGTGTTTTTTTTGTGTGTGTGTGCATACATGGGGTTTTTTCATCATTTAGGTTCAGAACTCTTTGAGCCCTGGGACATCCAGTTGGACTAGTTGGAAATTGAGGCTCAGATCTGCAAAAAATTGGGGCAAAGAGAAGGCAACAACCGCCATGGCTGCAAAAGAACCAGTTGCATGTGAAAGAGAAGACTCAATCACAAACCATCTGGATTTGCCATGCCAAGATACGGGTCAGATTGTCCCCATACCCCAAATAATAAACATCAGCCCAGATTAGCAAATATCATCACTGCCTAAAAATGGGAACTTTTCCAGAAGAGCACATTTGAACAACCTTAACAAGAAAAATCCAATAAGAGCCTGTTTGGATTGGACTGCTTTCTAGTGGCTTTAAAGCATAAGCCGACCTTTAGCTCAGAGGGTCATTTGCACTTTTGTCCTGCTATCCTTAAAGAACTTATGATCATGCAACTAAATGTAGCTCAGAATAATAGAAAATTGAATAGTACAATTGCCAATTAGCATCACATTGCCCCCATTGAAGGCAAATGACAATGACAACAAACATCGTTTCTTTTTCCAACTTTTATAGATGGTTGTTAGTTTGGTTAAAAGAGAAATCACAGGCCAATCAGAGAGGGCAACCACCCTCCAAAGAACTTCCCTTTTTTCTCCCTGTTGGCCTCATTCTTCATACTGGGCTGAGCTTCCATTACTGGACCATTCACACATTTGCCCTATTTTGTGTTGGTTTTTAGTTTATGCACTCATAACAAACAATTTTTTGCGAGACATAAGTTAATATTTCTGTATAGTATCAGTTTCTAAAGAACTCATATCCCCAAAACATGTAATTTTATACCCAACATTGAAAATCTAGGAAATTAAATCAACAGATTAAGGGAATGTCAACTAGAGCAAAGAAGACATACCGGAGATGAAAAAAAAATCCTCATTTTCTCCGATTGCCTCAGTCTTTTGAGCTACAATGAACTGGGTTTCCATCCGAATTTGAAAATGAGGCTCAGATCTGTGTAAAATGGGGTCAAAGAGGAGAAGAAGACGACAACGCCATGGCTGCAAAAAAAAAAAATGAACCGGTTTTGCATGATTCGGATTTTGCCCCGCCAAGATACGAGTCGGGTTTTCTCCATGCCCCAAATTTCAGCCCAGAATCATCACACAGCAATGTCATCACTGCCTCTTTCCATCTTTTCTACAGCAATTTGTGGACATTTTGCAAAACCTAGTGAAAATGGAACGAAGGAAGTATTAATTTTTTTTTTCTTTTTTTGGAATTTTTGATAAGGAGGGTTGTTAGTTTCATCGGACGGAGAAATCATTGGCCAATCAGAGATGGCAACCATCCTCCATGAAATCCATTTTTGTGTTCTCTCAGTTGGCCTCATTCTTCATTCTGGGCTGAACTGTTTCTCATTTTCTCTAGTAAAACACTCTTTATATAGATACTTCTGTATTATCCTTTTATCTCACCAACCAAATAATAAATCGTAAAATCAAATATTCTATCTCTGAGTCAACTTTATATTAGTGGAAAGTTTCAAGACGTGAAGTTGAATTACCTTTTTATTGTATACTAAATAATAATAGGGCAACTTTCATATATAGCAAACAAAAAATTCATATTTGTATGCTATAGCAAAGTTTGTATAATTGCGCTTCATAGCAAACATAAAACTGTATAATTCGCTATAATATACAATTGTATAATTCGCTGGTCTAAATTGTATAATTCACTGGCCTATTTCGCTGCAATTGTATAATTTGTTTTGCATACAGTTGAATCGAATTAAAATGTATTTATATTGCATAATTATAAGTGTATAGCAAGAAGATATATGTTTTTCTCGCTTTATACAAAAACAGAAACACAATATATACACTTTTGTTGTATAAAGCTAGAGAAAATTGTATTTCACTGCAATTGTATAATTCGCAATTGTATAATTCGTTGGCCTATTTCTCTGCAATATTTGAAGTAAAATGTTTGTAAATTGTAAAATTAAGTGTATAGTACGAAGATATACATTTTTGCATGTGTATATATAATTTTCTCTCGCTTTATACAAAACAGAAACAGAATTATACACTTATGTGTATAAAGCGAGAGAGGCGAGCGAGAATGGAGAGTGGCGAGCGAGATTTTTGGGAGAGAGACGGTGAGAAATTTTAGCTAATGTTTGCTATGGAGCACAATTAAATCAAACCCTAGCTATTCCATTTAATTTAGATTGTTAGTTTGCTATTATATACAATTTTCCCATAAAAATATTACATTCATATTACTTGATTATTTTATTTTTAAAAATATATTGAGCAATGAACTTTTCTTTTACTATTAATAAATTTAGAATATTTTAACAGTTATGAAAATTAAATAACATAAACGTTATAGAAAATGGAGAGACAAACGTTGTTAATAAAAGCAATTAGGTAGAAATTTAAGTTGCACATTAACCAAAACATAGTAACATTACCTTTACATTGCTAGAATCTTAAAAATTGTAGATTTCAATACATTGAATTCCATAGTAACATATATGTTATTTTCAATGATAAGTATTTGAAAAGAAGTTAAAAAGACTAATTAATCATTTAAAGTGAAAGTATTATATAAATCAAAGAATACCTTTCATTTCCCTAAAGTTCCCCTCTCCATTTTATGGACTCTAAAGAAGAATATATTATTTCTCTCAGCAGTTTTCTCTCAATCAATGTCAAAGTTAAAGGCTATTAAAATACGCTCTGAATGTTTCGGATTTGTCCAAGAATTTCAGTTACGGATGTTGTTGAATTCGTAAAAAAAAATTCTTAGTACAGAGGAGCATTAGTTTTTTCAGTCGAAGAATATACTTATGCCTCTTATTATTTAATTTACTTGCCATTAATTTTGCGGTAAAAGATCTATATATATTAATGATTCACATATATTTCATTAACGTAACACATAATGTTTCACTTTCTCATTTTAATATTGTAGTTATTAGTCACACAAACATAATTTTAAACCACATATTTCAAAAGTCTAAAAACTCCAAATCAAATCAAACTAGTTACATAAAATTAAACCGAAGTCAAAAAACTAGGATTGATATGCCTACATCATCATAAGTTTCAATCTTTATCTTCCAAATAAACCTCAAACAAAGAAAAACCGAAAGTTTAAATTCTGAATCGGCCTCTGACATACTTACCATCTACTGATACAAGCAAGACAATATCTTTTCACTTTACATTTAGAACAACACACAACTCTTTCTTTATCAGACCATCTAACATTGATGACACATTTTGGACTCCCCTTTCTTCCTACTATTAGAAAAACTCATTTTCTTCCTCTTCGAATTCGTAGCATCACAACTATCATCATCATCATTACTAGAAGCGTAATTATAAATATAATCAACATCATCATCATTTTCTTCTTCTTCACTACTACTACTAATATCTATGATCACAATTGGGACATCTAATTTTCTTCTCTTGTTTTGCATTTTTTTTCTTTTTACTTGCAAAGAAAAAATTATCAGCTAAGATTCTACTCTCAAATCCCAATACAAAGTGAAAAGTCTTTTTGGTTTGGGCAGGATTTTCTTTTCTAATAACTTAGCATGCCTTACTTGGGTATCCGTTCTGTTCACTTTTTTACTTATTCACTTTGAATCGCGTGATATTGTATAGTGTCAATTTTTAAAACAAAATTGAATCTTGTATATATTTTCATCTTTCAATTTTACTTGTCGCGTCTTTTAAAAATATATTTTTATTTTTATTTGTCACTTTTGATATATCAAGAAAAATAATTAATTTTTTTCAATTTTAAATACTTATTTTTCGAGACATCATTTAATAAGGAATAATTTGATGAAATATCTATATCAATAATTATTTACTTAATAAGTATGTCAAATCAAACTGTAATAAATAAAAGTAAACGAACTAAGTTTAAGAAGAATAAAAAGACTCTACAATTTCGTAATGTTAAATTAAAAGATCGATAGAATATACCAAAGTGTTTTTTTTTTTATTTTGTTGTCTTACATGTGTTGATTAGAAAGTTAAAACTAAATATTTACTTTTAAAAAGTATAATATTTTTTAAATGGACTAAAAAAAATTGATTAATTTGAATTACTCTTTTGCAAAGGCAAGTGTCTTACTCTACCCTGCTTGGTTTATTATTATTTAGATTAATCAAAGACGAGATGAAATCACCTAATGTTTTACGCACTTCATTAACCATTAGACTACACCCTCGGGGCACAAAGAAATTAAAATGCATCTTCAACAGTTACCAACGATCCATTTGAGTTTTACCCATTCCTGTAGAAACTCCATACACAGTTTAAAGCTAATAGCTTGGCAACACCAGAGCCAAAGTACCATTGCAAGTATCATCACCATAAATGTTTTCAAATATAATGCACTACAATTGATAGTAGAGCCTAGCTGAACACATGAGAATTACTAAAAATTACATGTATTTCGCGGAAATCTTCATCGACTAGTCTCACTAAACAGCACAAGTTGCGTTGCACTTATCATTCATCAGGTGGCGACCCTCGAGGAACCAGCTGCATTAAGGGGAAAAAAAGATTATATCACGATACAATATTGTTATTCGAATGAAAAAGGGAAATGAAGAAAGGTTATACTATTATAGTCGGAGAGGGCTAGATTATACTCACGATAGCAATGTGTTTCCATTGAGCAATATCTGATCAAGTTTTGTAATCCTCCGCCCTTCAGAAGTGATCTCGCTGTAACATGATTGGAAATTTGTTGAGCAGAGGAATGATAAAATGCTCTTTTCAACTATAACCCATGACCGGGAAAAATAAACCTGTCTACATTCCAGGATGGGGAATAACATGAACTTTACAAATGACGGACATACTGTTTTTCATTGAAAATTTAGGATATAATAACTTTTATGCGGATAATAAACTAGACTTAAAGAGAGACCACATCTTATAGTGAATCGTCAATACAGCGGATGAATGCATCCTAAAACCTCCATTTTCAATATCTAATAATAGTTTTCTTTTAGAAAGAATCGGCTAGCATCAAAAGTTGCAAGACAAACAACGAAGCTGCTATGAACGTAAAGGTACTGCACTCAAGGAGTATGTTTTAGCCTTTAGGTGTCAACTTCTGAAATTATTACTGTATACAATGATCCCTTTAAGATCTGTAAGACAGAATATGCAAATAACATGTTATCTAGTCATTAAATTTCCTTCGAGAGCTACCCATCCACAGTTCCAAACCATGGGACAACTAGACAAAACAGGCAGAACAAACGTAAGAATTCACTCTCCCTCCTCCTCCTCCTCCTCTTCAATTATGTTTCTTTTATACATGTGATTCCACAGCATAGAGGCTTCCACTCCAAAGGGATAAGATGATGTATAAGAAGGCCACAACTTAAATGCATTCTCAGGATTCTGTGTAAAGATTTTAATTGCACTTTGGAAATATAAATCAAGCTCCGTAAACAACACTATATATGATCCATTTTCGAGGTTCAATAAGTTATTCTTTCACCATGAGAGATAACGGCATCATCATCTAAATAGACGGACTGGGAACTTTCGACTCATCTCATCTTAATTTGTACTAAAATAAAACCAAATCCTCACTCTAATAGAGATACCAAAGCTAATTTCAGTCCCCCAGTGCAACAGATCAGGCCTCCGCATCAATGACATACCCAGGGGCTGAGGAGGGTAGAGTATACGCAGACCTTACCCCTAATTCGTGGAGGTAGATAGGCTGTTTCCAAACGAACTTCAACTCAAGTAAAGCAAAACAAAGGAGTAATACAAAATTTGATAGAAATGCCAGTGAAATAAATACTGAAAAATAGTTGCACAATGGAGTGACAAATATTCCATTCAACTATAGCTCATAACAGAGTTATGAGGGCAGAAGCAGGACGGATAACTTTTCAAATCGCACAAACTATGTAACATCAATATTTAGGCATTAACATTTATGCAGAGCTAACATAAAAACTGGTGTTTTTGTTCAAACTTCACCAAAAGTTCACAACTTCATTCTTGAATCATTTTTAACTACATTGGACGCTAAACCCCGAACCCTATGCACAAGAGCTTTAGTGCACCAGGCTGCCCTTTTCTTTAGGATGCTAAACCCCAATTCAGTTATTAGTACACAGATTGCAATTCTCAACTCAGGCAAATTTGACCAGGCGCCTAAGACAATACAAAATTGGTCTACTTATTCAATCTCTGCACCAAATCCAATGCACACAATTGAAAACATGCTAAAATCCTTTAGCACTCCAAAACCCTAAAGTTATAATCTTTGACAAAACAATGGCAAGATGATAGCATTCTAAAACCCTAAATTTCCAATCTTCAACAAAACAACATCAAAATCATCAACAAAAAAAACTGCACCACACCATTAGAAGTATAAAAAGAAAGATACAAAAGACTTACTATTCAGTAACATCTTCAAGAACCATGTTAACATAAACATCAAATCCTCTAAGTGTACCAACAAGCTCCTTATCACCCTTCATTATCACCCATATCTTTGAACCAATGCAACGATCAATCAACTCTGCAAATTAAAACCCATAAACTCAAAAACCATCTCATAAAAATAACCAAAAAACACAAAAAATACAGCAAATCCCTAAAAAAAAAAAGAACAAAATCAAAAAAACATAAGGCTTAAAGTTCCAATTGATAAAATCTAGTAAACTTATATATATGTTAACTTGTAAATCTCCAAACAAAATTGATTGACGAAAATTTAAAACTCTCAAACTCTTAATCTTTGACTCCGCACTCTCTTCTGGCTATTACTAGCTTCTGATGGTACTTCTGTTAGCAGTCTTATAGAGCTTGGTAATTCCTTTTTTAACAATGAACAGTTTCATGAGCAACCAGTACAAAGGATGTACTGAGGCACCTGTACATAGTTGAAAAATAAAATAGAAACAGCAACCAAATATGTCTTATTCATTTTACAAGAAATTATAATGTTTAGAATGGAATCATCGTCATTTTTCATATCTTTCTTATGCATTTCAGCTTTTTCCTCTGGATGGAGCTGCTTCTCTTCAAGACACCTAGCATTCCTCTCCTTTCGGGCTAATCCACCATATACAAGCAGGTAAACAAATTCCGCCTTTTCTTTTGACTAACATAGTTGTTCACATTGTTCCAACAACTCAAAAGTGTCTATTGTCGACTGTGGCATAGTCCATCTAACCTTAGAGCTGCTGGAAAAGAAGAACAAAGAAGGTAGACGAAACGTCAATAAACATAAGATGTAGAAAGGCTTACAGTAAAACAGAAGTTTCAGTCCAAGACTTGGCTATTAATACTAGTAAGAATATCTTAGATTTTTTCCACTGCATATTTACAAGCTGAAAACCAAATCTGCAGATTATTTTGATAAAGATTTGAGACTCATAATAAGCAATTGATCTCAGACATTGAGTTCTTCGACACTTCCACGGCTGCAAAACTTATAGTCCAGGTTGCCCTATCAAGATCCAGAGGTAAAACAACAACACTCAAGTCCATCTGATCAGTAAAATTATCATTACGTCTGTTATTCTCCCTTTTCAAGCACATTGCTGCATGGTTTTGCTGTTGATTTGCCATGGAAATGCAACCTCTTTAGGAGCAAAGTATAACAGTCAATGAAAATGATCAAAATAGTACTTAATATATGGGGGTTGGTTACACAAACACATATATGAAGAAAAATAGCAGGTGAGATTAGAGCTAAAAGAAAATGAGTTTATGTTAAGATAAACAATCAGTGTGAATAATTTTTACACTACCAGGTTGCTGAAAGGCTATCTATAGGTAAGTCTCCTTAAAATGTAGATCTGCAATCTTTAAAATAAGACAGGCTACCTCCCACAACATATAGATATGTCGTGATAGTGTAAAAAATTATTCACATTGACAGCGTCACAATGTATACAACTCAAACGCAAGAAAATAGATATCATAGGCATGATGGAAATGGTCAATTAAACAGAAAATGTTGTCATTCTTAGTTGATGCAATTGTATATCTCAGTTATTCCAAGAGATCTTCAAAAGGCTAGCTCCATGACCATTTTATGTTTGGCTCTTCAACAACAGTATGAAATAATAGTTCTATGCTGAATCTAAATCTCAATTTTTACTAGGCATGGATGATCACCAAAAACAAAATCGTAGCCCCTGAATCTCATTGAGTTGCTTCAAATTTATTTCTACGGAGTCGGAAGTCAACAGTGGACCGGCCAAAGCCTTTGCGCAAAGACAAAAATGACTATGAGAAATTGGAGACACCATAACCTCTCTCCGATCTACAACAAGTCCCTCAAAATAAATGAGAACCTGAGATTCTAAATAATAGAACAAAGAACCATGACAAGAAGGATGTGTTATAGCAGTTGTGACTCAGATCAACCAGAGTGGCAGTGTAACACCAAACGGATGCATCAGTCCTTTGATTGCTGCTCTCAGAAGCTGTTATAGCCTTCTTAGTTACTACACAACACATATTACATACACGAAAAAAGTAAACCTTTTGAACGCTGCAAAACTCAAAAGTGAAAAAATTGATGTTTACCAAAATCAAAAGTGACTTGAATTTAAATAACTACAAGCAATTAGAAAACAGAAAATTCAATACCATGCTATTCTAGAAAAACTAAAAAAGACAACTCTTTTTCACTCTTTGAAACACTTTTATGAGAAAGCTTGCTCAAACTTTTCAAAAGCATATTGATTTGATTACAGAAACCACTATACGTCTTCTAAAAAAGAAAATTTTGAGCAAGGTAAAGTTATATTCCTCAGCAATGTGGGTATGCTGTCAACAATCAAAAAAATTACAGTGCATGTAATCATAATTACAGAGAGCCTAAGAATTCTATTAGCTTTTCTACCTCATCTATACCCTCCTCTTTACACCAAAGATATAAAGTATTGATGCAGTTTTCTTTTACTTTCTGCATTGGATTAGTGATATTCTCAAAACATCTATTGTTTCTTTCCTTCCAGACTTACCACCATATGCAAGAAGGGACTAGGCTCCACAATTTTTTCTGTTTTTTACTCCCACCTCTTCTCATCCAGCAGGTTAGAAGATCTGTCGTATGCTCAGGCATCACCCATGATTTTTGGATGAGATTAAGAAACATATGCCACACCTGAGAAGTCACTCTAGAATGGAGGAACAAATGGCTATTTGTTTCCTCCTTTTCCTTGCAAAAGAAGCACCTTGAGATAATCTCAAAACCTCTCTTTTTCAGTTTCTCCTGAGTGAGACATGCTCTTTTACATACCTTCCATGTGAAATCCTTAATCTTGGTAGGGATATTAGATTTCCATATTTGTTTCCAAGGTCCAGGGATAATCCCAGATTGTGAGATCAAATTTCTTCTGTACAATCTTCAGACTGAAAATTTTCCATCCCATATCATGTCCATCTGATTTTATCAGGGCAGGTATTTAAATCAGAGAAATCATTCAACCTTTGCAGCAGGCTGGCCACACTCTCAATCTCCTAGTCATTTAGAAGCCTTCTAAAGATGATATTCCATCCTTGGTTAGTCCAGGTCTCAGCAATAGATGCTTCAGGATTGTCACAGAAAGAAAATAAATCTGGAAAATCCTCCATGAGTAAGTTCTGGCCGATCCATTTGTCTTTCCAGAATAGAATTCTAGTCCCTTCACCCACCTTATAACCTATGCTCTCGGACAATTTATGCCACAAATTTCTGATAGTTCTCCAAACTGAGACTCCATAAGTGTTAGTCACAGTGTTGGTCGTCCATTGCTCAGTCTGTCCGTATTTGCTGATGATAACATCCTTCCAAAGAGCATGATCCTCCTTTACGTTTCTTCTAAATTTAAACATCCTTATTTTGGTTTTAAGCCTTTCTCCAACCAATCAGCCCTAGGAATAGGGAAGAAAATTGGAAACAACAAAGAGAGAAGAGTCTCAAGACCATAAAAAATCATCTGGATCAAATGTATTTAGCCTCATTCAAATATTTCTAGTCAAACTATTTGCTCAGAGACTAGTCAAAAAAGTGTAAATAAACTTAGGATGAGGCTCAGATTTTCTCCTATTTAATTAAAGAAAAGAGCAGAGTTGACACTGCCATGGCTGCAAGCCTGCAATCATCGGTTGGTTTATAAGAAAGACCTTCCAATTTTTCTTGCCAAGCCAGGCCATAAATCAACTCCAAATCTTCTTCACTTTTCCTTTTCCTTGAGAATAATCATCATTGCCTTTGAAACTTGGGATTTTTCAAGATTAAAAGAAGGCATGAAAGTGTGGATACTGTGTAAGATGAATTCACATATACATAAAAGCTTTGGACTTGTCTAATATACCTAATAATTTCTCTCTAGGAATTTTTGGAGATGAGTACATAAAAAAATTCTTTTGAAATTGAGATTCTTCAAAAAGAAAGAACATGAACAGAATGTAACAGAAGGACCAGTCATTGAAAAACTAAATTTAACAGAAAAGTCGCTCAGATTATCCTAAAATATATCAGAAAAATGGCTAATCCGCCATAGCTGCAAGAAGCAGACCCCTTTGTGAGAGAGCACACAAGAACTCACCTCACAAAGTTTCCTACCTTTGCCTAACCAAGGTACGATTCGCTCAAAATTGACTTTTCGAGCTTCCTGGGGAATATCATCATAGCCTCATTCACAAAGTTTAGGGGTTAGGATCCAAGTACAAAGGATTTCTCCGGCAAGTTTAAGAGGCAAACAGAAGGCCTCTATGTATGTTGCCTATTCCTTATTTCTACCATAAACATGGATATCTTCACCATCATTACCATAATTGGCATTTTTTTAATGAAATGTTGTTAACCTTCCTCTTGAGGATTTCACTGGGTAAGTTGTTGTAACAAAAGGGCTGTTAATTTTTCTGCATAACAAAGGTATAGGGAAATTCATTGGCTTAACTGAACTTCAGAGAGGGAGTAACAAACACCCTTAGAAAATCTCAACATTCCTCGAGTTCCATAAAAGCCTCATTTTGAACATTAACAGATATTTAGGAGGCTCAGATTCGCCTTCTCTTAGACATAAGCTAAAGCCGGCCATGGCTGCAAGCTTGAGGAGCCTCTGCGAGATGCAGAAACTAAAATAGTTCCAATTCCAATTTCTCACAAAGACACTACCACCTCACCCCCCCCCCCCCCCAAAAAAAAAAAAAAGGCTGCCACACTAAGATATAGTAAGGCTCAACCATCTAATGAATAAAGAATGACAATCATTTCTGCCTGATTGAGAACTTATTTTGCTAAATAAAAGAGTGGTTTAATTTTGGTAAATTTTGGGTGATCATTGGCTTCTAAGAATGATAGAGAGGGGCAACTATGTCAAACTCTCTGAATCCAGTAGACTTAGACTTAAACAAATGAGACTTTTTCCATTTTCATTTCACCTTCTGCTTCATATTTATAGTGCCTAAATTGTTTTGGACCTCAACAATGGTTCACTCAACTGATGGGGTTAACAAATTGGGGCACTGAAGACAATACAACCCGTATCTTGGCCAGGCAAATCCCAAGATGGCCTGCAATGGAGGCTCTCTTTTTTGCATGCAACCAGTGATTTTACAGCCATGGCGTGGTTGCCTTCTCCTTTGTGAGCTGAGGGTCTATCGGAAACAACTTATCTACCCCACAAAAGTAAGGTAAGGTCCACCTACACCCCACCTGCCCCATACCCCGCTTTTGGGATTACACTGGGTTGTTGTTGTTGTGTAATCTCTTTTGACCTCCCAAAATTATGGGCCTCATGTCGAAGATCTTATATGTGGAAATTAATGCTTCGTTTAAATAGTTTACTCCATAGCGAATATACTAAAAGTAAGGTACAACCAAGCCTCTCTAAAGCAGCATCATTTTTCCCAATATTTTTTGGTTACTATAGCGAAATGTTGCTACCGAGAACATATAATACAACATAACGTGAAAGATCAGTCCCACAGAAAACATGACTGTTATAGTGAAATGTTGTGAAAGAATAAGACTGCTACATAGAAGTCTGACTGTATAAGTGACAATTGAGGCTCAAGCAAAGGAAGTCCAGCAATAGCTTGGCCACAAACGCCCCATTTGTGTGTAACAATCACATGTATTTGGGTCATTGCCCACCAAGATACATGTCGGGTACTTTCTATGCTCAACTACTAGCTTTGAGGATAGATTGAAAGATCATCACTGCCTCAACAAGGGGCCATTTTTATCATTCTCACAAGACATGTGCACATGTGTCTGCATGTATGTAGTATACAGACAATATACATGCACACATGTGCATAACTCGGACTTCAATTATATCAGGCATTGGTTTTAATCAGAAACCGCCATGGCTGCAACCTACCCACGTTGCCCTGCCAAGATAAGGCTCTAACCATCTCAATGGCCAACCCGATTGTGCAACAAGAAAAAGGCATTACCGTCAAAGCCATAAACTTTTTCCTGTTCTTACATTGATTACTTGTTATTTAGTTCATATAACATTCCAACAGTAGCAAGAACAGGAGAAAATATCTGTTAAACTTAACAGGAGCTTTGGTGCCTTCTATTAGTCTAAGGGATATGGACACTTTTTGCAATTAGGATTATTTGTGCAAAGGAGTATATATCAAGGATCAAAATAGTCAAACCCTGGAACATTAAGGACCATTTGGATTTTCTTCTAATCTTACCAAGGCTCAGATCTCAGTTCAATCAGGCATTGAGTTTATCAGAAACTGTCATGGCTGCAGGCAGCAACCTCTCCAGGCAACCCCACCAAGATACAGCTTGTATAATCTCAATCCCCAAACCAAATTGCTCAAAAACAGCATTATCATCACAGCCTTCAATTCTCCCTGCTCTTAAATTGATTTCTTTCTGCTCAATCGATAAGAACGAAAGGAACAGAAGAAGATGCAGCAGCAGCAACAACAATGCAATTTGCCTCATTCTTAGAGCTGATTATAAGTAGACATTTGGTCATAGATTTCAAATATTTTCACTTTATTTGGAATACATGAAGTTAGAACTGAAGATGGAGTTGTGTTTGGTTAGATTTTTTGCAAAGGAGGGAAAAGAGCACCTTATTTGGAATTCATGAAGATGGAATTGGAAAACAAGCTTGGAGCACTTCTATTGTTCTCCAAATTTGAAATCCGACTCCGAGTTGGATTTGGAAATTGTATAGCCAAACACTGATTATAAATAATGTAATAAAGTGAAAAATTATTTCGGAAAAAGTGAATAATTCTCACGACCAACAGGCTCCTGAACATGACATGGGTTTCAACCGGACGATGTCCTCATTTGAGTGCTGGAATATCCAGAAGGACTAGATGGAAATTGAGGCTCGGGTCTGCGGGAAAGGAAGAAAAGAGAAGATGACAATGTCATGGCTGCTAAAGAACCGGTTAAATGTGAAAGAGAACACCCCATCACAAACCAGTCAGGTTTTCATAATGAGCTCAACTCCGACTACTACCTAAATAGCAGTCCTAAAATTAATTATCTGTGCACTTCTGCCCGCATACAAAAGCAAAAAAGACTGCTGATTAGAGCAAAGAAGAAATCATTGATATACAGGAGATGGTCAACCACCCTGAAAAAATCCACATTTTCTCCCAATGTTGGAGTCATTTGAGGCAAAATTATTTTGTTTCCATCTAACGAGGTTCTGATTTAGAGTCTTGCAGATTCCACAATGACAGATTGGCAGTTAAGGCTCAGAATTTGCGTCAAATGGGAAAAAGAGAAGACGACATCATTGGCTGCAAAATGAACCGGATGCATGATCAGGGTTTGCCCTGCCAAGATACGAGTCGGGGTTCTCCATGCCCCAATTTTCAGCCCTGATTAGAAATATCATCACTGCCTCTTTTGAAAGATGGAATCTGTTCTGTAGCAATTTGAGGACAGTTTCAAGGCAAGTAAACTGGAACACAAGGAGTCGTACTATTGCAGCTATCAGCAATATTCAGCATCACATCAATGGCAATAGATATTTGCCTTTTTAGAAACACAGAAAAGAGGGTTGTTGGTTTGGTTGAAGGAGAAATCATAGGCCAATCAGAGATAACAAGTCAACAACCAACCTCCAAGAAATACATGTTCTCTATGTTGGATTCATTCTTCCTTCTGGGATGATTCTCACTATTGAGTAAAAGAATCTTTAATCGTGCTATGGTGTTGGAATTAATTTTAACTATAGAGAGATAGGGTGTGTTTTGGCAAGGAGGAAAACATTTTCCGGCTCCGAGAAAGTCACCACACCATGGCTGCAGACACTGGTTTGCAGAAAATACAATGCTGGCTCACCCCATCAAGATACAAGTCGGATATTATCAATGCAGTAAGGTAGATAGCCCAAAAAGAAGCCATCATTAGAGCATGTCACTGTTAAAGACAAACTCCAAGGTTAAATCCATTCCTCTAGCATTTTCAATCAATAGTATATTTGCACACAGGGTAGTTGTCGATAGATTCATTTATATGGGCCTGTTTGGAAATGCAAATGCAGATATTTTCCAATCTATATATCTATATCTAGTCAACACAATTAATGGGAAAGTAAAGTGTTTATGGCATTGAAATCATGGGCTTACGGAAGAAAAAGTACACATCTTTTCTGGTACCTCATTCTAAGATCTGGAGCTTGAGCTACAAACTAGGAGCAGACATCAATGGATTTTAATGACGACCTTAATTGAACAGGGTCTGTTCTATTGGCTCGTACCACTGTATGCTTGAGTTCTAAAGAATTTCAAAGGGAAGAGGACTCAAGTTCGATGCCCAGAATTTTAGGCTCAAATATGATCTTTTGAAAACAGGCAAAGAGAAGGCAACCACGCCATGGCTGCAAAATCACTGATTGTGTGCAAAGGGAGAATCCCAAATGCCGACCATCCACTGATTTGCCAGGCCAAGATACGGGTCAAACTGTTCAAGTTCTAGAGTCAGCTAGCTCAAAAAGTGAAACATCATCATCGCTGCCTCTTCTCATGACTGCAAAAAGCAGCTTTCCTGGTAAGAAGCACTTATACCTACCTCACCAACTCCTTTGTTTTTGCTTAGCCAAGATACTAATCAGCTCTAAAATCTTATTTTCAAGCTTCCAGGAGAATATCATCACAGACTCATTCACAAAGTTCAGGGTTTAGGATTCAGGTTTTCCTGGACCAGTTGGGGGAGATGAATATGTATTTTCCCTTATTATTGCGCCATAGCAATGGCTAATCATCATCATCATCATTATCATCATCAAGAGCATAATTGACAATAGCTGATGAAAAGGGTTGTTAACTTTCTCTCTGTAAAAGAAGTGCTGGCAAATTCATCGGCTAAATTGAACTTCAGAGAAAGAGAATAACCACCCATAGAAAATGTCAACATTTCTCAAGTTCAATTAAAATCTTAATTCCTTGGACAAATGCAGATATTTTGGAGGCTCAGATTAACCATTTCCAAGACATAAGCTAAACCCCTGCAACCTTAAGAAGTCTTTGGAGATACAGAAACCTAAATAGCTCCCATATCTCACAAGACCCCAAAAGATGCCACACTAAGATATGCAAAGAGAAAACAACAACACATGCCATGGCTGCAGCACCGGCTGCAATGTTGCCATAACGGGCCGCCCGGCCAAGATACATGTCAGATTTTCTCAAAGCTGGTAAGTATGTAGACCAGAGGAAAGCAATCATCACAGCCCATTTCAGTATTCATTTTCTCCAAAAGAGCGATGTTAGCATAACCAGAGACAGGTTTCTAGATGATGCTATATCATGTCGCACCGCCAAGATATGGGTAGGGTTTTCTCAATGCATTAACATGGGGCTTATTTTTACTATATACTTTTGTCGGCAATACTTTCCTTTCATCAGTATTTGCATCCTAGCTTTTTATATTTTTCAAACCAGTTCTGAAAAATGTTTTCTTGAGCCAAAGGGTCCATCAGAAACAACCTCTCTACACCCACCACAGGTAGGCATAAGTAGTTGTACACCCCGTCCTCCCCAGACCCCACCTTGTGGGATCACACTGGGTAATGTTGTTGTTGTAGTAACATGGGGGAAGTGCACAGATATCCATTGTGTGACCCCTTACTAATTTGCAAGTTGAGGCTCAGATCTGTGTAAAACGGGGCAAGAGAAGATGACAATGTCATGGCTGCAAAATGAACATATTGCATGATCTGAGTTTTCCTTGCAAAGATACGAGACGGGTTTTCTCTTGCCCACTGCCCAAATAACAGCCTATGTTAGCAACATCATCACTGCCTTTTCGGAAAGATGGAAACTTGGAATTGGAGAGTAACACAACATATAAAATGGAAAAGAGGAAGTACCATTGACATCAGCATCACATCGTAGCGACAGATGTTATTGCGTTCTTATTTGGTCAAAACTAAAAACTGAACCATGAGTGCCCTGACTATACCAATGGAAAAAAGAAAAGGGTTATTGGTTGGCCTCATTCTTCCTTCTGGGCTCAGATCTTTAATTTATCTCAGGCATCGACACTGTCATGGCTGCAAACCCT
Source organism: Solanum chilense (assembly GCA_032847665.1). Taxonomy (NCBI): domain Eukaryota; kingdom Viridiplantae; phylum Streptophyta; class Magnoliopsida; order Solanales; family Solanaceae; genus Solanum; species Solanum chilense. The sequence continues at coordinate 5,658,929 of CM064971.1, read as the reverse complement.
ATAATATCGGTCGCCCTGCCAAGATAGGGGCCTGAAACAACAATGCCTGATTCCATTTGTTCAGTAAAATAATCATCACAGCCCATTATTTTCCTTTTTCATTTCATTGTTGTATGCTTTTGCTGTTGCTTTTCCAGATAACCGGAGCCTCCATGTAACAGAGTATAACAGTTACAAAAAACAGAGAACATTATCAACAAATGGTCCTTAATATTAGTTAGAGCTGAAAGATGTAGAAATCATAAGCATGATGGAGATGGTCAACCATCTTGAGAAGCTACCATTTTTTCTCCAATTGCCTCATTCTTTCAACTACACTTTGATGGAGAACAACAATAAGGTGTTCAACAAAAACTAAATAACCAAAATCGTCACCAATCAAGAGGTCCTGGGTTCGAATCCAGTCCAAATCTAGTTTCAGGTGGTGCTCAGATCAGCAAAAAGAATGGGCCAAAGAGAAAATGACAGCGCCATGGCGGCAAAGGAACCGGTTGCATGTGAATGACAAGGCTCAATCACAAACCATCCGGGTTTGCCATGCCAAGGTACGGGTCAGATTGTCTCCATGCCCCGAAAATCAACCCATATTAGCAATATCATCACAGCCTCTTTTGAAAGATGGAAACTTTCCCACATGCAGACAGTTGGACAATTTCAAGCAATTTTTAACAAACATAAGATGAGATCAAAGTAAGTTTGCTAAGCTCAGAGGAAACAGCAAAGAGTGCTAGTACTTCTGAAGAAGGTTGTTGAATTTGCTTATTAGGAATCATAGGTTAATCAGAGGGCGTAACCACCCTCCAAGAATTACCTTTTCTCTCTGTCGGCCTCATTCCTAATACTGGGTTGAACCTCCATTTTTGTGTAAAGAAACATGTGTTACTCGGACTCTCGAAAATGCTGCCGCACCCATGTCGGATCCTCCAAAAATGCACAATTTTGAAAGATCCAACATGCACCTGTCGCCATTTTTGAAGAGTCCAAGCAACTGAAAAAAACACTCTGATTTGTAAGAGAGAATTTAACCAGAGACCCTGTAAGTCTGCTTAACTGTCCCTTTTCTATGCTTTTGATGCTGCTTTGCCTGAAAATACAGCCACGCAAGATCAAAGAATAGATAGAGAGACAGGAAGAGACATAATATTCACACACACACACACACATATATATATATCTTCATACATATGCTAAAAGGGCTGTTGATAAGAACTAAAGATAAAATTACTGGCACATCTGAGATGGTCAACCACCCTGAAAAATCCCTTTTTTTCCTCAGATTACCACATTGTTTAGATAAAAATTTGATGGAGAACTACATCTGAAAAATGGGGTGCTCAACAAAAAATGAAGAACCCACCGGGACGACCATCCATTCAAGACCATCAAACGGTGTTTTTTTTTAGACCATCAAATAGTTGCCGTGCACTTTAGGGCTCAGATTTTTCTTTTCTACAAACATGCAAAGAGAAAGCGACATCACCATGGCTGCAAGACACCAGTTCACAAATGGATGCCTCACCGGGTCCTCCTGCCAAGGTACGGGTCGGATTTTCTTAACTCGATGAAGTAGATTATAGAGAAAAAAGAAATCATAATCACAGCCCATTTTCAGATCAATCAAAATTCTTGTAAATGACCCGTTAAAAGCGGCTACCTTATTGTGTCATTTCTACCTTGTATTTACGGGGGCATAAAAGTGACTATTTGTGAAAACCAGCTACAGTAGTAGTAGCAGAAGCAGGAATTGGAAGAAGCATATATATACACAATAATCAACAATCTTGTTCTTTTTTTCTTCTGAATGGGCTGTTGGTATTTTATGAATGGAGAAGAAATCATGGACATAGAAGAGAGGGGACAACCACCCTTTACAGAAAAACCCATCTCTCTCTGATATCTCATTCTTCCTTTCAGGGCTAAATTATGGTGAGGGTTCTTCCATGAGCATTATCATCACAACCTCTTTTGAAAGATGGAAAGTCTCCCACAAGCAAGCTTGTGGACAATTACAAAGCAAATATTAGCTGGATAATTGGTCTAAAGCTCAGAGGAAACAGCAAAGCACTAGTACTTCTGAAGAGGGTTGTTAATGTTGTTTATAGGGAAATCATAGGCCAAACAGAGGGGGCAACCACCCTCCAAGAATTCCCTTATCTTTCTGTTGGCCTCATTCTTTTCAGCACAGGAATATATTTGTCCCTTTTCCATTCTTTATACTGGGCTGAACCTCCATTTTTCTATGCTTTGCCTGTAAATGCAGCCACGCAGGAGCAAAATAATTACAGAAAGAGAAATATATATATATATATATAGAGAGAGAGAGAGAGAGAGAGAGATATACACCACCTCATATATAAGCTTAAAGAGCTATTGATTAGAGCAAAACAGGAAGAATAGGCACACCCGGAGATAGTCAACCACACTGAAAATCCCTTTTTATTCTTCGGTTTCCTCATTTTTAGGTAAAATTTTATGGAAAACTGCATCTGACATTGAGTGCTCAAGAAAAACTGAATAACCCAATAGGGTTTCCATCTGTAAAACTTAGGGCTCAGATTTTGATGTAAATAAGCATTCAAAAAAAAAGCAACACACTTGATGGCTGCAGACATCAATTTGCAAAAGGATGATGCACTGGGTCGCCCCGCCAAGATGCATGTAGTATTTTCCCAATACAGTGAAGTATATTATAGCCAAGAAAGAAGCAAATCGTCATCGCCCATTTTTTTTTCACATCAATCAACATCCGTTATCTTGTGGCCTTAAAACCATTAAAAACGTGGAAAATGTATGCAGTGACATTCTTTTAAATTACCCATTAAAAGTGGTTACCTTCTTGTGTCATCTCACCATGTATTTAAAGGGACATAAAAAGTTGAAATTTGTGACTATCAGTTGTAGTAGCAGCAGAAGCAGAAAATGTAAGATCTCAAGATCATATAGTCCCATTTCTCATTTTTTAGTTTTTTTCCCCTCGAAGGGTTGTTGATTTTCATGAATGGAGAAGAAATCATGGACATAGCAGACATGAGCAACCATCCTTTACAGAAAATCACATTCTCTCTCTGATGTCTCATTCTTCATCTCTGGGCTTAACTATGGTGGGTTTTTGCCATAAGCATTATCAACTTTTCAGTTTTCAAAGATGGGAACTTTCCCACGAGTGACCGATTAAAAAGTTTCAAGCAATTTTCGACAGACAAATGCTAAGATCAGAGGATGTTTGGATTAAGCTCAGAGAGATCAGAATACATGTACTAGAATTTCCAAAGAGACAGTCCATGCTCTTAAAGCCAAATGCTTAGTTTAGCTTTTTTGCTGGACCAAGTTGTCCCCATTATCTAATACTGAACAGTTGGTGGATTTCATTCATACTCTAAATTTACAAGGAAAAAACGTATAGGGGCCTATAATTCCCTTTTTGTATTTTTACATACTTGTAATTATGCATATGCTTGATGATTTCTAATGAAACAACTTACTGCATAAAATAAAATAAAATAAAAAGTATTTCCAAAGAGGGTTGTTGGTTTTATTGATAGAGAAATCATGGTCCAAACAGAGAGAGCAACCACCCTCCAAGAATTCTCCTCTCTGTTGGCTGGATGAACCTCCATTTTGTGTAAACACACTCTGATATCTAAGAGATATAATTTAACCAGATAACTTGTAAGTGCTTGACTATCCCTTTTCTATGCTTTTGCTGCTGCTTTGCCCGGAAATGCAGCACGCATGAGCAAAGTAGTCACATATACAGAGACAGAAAAGAGTCATATAATACCCAAAAGCGGAATCCCATACCCACACCGAGCAACTTAGGATAAAATCACTGGCATACCAGAAATGGTCAACCACCCTGAAAATCCCCTTTTTTTTCTCTGATTACCTCATTTTTGAGCTAAAATCTGATGGAGAACTTCATCTGAGAAATGGGGCGCTCAACAAAAACTGAAGAACGGTCATCCATTCAAGACCTTAAATGGTTGACGTACACTTTAGGGCTCAGATTTTGCTGTTCTACAAACATACAAGAAGAAAGCGGCATCGCCATGGCTGCAAGACACCGGCTTGCAAAGGGATGCCTTACCAGGTCGCCCCACCAAGATACGAGTTGGATTTTCTCAATTCAATGAAGTAGATTAGAGCCCAGAAAGAAGCAAATCATCATCACAGCCCACTTTCAGATCAATCAACATTCTTGTAAATGTCCCATTAAAAATGGCTACCTTGTGTCATTTCTACCTTGTATTTTACAGGGACATAGAAGTACACAAAAATCAACATTCTTGTTTTTTTTCTACTGAAAGAATCGTTGGTATTTTATGAATGGAGAAGAAATCATGGACATTGCAGAGGCCAAAGAGGGCAACCACCCTTTACAGAAAGCCCCATCTCTCTTATGTCTCATTCTTCCATTCTAGGCTAAACTATGATGAGGGTTTTGCCATAAGCATTATCATTACAGCCCCTATATAAAGATGGGAATTTCCCCACAAGTAGGCGTTTGGACAATTTAACAACCTAGGATCAACTATATTAATACTCATAATGTCATCGTTTACACTTAGCTCAAACCAATATCATACAACATGATCATAAAAAAATAAGTAAGCCTTATGCTTTACACTTAGCTCAAACCAATATCATACAACATGATCATAAAAAAATAAGTAAGCCTTATGCTTTACCTGAGGCGAGGGACTGTCGAGAACAACTTCTCAACCTTCACAAGGTAGAGGTAGCTATGTACAAGCCAGTCGCCAGCCCCCCTAGACCCCAGTTGTGGATTACACTGGATATGTTGTTGTTGTATGATCATAAAAATCTGTAAAGGATGAAAGAAGCAGACTACTCATTGTAGAACTAAACTTAACACAGCAAAGAGGCTCAGATTTGATCCATCAGAAAAAGTTTAATCACCAGTTGAATAAAGTAGAGGGGAATTGCCAGACCAAGATACAGGACATATTTTTCCAGCCAGGATATTGAAACATCACCTCAATGCCTCTCTATTACTCACTCAGAAAGAGGAAAAGAAAACACGACAAACACATATACTGACAAAGAGACAATTTTATGGCTGAAGCTGTAGATTGAAACAGATTCATGATCGGAATGTCTATTTTTGTGTATTTTATAATCAAGGCTTGTTGGTTTAGTTGCTAAAGAAAATCATTGGTGCAACAGTGAGGGGTAACAACCTTGACAACAAATCCCTTCACTATTACCTCAATTCTCTTTCTGGGCCGACTTCTATATCGGGAGAATTCTTTGTTCTCACCTGAAATTTCCCATCAGTTCTCTTCTTAAAAGGGGTGCATGAGAAACCAAATACTAATTTCATCATAATAAATATTTCCATTCATATCAAAGACACCATAAGAGTAACATCGAGGCTCAGATCTACTGATAAGACAAGAAAATCGAGGCATAGCCATGGCTGCAAACACCAGTTGCATGACACAAGATCACTAGTCATCCGGCTTGCCTCGCTAAGATAGGGTCTCTCTGTTTTATTGCCCTATTGAGTTGCTCAATAACAGAAGGGAAAAAATATCATCATAGCCTCATATTCTCTAATCTATATATCTATATCTATCAAGAACATTCACTGATAAAGCAAAGTGCTTTTGGTGTAAATGCAGACTAACAAGTTCTCTTAGTTAAAATCTCTCTGATATAAATATAAATAGTTGGTTTAGTAGCTTCAGAAAATCATCAGCACACAGAGAGGGACAATCACCCTTGGAAGAAAATCCCTTCTCTTAATTAGCCTCATTTCTCTTTCTGGGCCGATTTCTTTTAGGAATTCTCGGCTCTCACCTGAAAATTTTACAAATTTTCCCTCCTCAAGGGATACAACGGTGACCACGTGCTGATTTCATCTTGAAAAATGTTTTCCATCAACCAAAGACACCCTAAGAGAACTATGGAGGCTCAGATCCGTCAATAAGACAAGAGAATGAAGGCAACGCCATGGCTGCAAACACCGGTGGCATGACATAAAATCACTAACCATCCGGATTGCCTCGCCAAGAATCAAGATACAGTCACTCTATTTTCTTGCCCTATTGAGTTGCTCAAAAAAGAAGGGAAAAAATATCATCATAGCCTCATATTCTCTATCAATATATCTATCTATATATCTATCAACAACATTCACTGAAAAAGCAAAGTGCTTTTAGCATAAATGTCGTCTTACAAGAACTCTTAGGTTAAATTCTCTGATACCATGTGCTTATATCTAAATAAACAGATAAAGCACCCATCTTTTTGTGATACAGTTGAACTTCCTTATAACTCATCAGTACCACAAGTCGGGTCTGAGGAAGGTAGGGTGTACCGCGTACACAAACCACCCCTACCTTTGCAATGTTAGAGAGGTTGTTCCAAACAAAAACTTGGCTCAATAAAAGAGAGGGCAACCACGCCATGGCTGCAAAATCACCAGTTGCATGCAAAACAGAGAGCCTTAGTTGCAGGCCATCCCATGATTTGCCAAGCCAAGATACGGGTAAGACTAACATTAGTAACCAAACAATGATGAAAATGAAATTCATCATAAAAAAAGAACATTTTCCTTCATGCAAACACACCCTTTTGGAGTAACAACATAATACAGCAGATAACAACTATCCAAACAAGCTGTAAAGAGTAAAATGTGAAGCTTGGATAGTTGATATAACACGAGAGAAGAGAATGAAACATAGCCATGGCTGCAAACCTCGGGTTGCATTCCGGGTCGCCCCCGACAAGATACGGGTCTCTAAATTTCTCTTGCCAAGTATCAATTGAAACCTCAAAATTCTCCAAATCTCATGAATTTAGTTCAACCCCATATAACTTATAGAGCCATTTTGAGTCAAAAATTTGAAGGGTTGTTTGATATTTTTTCCTTCTTTTCATATGAGAGATCATTTGAGTTGCAGAGAGGGCAAACCACCCTTTGAAAAAAATACTCCTCTCTACATTCCTGCTCAATTTCGAGCAAGAGGCAAAAGATTAAACGAAGAACCAAAAGCACTGAGCAGACAAAATATGAAGGAGCTACATACATAAAAGAGACGACCACATCTAATACTCGTAGTCCATTTTTATTTGTCACATTTCGAAATTAATTTATTAATTTTGAAGTAGAATTTCATGATAATTTTAAATTCTAATTCATCCACCTTATATAATTAATATGATAAAATTGTAAATTTAATATATCAATAATTGTTTTTTTAATAAGCCTATCATTCAAAAGTGAATAACTAATTAAGAAAGAGAGTATTTGTCACCATCCGAACATATACCCTGGACGTAATCGGCATTCAACAATCATTATTGGTTCGCAAACCAACCATCATCCTGGCTAACTACTAGCGTAACACTAACTTAAGCATACAAAACTTAAAACTGAATAAAAATTCATGAAACTGAATATAAAACTTTAACTCAAATGAAAAACTCCGAATAAAATAATATATTAAACTCGTCATAAAATAGACAACTTAAGTCTTTAAAAACTTAGATAAAATAAAGTATACAGACTTCTCAATCATACTGGCTATCTATGAAGACTCTAAATAACAAAGCTGGAAGTCGAGACAAGACACACGATATCCTAACTAAACTGAAAAATAAATGAAATTCTTCGAAAGTAAGAAGGCTATCATAGCCAACTCGAACTCTAGGATGTATCAACGAAACTCTTGTTGATAATCCTGGATATCTGTGTTTAGATTATCAATAGATGCAAGTCAAATGGCTCAGTACGTGAAATGTACGAGCATGTAAGGGAAATTCTAAAATATAAACATAAGCTTGAACTTGATAAAAAGAAACATACTTACCTTTTCTCAACTCAATAAAATAAGACACCTCAACCCAAATATTAGATACTCAACTCAAAGATATGATACTCGACTCTGGATACTCAACTCTAGTTACTCAACTCTGGATACTCAACTCAATATAAATAAACAATACATCTGCAATATAATGGACGCTTTTAGAACAGTGAAGAACAACTTAGTTTTATAAAAAAAAAACGCAATAACAAACTCAACTTTGCTCATATAATAAAGAAACATAATTTCTGTAGAAGATTCTCTAACCGACAACCACCACTATGAGCCTAAGTGAGATACAATATTTTATTTCACGCTACCAAGAACTGCCTTATACCTTGTCGGGGTTATAGAACCTAACTCACTAAGTGTATCCACCGGTCTACGCTAAAAGGCACTAAGAAATAATCTAAAAAGTATGACCCTTTTCTACCCACGATGGTTACATAATTTATGGAGACTTGAATTTATATGAACTCGCATTCCCATATTGGTGCTCAATACTACTCCCTAAAAAACAAACTCAAATTTGCTCATATAATAAAGAAATATAATTTATGTAGGAGATTCTCTAACTGACAACCACCACGATGAGGCTAAGTGATGATAACAATGTTTTATCTCATGTTGCCACGGACCGTCCTATACCTTGTGGGGGGTATAGAACCTAACTCACTAAGTGGATCAATTAGTCTACGCTAAAATGCACTAAGGTATAATCTAAAAAGTATGATCTTTTTCTATCCACAATGTTTACATGATTTATGGAGACTTGAGTTAATATGAACTCACATCTCCATATTGGTGCTCAATACTACTCCCAAAATATACTTAGCTCGTGTGTTTGTAAAAAACAAAACTCTTTCTTTGGTTTGAGATAATTACTCAAAACTTAGCTTAAAAGCTCTCTTGAAATTGTTGTTCCTATTCTTTCTCAAAACTCTTTTGGAAATCTCAGTTTCCTCTCATCTTAAATGTGAAAACATTTACTCTTGGGAATACTTAGTTCTCATGTATCATTTTAGAGAAAATGAATTTTACTTTTACTATTTACTCAACTCAAAGCTTAAGTCTTAAAATAAAGTAAAAACATTTGTAAAAGACTTCTTAAAATATGGTTCATAACAAATTATGGACGTGAACAACTCGATGCAAGATTTTCAATAATTATAGATAGAATTCAATACTTGAAACTTAATAACTTCAATGATACTACTCATTTCAAGAATACTCAACTCATAGGGTTAATGCAGAATTATGAGCATGAACTACTCAACTGAAGAACTCAAAGACACTTCTCATTTCTAGATTGTTCAACTTGTAGGGTTCATGTGAAATTATGGGCACGAACTACTCAACTCAAAGACTTTGTGGATAACATGTATAGTCCCACGACTAGGAATACAACTCAAACGAGATTAGGAACTCAATAATTAAGACTTAGAACTCGAAGATACTACTCCTCTTAATGATACTCAATTCATAGAATTTTTAAATTTATGGCATGAACTACTCGACTCAAGGGCCAAAATGTCAATAAGGAACTCATGTATACAACTTTTCTCATGCTTATACTAACTTCCTCAAAACTTAGTTCAAATTAATAGTTGATCTCAAAGAATTCACAATTGAACTAAAGACTT